>LR749612.1:1138385-1168412 GCA_902729485.2 Mus minutoides | reverse complement strand
CCTCTATGTAGGTGATTAAACCTCCTGGGGCTATGGAATACTATTTGGGAAGGCACTTGTCAGGCTGACAAGAGCACAGGTAATCTTGCTGGGAGCAGGAGAACAGGCAAGATGCAGGATATCAGAGCTCTAGGCTGCTGTTTGGAAGACTCTACTCAAATAAAGGAATCAGAAAATTCAAAGTAAGAAAATTTTTACTTATAATAAATAAAATTAAGTGCACTGGAAATCAGGTCTGGTTGCCCAGATGTCAAATCTCAGAACTCTAGAAACTGAAGCAGGAGGATTGGGACTGTAAGGCTAGCCTGGGCTACCTAGAGAGACATGTCCTCCAAAGGGAAAAATGGCAGCCAGATGAGCTAACTTGTTGGACATTAGCCCCAGCCAATTCCAGCATGTCCTAAACTGGTTAGCCCAGAGTTGGGCAAACTTGCCTAACACAAAAATGCCTATTTTATACTAAAGTAAATAAACTTGTCTTTGATTTAATGATAATTAAAAATAAAGATGGAGCAGAGACTGTGGGAATGGTCAACCAATGACAGGACCAATTTGTGACCCATCCCACAGGCAAGCACCAATCCCTGACAGTATTAATGATACTGTTATGTTTGCAGACAAGAGTCTAGCATAATTGTTCTCTCTAGGAGACTCCATCCTGCAGCTGACTGAAGCAGATGTAGAGACCCAAAGCCAAATATTGGACAGAGCTCAAGGAGTCATATGGAAGAGTTGGTAGAAGGATTGAGGGACGCAGAGGGGATAGAAACTCCCCAGGAAGACAAGCAGAATCAACTAACCTGGACCTTTGTGATCTCTCAGAGACTGAACCACCTAGCCAAGAGCATACATGGGCTGGAAAGAGACCCCCAGCACATATTTAGCAGATGTTCAGCTCAGTCTCCATGTGAGTCCTCCAACAACTAGAGCAGAAGCTCTCCCTAAAGCTGTAGCCTGACTATGGTATCTGTTCCCCAACAGAGCTCCCTTGTCTGGCTTCAGTGGGAGAGGATGCACCTAATCTTGCAGAGACTTGATGCACCAGGGTTGGGGATACTACGGGAGTGCATCCTCTCAGAGGAGAAGGGGAGGGGAAAGGGGAGGGACTTTGTGATGGAGGTACTTGTTGGGGCCAGTATTTGGGGTGTCAATTAATTAATTTATAAATTAATTAAATTGAACTATTTTTAACATAGAACTAGTGTTCCTCATAATATTTGTCAGAACTACATTTTAATAAATATTATTTGAAGAATTTGTGACTGAGATAAGGAATTTATAATCAGATTTCTATGTTAAGTGTTTTTTTTTTAGAATATATAAAATCCTAATTGTATTATTCCTTATATTGGACTAAATACACCAGCTTCCTATAAATTTTAAATATTCTATTTTGTATCTTAAAACTAGGTGTTTAAGGAAGAAAATTTACACTAAGTTGAAGTTCCTGGATATATAGACACAGTTGTCAAAATAGTTTCATCAGCTTTGTAAATTTTTGCTCAGAGCAAAAACAACAGATTGCAAAACACAAATAATACATAAGCAATCAGTGATTCTACATATAAGAACAAACTTATATTAAACAGAAATTATATCTACAGCATCACACACACACGAATGCATGCATACAAAATTATACAGTAATGACATTTTCTTTGGAAATGCTTTTTGTTTTTGTTTTTTTGATTTTAGAGAAAGGCTCCATGGCAGCAATTCTTTCCTCCTAATTAAAAAACAGGAGGTTTGCACTCTTGAATTCAGTTCAAGAAACAAATTTCAGTTCACCAAATGCTACTGTAGCAACAGAATGAAGCCATGTGCCATCATTTGGTAATGAAACCCATAAAGAAAACTAGGCTATATGGGAACAGGCAGATCTCCAAATCCTCATCCATCAGAAAGCATTGGGATGCCAAACTAAAATTAGAAATCAGGAAGTTCACTGTTTTGATACTTTATTAGAAGACAAACAAACAAAACAAAATTGGAAGAGAACTCATCCAGGCAATGAGCAAGGATATTGAATGGGTAAGGTTGCACAGAATGAGAATGATTCCGATTCTTCATACTCACCCACATATAAGGCCACTGAGAAGCACTAAATTCCTTTTATTTGCAGTGATAGCCATGAATGCATAATATTATTAAGAAAAATTCTATGTACCTAAGATCAAAATGGGTTAAATTATTGTAATGTTGCCCACTGCATGATAAAGTCAGATACTTGTATACTTTATCTGGTATGAAAATATGCTCTATTAACTACTACATTTTCTTCTATATCTTCACTTACTCCTTGTTCCTAAGGCACTTCTTTCCTGACTTCAATACATTTACATTCTATAATGTAAATGTAGCTTATCATACCATTTTTTGAAGAATAAAATATAACAAGATTTCTTTCAGTTTTGAATTCTATTCCCTTGTCAAAGTAACATCCTTTCTTCTGGCTGCTAAGTTCCTTGAGAAATGCCTGATAATATGTTTCTCTCTTAGATTATTTAAAAATGCAACAGAATGCACACTTACCATCTGTTAAATACTATACAAGTACTGAGAACCCAAATATTAATAAAGACATGACCTTAATTCTCAAGGTAAATGTAGTCTAGAAAAATGCATAGCAAAAGCATAAAAAAACGAAATAGCTACTACACCAACTCTTGCTAAACAAACTTAATCTCCAAATGTTTCAAGAAGATAATAGTTAACAGTGGTTCTCTACCTGTGGTAACGACCCCTTTTGGGGTTTAATGATAACTCTTTCACAGGAGTCTCTTAAGATCATCTGCATATATTCACATAATGATTCATAACAGTAGCAAAATTACAGTTATGAAGTAGTAACAAAGATAATTTTATGGTTGGGGGTCACCACAACATGAAAAACTATATTAAGGTGTCTTAACCAGAGTTAAAATATTTATATTCCTCAGTATGATATCCATTATTTTCTATCTAAGCTAAGATACCAAATATATTCTGATAGCAAAGTGTTTTATGTTATTCAAAGCTTCACTATCCCAACAGAGATGTCAAACAGATTGAAATATTAAGAGAGGCTTAGTTGTATAACATGATATAATACTTAAATATCACAAACATATACATGAAACTGAAGTATTTATACTTTTGCTATAAAACAGGTAACAATAGTTTCCTCTTGATGAGCTTAATGTTGAAGGTTTAATAACTGGTGGTCAAATAGACTAGAAGAAGAGAAGATAGCTCAAGTCTGTGGATTGGCAGAGTTAATATTGACAAAGTGGCTATATTCTAGAAATTCATATACTTACTCAATATAGTCCCTGTCAAAATTATGATATTCTTTACAGAGATAGAAAAAATCTAATCTATAAATTCATGTTAAAATATAAACATGTTGAAATGGCCAAGGAAAGTATGGGGGGAAACCAAACCAAAACAACAGCAGGAAAATCCCAATCAACCAACCAAAACAAACGATACTGGAGATTTCTTTCGAGCTCATTTCAAGTTATACTACAGAGACAGAGTAATGAAAATAGCCTGGTATTTGTATAAAACCAGACATGTAGACCAATGAAGTAGAAAACTACTTGACAAAGATGTTAGAAGTATACATTGGGGGAAAATGAACACCCTCTTCAACAAACAATGGTGGGGAAAACTATAGCATCCTCTATATTTACAATACCCATATTTTTTTTCTTGTACAAATATCCATTGAAAAATTTAACCCATAGAACCTGCTAGAGGAAAACCTTTCAAGATACAGGGATATGTAAGAACTTTGTAAAAAGAAACCTAATAGCTAAACAGATAATCCCTAGAAATTAGAATTGGTATTGTATCTATATTACTTTTCCATTCCTGTGATAAAATACTATGACCAAAGAAATTAACAGAAGAAAAAAAAAAGAGTTTATTTTAACTCATTCTTTCAGAAGGTTAGGGCCCATAGTGGTGGGGACATCATGAAATCCAGTGACAGGCATGGCAGCAGGACCAGAAAGTGGAGAGCTAACATCTTCAACCTCAAACAGAAAGCAAAAAGCAAACTGTAAGTGGGGCAAGACTTTTGGTTCTCAAAAGCAGGCTCCAGTAACATACAACTTTCATTAAGCCCACAACTAATAAACTTCCACAGACAGTGCCACTGACTCGTACTGAGTGTTGAAATATATGAACATATAAGGGACATTCTCATTTAAACCACAACAGTATCAATCTTACATGGGACTGCACAGCAAAGGAAACACAAGACTGAACAGATAGTCTGAAGAAAGGCAGAGAATGCTTGCCAGCAAAATGTATGCATTAGAAAATTCTGAACATAGTATATATACATGTCTAAAACTTAATAATTAGATCAATGAATGGATCACCTGAATGGCACAGCAATTTTCAAGTGACGAAATAAAAATGCTCGAAAAATCCATGAAAAATTTTCAACTTCTTTAGGAACCCGGGAAAAGCAAATAAAAAATACATTGAGATCCCATCCTAGCCCAGTTAGAATGGCTTCCATCATTACAAATCTAAGTATTTCTGTACCTAATATAGCCTCATCTAACTGTGTAAAAAAATACAACTAGATTTATTTTTTAAAGTTTATTTACTTTATGTGCATGAGTGTTTTGTCCAAATGTACTTATGTATTTATATTAACCATGTGAATACAATGCTGTAAGAGTCTAGAAGAGGGTGTCAGATCCCCTAGAATCAGAGTTACAGACACTTGGGAATTTCCTGTGTGTGCCAGGAACCATGCCTGGGTCTTCTGCAAGAACTAGTGCTCTTAACTGTTGAGCCCCCACTACTAAAAAATTAAAAAAAAACACAGATTAACTTCAACACAGTAATAGTGTAAACAAAAACAATCTTCATTTTGGTATCTGTAGAAATATGCAACTTATGTTTGTAAGTCCCAGTACAGGGGAATGCCAGGACCAAGTAGTGGGAGTGGGTGGGTAGGGGAGCAGGGCGGGGGAAGGGTATAGGGGACTTTGGGGATAGCACTTGTAATGTAAATGAAGAAATTATCTAATAAATAAGTTAAAAAAAAGAAATATGCAACTTAAACTAAGATTACTGGAAGATCGTGAAGCATCCGTAAGTGAAAATAGGAGGTCAAATTTAATTCTGCCTCTTTAGCCTCACTGCCAAACAGTTGCACTATACTGCTTTCAGATAAATTTGAAATCTAAAACAGATATAACCAAATAGATCAAGAAAATGGGACAGACAGTAGGTGTGCAATAATTTAATACTAAGTTCCTTCTTTGCTACTAATAAACAGGGTGGATGTGAATAACCAGGTTCATGGGTGGGCTTCTGTTTCCTCTGAAAAGTTTTGGCAATGGACTGTTAGTAGTCATGCAAAACTTACCCCCTGGGTGGGAGAATTTAAGAGCTTTTATCAGGGTTCTGCAAAGAAGCAGGAAAACAGATGCCTTTGAAGACCAGAGCTTTCTATTTTCCATCTTTCCACCCAAGGACCTATTCTTGGATCTAGCTTTGAGTTCTGTCTTCCTCATAGCTCTCTTGGCACTTGAAGAATAAACAGTTCCCAGTGCCAGCTGAAGACTGGCACTCATTTTGGGGAGAGGGGCACACATTTATGTTATATAGGCAACTTAGAAGATTCGCATAGAAACCCAGCTGGAGTTGCAAACTAGTGAACCATTAGTCTAGGTTTCTGGAACCTAGACTGGATTAGTCCCAGAATGGATCTCTGCATGTTTACAGCTCCAAAGTCACACACACACACACACACACACACACACACACACATATATATGTATATATATATATATATGTATATGTATATATATATATATATATATGTATATGTATATATATATATATATATATATATATATATATATATATATATATATATATATATATATGCCAATGCATTCCTGTCGGGAGGCCTGAGGTCAACATTGGGTATCTTTATCATTCTCCACATTCATTTATTTATTCATCTCGTCATTTGGTTCTGTTTTTGAGATAGGGTCTTTGTATATAAACCAAGCTGGCATTGAACTGAGAGATATTCCTGCCTCTGTATTCAAAATGTTGGAATTAAACGTATACACCTTTATTTCCTGATTCAGGGTTTCTCTGAAACCTGGACCTCTGTTTTCTCTCCATCAACTATGCAACCCCCAATGCTGAGTTATAGACATGTATCATGTTGCCCAAATTTTGTGGATTCTAGGTATACAAGCTGAGGTCCCTGTGTTTGTGAAGCAGGCACTTTACTCATTTATTTCAGCCATCTCATTTATTCCTTTAAAAGATTGTTTCATTTCATTTTATTTTATTTTATTTTATTTTATTTTATTTTATTTTATTTTTCAGACCTGAGGCCTGAACCCAGGACCTTGTAGTTGCTAGGCAAGCACTCTACCACTGAGCTAAATCCCCAACCCCAAAAGTTTTATTTTAAAAAAAATGTATATCTTAAAAGTTTTTTAAAAAGTAACATGACTGCTACAAATTGGACTGTTTTTAGACACAGATCATTTGTCAAGTAGCAGGAAGTTTGTGTGGTATGAATATATATATATATATATATATATATATATATATATATATATATATATATATATATATATATATATATATATAGCAGTGGCTTGCAGAGATATGGGTTTATTCATCAGAGTATTTAGTTTTTGATAATTGTATGAACCTGAACACATGAATCAGAGTCAGGGACACTCCAGGATGAATGACACAAGACATGAACTAGACCCACGGTCAATTGTTCACACCCACATGGTAGCTCAAAACCTTCTATTAGTCCACTAGTAAGGGCAGTGCATGTATATGGTGCATAGACTTCCATGCAGGTCTTCTGTAATTCTATTTTAATTTCAGATGATATTTTTACAAGGATTAAATACAGTCCTTGAGCACTGTGGACTTTTTGACACCCAGGTCTGTGATTACACTTCATCTTTATGCTTACTTGTATGTCTTCTGGTTTTATATATGTTTTACAATTTTCATAGCACAGATCTATCCCTTCCTTGATTAAACTTCCTTCTAAGAATTTTATTTCAAGATTAGCTTTGCTGATTTTAAGCAAAAGAGACTCATCTAAGAAAACAAGAAGAGAAAGAATTTTGACCCTGGCTTAAAAAGATGAACATACTTCTCCATCGCAGGTGACACAAGAGTAACCTTAGATTTAGGATTTAGGAATTATTTATAGCTTCACATTATTTATAGCTATTTTAATCCAAATAATGAAAAGTATTAACTTGAACACACATAGGAACATACATGGTCAATGTGGCAAACTTGGAAAAGCCTGATATCTTTGGGAAATCAGATATGGGTCTTAGGGGGTTGCCTAATAACTCAGTAAGCAGGAACATTAGTAATTATAATTGGTTCCTTCCAATTTCTTTTCCTTAGAAAGAAAACATAAATCTTCTTGACTGATGGAAAATCCATGGCTTTTCTAATCATACATTGGAGGATCTGGAAGAATTCCTAAAGTACTCTGGGCATTGGATTGATCCCAGAATAGACTGTAGTGCAGCTCTAAGGAATTACTTTAGACAATGATCTTTCACTATTGTCTCACTAATGTTTCACTATTGTTGTTATGACATCTAGTACGTGTTTGTACATACTTCTAAAAGCTTTACACATATGACTTCATTTAATCTCAATGAAAAACACTGTTGATATCACTACCTTTTGTAACAGAGAGGTTATAGCTTGCTAAGGGTTACAGGCTTCATAAATGGTATAATCTAGCTTCAGTGTCTATTATTTTAAATGGTATGAACATTATCTATACATTAAAGCAGGCAATTAGTTAGAGGGATAAATTAAAAAAAAAGAATCTGATAAAGAATTCGCAGACAATCTACTTGGAAGTGTTACTTCAAGAATTCATCTACCCTGGTGGTATTTACAAAAGAAAATTCTAAAAATTGAAGGCTATGCCAGTGCCTGGCAAATACAGAAGTGGATGCTCACAGTCATCTATATGATGGAACACAGGGCACCCAATGGAGAAGCTAGAGATAGAACTCCAGGAGCTGAAGTGGTCTGCAACCCTATAAGAGGAACAGCAATATGAACTAACCAGAACCCCCAGAGCTCGTGTCTCTAGCTGCATATGTAGCAGAAGATGGCCTAGTAGTCCATCATTGGGAAGAGAGGCCCTTGGTATTGCAAACTTTATATGCCCCAATACAGGTGAATGCCAGGGCCAAGAAGTGGGAGTGGGTGGGCAGGGAAGCAGGGCGGGGGAAGGGAGAGGAAACTTTTGGGATAGCATTTGAAATGTAAATTAAGAAAATATCTAGGGGCTGGTGAGATGTCTCAGCGGGTAAGAGCACCCGGCTGCTCTTCCAAAGGTGATGAGTTCAAATCCCAGCAACCACATGGTGGCTTACAACCACCAGTAAATGAGGTCTGACGCCCTCCTCTGGTGCCTCTGAAGTCAGCTACAGCGTACTTATGAATAATAATAATAAATGAATCCTTGGACTGGAGAGAGCAAGTGGGACGACCAGAGTGAGGGGAGCCAACTGGAGCAAGTGGAGCCAGACCAACCGGAGCGAGCAGGGCCGAACGGGGGGGGGGGGGGGGGGGGGGGGGGGGGGGGGGGGGGGGGGGGGGGGGGGGGGGGGGGGGGGGGGGGGGGGGGGGGGGGGGGGGGGGGGGGGGCGGCTGAACGGGGACAGGAGCAAGTGAGGGCAGCCAGAGTGAGCAGGGTCAGCTGGAGCGAGCAGGGCTGATGGAATGAGCGGGGCAAGACCAGAACAAGCAGGGTTGACTGGAACGAGGAAAAAAAATTATATCTAATAAAAAAATGAAAAAAATATACAGAAATCTATCAACGTAATCCAGAAAATATGATTTTAATGCTTGGTTTTCTTTTAACTTATTTTGAGTTAGAAAATAAGTTTTCACAAGACCAAGGGCATTTCTTTCTCTTCTTATTTTGTTTTGTTTTGTTTTATTTTGTTTTTATGATTTTTTTCAAGACAGGTTTTCTCTGTGTATCCCTGGGTATTCTGCGACTCACTCTGTCAATCACACTGGCCTTAGAACTCAGACATCCACCTGCCTCTGCCTCCTGAGTGCTAGAATTAAAGGTGTGCACCACCATGCCCTATAGAACCCTGTTTCTTATCTGTAGCATTTCTAGGATTGGACTGCCCCCCCATCCAGTACATGATAATTGTTATTTCAATCTTTACCTTCTTGTTTCTTAGGCACCATACTTTAATTACATTAGTTTTTTTCATATATTCTACCTTCTCTTTATGTTCTTGCTTAAACTTTCCCAATGCTCTCTTCATTAGTAATTTTGAATACACGTTTTAAAAAGTGGTTGAAACCTGCCCTCCCACCCCTTATAATAGGCATGTCACTATTGAATCATTGAGCACATCTTTCTTTGTGGATTTTAGTTTGTGGGGTTCATAGCTATGTGTATTTGCTGATGCCTTTTCTTTCCCAGTAGACTGTATAGCATCATTTGGCATTATGAAAGCTAGGGAGCAAGGAGAAGCTTCCATCTTGGTTCAAGTTTGAGTTCTTTGTTGCTCACAACTAAAGTATGTGATGTCTTCAGCAGTAGGATTTTATCAGCTAGTTCTGATGGGCAAAACATAGGAATGTTGGGATAGGTACTTTTCTGTTGCTGTCATAAAACACCAAAATCAAGGCAACTTATAGAAAACAAGGTTTATTTAGACTTACTGTTCCAGGGGGAATAAGAATCCATCATGGCTGAGAAGCATAGCAGGAAATGGTAGGAACAGGAATTTGAGAGGTCACTTGTTTCACTATAATACTGAACAGAACTGTCCTGACACAAGCTATGGTTATTTGGGAAGAGAAAACTTCAATTGAAAGAATGCCCCTATGATATTGTAGGCAAATCTGTCTGCCATTCTCTTGATTAGTATTGCTGTGTATGGGTCCATCTTACTGTCGGTAGTGCCAATGCTGAGCAGGTGGTGTGCAAATTTTAAAGTAAAACAGGTTGCATAGGCCACCAGTAAGCAAGCCAGCAAGTAGAGTTCTTCTATGGCTTCTGCTTCAGTTCCTACCTTGGATTCTCCTTATAATGGACTACAATCTATGAGCCAAATAAACACTTTCTTCTCCATGTTGTTTTTGTTCATAATGTTTATCACAGCAATAGAAGCGTAACTACGACACAGAACTAGAAGTGGGCACAAAGCTATAAAACTCTCCAATCCGATCCTACTCCATGTGATGCACACATCCTACATACCATCAAGTAGTGCCAGCATCTGGGTACCAATTATTCAAATACCCATGTCAATTGCATACATTTTTCATTCAAACCACCTCATATAGCAAGAATCTCTACAGTTCGGGGCAACTCTGAAGCCTCCCCCCCTAATAATGCATAAGGAAATATCCCATGTTTGGCACTTAGAATAACTCATGGCTTCCAGGAGTAGCATTATTCAGCCAAACAAAATATGCTTTTTGTTTTCAAGGCCCAACAAAGAAAGAGAACTTCAGATCAATCTTGCTTATGACGATTAATGCAAAAATACTCAATAAAATTCTCACAAACTGAATCCAAGAACATATCAAAATGATCATTCACCAAGATCAAGTAGGCTTCATCCCAGGGATGCAGGGATGGTTCAATATACAGAAATCCATCAATGTAATCCAGAAAATATGATTTAATGCTTGGTTTTTTTTTAACTTATTTTGATTTAGAAAATAAGTTTTCACAAGGCCATGGGCTTACAACTTTCTCATGTACCCTTTGTTTTCAACAACCCTCTCCTCCCCTGTCCCACCCACCATTCCCTGCCTAAACTTTCCCACCCTTAGTATTCCTCCCTCTCTACTTTCACTGCTTATTAAATAAACATCCAGGTAATGCTAATGAAGGCATCCTTGGATCACAATTTGAGAAGCACTGTTCTAGAGGGAGTTAATTAACCTTCATAAGGCTAGGACTTGAGTCCTCATTAATTTAGGGACAAAAATATTGCAGCCACTTTGAGAACCCTAAATATTTTTGTAGAGGCTTTTCTTCCTTTAGTGCTGATTTAATTCTCTTCATTATACAAAGCTTCCAAATTATTTTTACTGTGAATTTTGCCTGTCTCTAGACTTTAAATATCCTCACAACATCTCTCTTGTTAAATGTCACAAAGACAGTTTTTCTTGGGATATAAGGTTTAATGAAGGGTAAAATATCACTTTATAAATACATGATGCTTCTAAGCCTATTAAGTGAAATAAACTCTGGATGAAAGTTGAGTACAGATAGATCTAAATGGTATTTTCTAATGTAAAGCACAGGCAAAGTACCATTGCCATTCTCTCTCTCTTTCTCATTAATACAGTATCTAAGGAAAAGACTGTTACAATAGAATTATTACGATGTGACTAAGGCAATACTGCATGTTGATAAAACGCTGCTTAGCAGACTTTAGAATAAGGGGTGTCTCCTAATTTAATCAGCCTGAGCATTTGCCATTTTCAACACTTTGTGTCTTGACTGATTGCCCATTCTGCCTCTTCCTTGGTGGTTTATGGGGCCATTTAACAAAGGAAAATAGCATTAGCCTTCTAAACAAATTGCTTATTGAAAAGGTCAAAGTAACATGATTTTTGTTCTATTTGAAAAGAAGAGATGTAAATTCGAAACTGTAGCTCTCAATCCCACCTCTACAATGCACACGTGGTTCTTGTAATAGCTAGTCCTTGGTGCTCATCAAAGCCCATTAAAACACATCAGACTGTACTTACTCTGTCAAATCCTTTCAGTATATAAATTACTCTCTGGGGCTTTCAGAGGTGCAGTAATTCCCTAAGGCTCCTCTGAGGTGAGTAAGTGTATCACAGCAGTCATTTACTAATTGACCCTGTAGCCTAAATGCTTTAATGCAATGGATGAGCTAGCCTACTATTCATCCACTGCTACAGGCTTTCAAAATGGGGTCCATTATGGCAACAGTATCAATTGCGGATCTCAGGCCTACAATATTCTATATCTCAAATATTCTAATTATCACAAGGAAAACCTTTTTAGGGTTAAGATTCAGATCAAGTTCTCAATGCATGTTCTCACCCATTAGTATGAAAGACCGTTTCGGGTAATGAAACAGTAACAGATTGAATTCTCTCAACTGCTAATATTTCAACATAGTGAAATAGCTCATGGAAATAATTCATCAGAATAGTTTAATGATTCAAATAACATAGACTTCCAGACAAGTCAGAGAATAGTCTGTGTATCTTTTACAGGACACAGGAAATCTGCAAGAATCAGTCTTCCTGGGATGATACAATCACAGTAAAGTAAAAGTG
This sequence comes from Mus minutoides, assembly GCA_902729485.2. Classification (NCBI taxonomy): domain Eukaryota; kingdom Metazoa; phylum Chordata; class Mammalia; order Rodentia; family Muridae; genus Mus; species Mus minutoides. Next base: position 1,156,073 of record LR749612.1, on the reverse strand, counting down.
TTCTGGACACCCTCGTTTAAAGCAAGGACAGGCACTCTGTTTACTATTCCTTAGGCCTTTAGAGAAAAGCATTTTGCTAATAATGGGATTACAGCACATATATTGCTTAAGTTATTTGAACTAAGACATTGTAAAATATCCACTTTACCCCCAACCAAATGCAGACACTACTGCATATGCCAGCAAGATTTTGCTGAAAGGACCCTGATATAGCTGTCTCTGTGAGGCTTTGCCAGTACCTGGCAAATACAGAAGTGGATGCTCACAGTCATCTATAGGATGGAACACAGGGTCCCCAATATAGGAGCTAGAGAAAGTACCCAAGAGCTGAAGGGGTCTGCAACTCTATAGGTGGAACAAAAATATGAACTAACCAGTACCCCCAGAGCTCGTGCCTTTAGCTGCATATGTAGCAGAAGATGGCCTAGTCGGTCATCATTGGGAAGAGAGGCCCCTTGGTCTAGCAAACTTTATCTGCATCAGTACAGGGGAATGCCAGGGCCAAGAAGTGGGAGTGGGTGGTTAGGGGAGCGGGTATGGAGGGGGAAGGGTATAAGGGATTTTGGGATAGCATTTGAAATGTAAATGAAGAAAATATCTAATAAAAAATTAAAAGTATATATCTATTTTAAACGCAAACTGAAAAAGAAAAGAAAGCCCAGTAAGCTATTTATTCTTCATTCCCACATCTTAAAGTGCTGGCCTATTTTCCCCCACCTCCAGGTTGTCTCAGTGTCAGTTTAAAATCTCAGGTTCCATGCCACTATTTGCTTCCTCAGCTACTATTTGAAGTGCATGGGCTCACTTTCCATTTTTGTATTTACATCCTCACACGCTTCCTGAAAGGAGGCAAAGCAGGGCAGGTATTACTCCTGTCAAATCTCTTTCAGCTACCTTCAGCAAAAAGGATCTGAAGAGGGGTTGGAGAGATGGCTTAGCAGTTGAGAGCATTGGCTACTCTTGAAAAGGAACCAGGTTCAGATCCCTACACCCACATGATGGTTCATAGCCATCAGTAAGTGAAGTTCCATGGGGTCCAATGTCTTCTAGCCACTCTGGGCATAGAGAGTGCACATATGTACATGAAGGCAAAACCCGAATACACATAAAATAAAAATAAATAAAAGCTGAAAGATTTTAAAGAAAGGACATGAAGGGACAAATATTTTCATACTTTAAAGGGACATTTTGCTCTCTCTTGCCTCTTATTTATTCATGAAACATCTATGAAGCACCTTTTAAAGAATTAAACAAGCCTTTCCTCCTTGCTGTTTTGTTATGCCTTTCTCCAGTGTTCCTCAGGTTCCAAACTTATACAGTTCTGTTTAGTTTGGACAGAACTTATCCTTCTAAAAATATTATCTACATGTAATTTCAAGCAATCCACTTAACATCACTAAAGGACTACTCCATTCTATCATTTTTACATGCACCTGTGTTTGCTCCTCTGTGAACAGGCCCTCTCTAAATGTGGGGTTTGTCTTTGTGTGTATTTCCACTATAGCTGGAGTTGTTCACACAAAGAAAGCCACCAAATGCAGACACTACTGCACACACCATCAGGATATTGCTGAAGGGACCCTGATATAGCTGTCTCCTGGCAGGCTTTGACAGTCCCTGACAAATACAGAAGTGGATGCTCACAACCATCTATAGGGCAGAACACAGGGTCCCCAATGTAGGAGCTAGAGAGTACCCAAGAGCTGTAGGGGTCTGCGACCCTATAGATGGAACAACAATATGAACTAATCAGAACCCCCAGAGCTCATGTTTCTAGCTGCATATGTATTAGAAGATGGCCTAGTTGGCCATTATTCGGGAGGAAAGGCCCCTGGTCTAGCAATGTTTATATGCCCCAGTACAAGGGAATGCCAGGGCCAAATAGTGGGAGGGGGAGGGTAGGGGAGCAGGGCGGGGGTGGGTATCGGGGACTTTTGGGATAACACTTGAAATGTAAATGAAGAATTTCTCTACTAAAAATAAGAAAAGAAAAGAAAACTGGTGAGTGTAAAAGGAATAGCATTGCACTCAGTCATAAGGATGATCAAATATACTGTATCAGCCACAACATGCCAGAACTATTTGCATCAGCTAAACATGGTATTAATGTTAAGAGGGTCAGAAGATTACCAACAGCATTCATTTGCATGGTATTTTACAAATCATAAGCCCCTCACAGTATGTCTGCATTTTAGCAATAAAGGACAAAAGCACAAATGCTGTGATTTGGCAAATATCACAACACTAATAAATGTTAGACTAGTCATTTCTACCTGGCATTTTGGTAATCTGTGAGTACACAGAATAGATCATCAGAAACTAAAGGCTATAAAAATAGTACAATCTAGAGCCCAGCACAGTGTCAATGCAAATGTTCAATAAATATTAACTCTATCAGTCTGAGCTCATTTTGAGGCTACTTCACAATAATAAGACTTTACAAAGCTCTAATTTTTCTGTGAGCAGGTTCAAAAACTGTTTATTGAATAAAGGGTGCTTTGGTTTGCTTTTTTTTTTTTCATGGAAGATGTTATTGGTCCCAAGGTCATAGACCTTATGTGGAGCTAGGTTACAGGGAAGGTTAAATTCATGTGGCTTATTTAGCACTCTGTCCAACATAAGTGACCCAAAATTTGATGAACAGTAACTGATTAAATTATACTTTTTTTAAAAGCATGAGATTAAGTATATACACAAACAGAGCTAGAATTTCACCATAAAGGCATATACTCTATAAATAACGCAAAGTCTCAGCCCCAATATGGAAACTGACACTCAGGGTGACTTTTCAACCAAAGATCGTACATCTACACTAGAATACTTAAATATTCAACATGAATGTCTGTGCATCCCTTGTGTACCTGCTGTCTGTGGCATTCAGGAATTAGAATTACATATTGCTGTGAGTGCTGGGACTCAAGCCTCTAGAAGAGTAGTCGTCAGTGCTCTTAACCACTGAGTCTTTTTATTCACTCCTTCTTCTATTTTATCGAAAAAGTGATTAAAACCACACAGCTGTTATACTACTGTGAAAGTTAAGTCTGTGGCCATGAATTATCACACACACACACACACACACACACACACACACACACAAACACACAAATCTTCTGCCTCACTGAATTCCCCTTTATTATTAATGGAGGGTGCTACTCTCCTTTTTCAAGGGTGAAGATCTTGGAAACCAGTTATTCAAATAACCACACAATGCTTACAAGGGAAAGGAGGGAAGTGAGGAAGGGAGAAAGGGGCATGTGACAATATAAGTAATGCTTGGAGTAGCACAATTGCTGGAATGTCAAGGAATGGGCCATGTCAAGGAATGCAGGATACCACAGGAGGGTGCGAAATGCAAGTCCTAGACTATCCCCTCTGTCCTCCAAAGGACTGAAGTAGCCCTATCACTACCATCTGGACTTTACCCATTGAGACTTACCTGTCACTTGGTAATATTCAGAACTGGAAGGAGAGATATTTATATTGTTTTCAGCTACTACATATGTAGTAAATTGCTACAGGAGCAATGGGAAATTAAAAGTGTTATTTATTATTCTGTTTGTACTTTTCTTTTCTTTCTTTTTTTTCAACTTTTATTAGATATTTTCTTCATTTACATTTCAAGTGTTATCCAGAAAGTTCCCTATACCCTCCCCACTCCCGGCCCTGCTCCCCTACCCACCCGCTCCCACATCTTGGCCCTGGCGTTCCCCTGTATTGGGGCATATAAAGTCTGCATGACCAAGGGGCCTCTCTTCCCACTGATGGCCAACTAGGCCATCCTCTTCTATATATGCAGCTAGAGACATGAGCTCAGGGGGTACTAGTTAGTTCATGGTTATTCTTCCACCTATAGGGTTGAAGACCCCTTCAGCTCCTTGGGTACTTTCTCTAGCTCCTTCTTCCTTGGGAACCCTGTGTTCCATCTAATAGCTGACTGTGAGCTTCCACCTCCATGTTTGCCAGGCTCTCCTTTAAATGGCATGAAATATAAAGTCATAGCATTCATATATTTTTGCAATATTTTTTTCATTTTTATTTATTTATTAATATTCTCCATAAGACTTCAGTCAAACCATAATTAATTAAATAGAAGAATAGCATATTCATTTGATGTGTAAGAAAATCATAGTCCAAGGATTTAATTATTGTTCTTCCCTGCTGCATTCAAAGGCTATAGGCATGAATTTGTTAAAAGTGAAGCTGTAACTCTTGTTCGTAAGGACTCCCAACTAAAACACTGAAAAAGCAGTTAAATCAAGGAAAAAGTGTAGTAATGTCTTTACATAAAACACAGAGGGTGTTAAATAAGGACAAAATTCTGACATTTAAAGAAAAAGATTCATGCCTGTGTTTAAGTTATTTGGGACAATTTAGAAACACTACTATGATGATTTGCATATGTTCAGTCCAGGGAGTAGCACTATTTGGAGGTGTGGCTCTGTTGAAGTAGGTGTGGCCTTGTTGGAATAAGTGTGTCACTGTGGGTGTGAGCTTTAAGACCCTCATCCTAACTGCCTGGAAACCATCCTTCTAACAGGGCCTTAAGATGAAGATGTAGAACGCTTAGCTCCTCTTATACCATGTATGCCTGGATGATATCATGTTCCTGCCTTGGTGATAATGGACTGAACCTCTGAACCTGTAAGACAAACCCAATTAAATCTTGTCCTTATAAGAGTTGCCTTGGTCATAGTGTCTGTTCCCAGCATTAGAACCCTAGCTAAGACAACTCCATGGTTGCCTGACTTTTCTTTGGAATAACCAATCAGCTCCCATTAGAGACTGCCTCCTAGTAGTCCTTCCCTGCTTGCTGACCTTAATCACCAAGTGTTTTATTGGTTTGCAAACTATGAAATATCCAACTACAACTTGTGTTGACCATATCTTGTAGGTACCCACATGCAATTGAAACATAGCCTATTTCCTTCTAAATGGTCATCCATTTAAACCCTAGTAATATTCAGGCCTAATTGTTCCCAGTTTCAATTCTCAGTTGAGCTAGACCTTCTATGTCCCTAGATTGGACAGGCAGGGATAATTTGCTTGTTTTTTATTAGCATACATTTTTTATGCACAATAATAAGTTTCATTAAAAACTAAATAAGGCTAGATATGATAGCTGGCATTTGTACTCCAATCTCTGAGGAGGTGAGGCAGGAGGATTGGTGCAAATCTGAAGTCAGCCTGGGATATTAATGAATTTAAAACCAGACTGGCATATATAGTAAAATCCTGTCTCAAAATAAACATCCACACAAAAAAATCTTACTGAATAAGAATTTAGTTTTCATTGTTAGACAGATTCAAATCCCAGTTCTTCCAATCAATTGCAAAAGTCTTTTTAAAGATTAACTTCCTAGAGGCTCATAGTATAAAAATTGACACCACAGAGTAGCTTACATATAACGATTCTAAAGAAAATTTTGTCTACTTTCTAGGGATACTACAAACAAACTTAAGAGCTTCTCTTTCACTAGAAAAATAGAGAAATAAAAAATAAAAATGTATTCAAACTTTACCTTGAAAAGAATCTTGATTCTTCTCATGAAAAAGGGCTTGTCACTAGACATAACAACCTTCTGTAATTTTAAAAAATCTAAACCAAAAATATAGACTAGATTAAAAAGAGAAAACCACAAAATAACAGAATAGTAGTAGATAAGGTAGTAGATGATATAGCTTGGCCACCCTTCTAGAAGGACTCAGTAAGACAGACCCATCAAGTCTGAAGGAAATTCCCTTTAAGTCTTTAGGTGATTAAGATTACATTCACATGTAAAATGACACTCAGAAGCCAGGCAAGGAATGGCTAGAGAAAGCAGTAAGTTAGACCACTTGAGATCTCATATCTAGTTGAAAAAAGTTGCAATTCTCAAAGGCTATGAGAGTCTAGAAAATATGTTCACTAAAGGGACAGATGGTACATACACAGATGTACACACACACACACACACACACACACACACACAGGTCAAGAGGAATATCTTCAACTAATGTGACTATTTGTAGACTGGACAAGGCTAAGGCTATGTTTTGTGATCCATACATTAAAAAAAAATCCAAATCACAAAAGGAAAGAAAATTCTGTCTTCCAGGGGCACTGTATGTATGTAGCTCACAGACATACACACATATGGGAAAAACACTTAAACACATAAAATGCAAGTAGACTTTTTTTTTTAAGAAGAAAACAAATGTTACTGAGGCTGTCAAGAAAAAGAATCTTGAACAATACTGGTATGAATGGAAATCATTATAAAAATTCCTCAAAATACTAAAATTGGATCTTTCATATGGGCCAGCTATAGTACTTCTGGGCATATATCCAACAAAATAGAAAATGACAGTCAGCATACCACAGAGATTCATGTGCATTCTCGTGTTTGTTGAGACCTTAGTCTCAATATACAAGTTGTAGGATCATCATTGTGCCCAGCCCAACAATAGGTGGATAGTTAAAGTCTGATATATATCAGAGAGAGAGAGAGAGAGAGAGAGAGAGAGAGAGAGAGAGAGAGAGGTATTCAGCCATCAGGAAGAGGGGTGAGAATACAGAATACAGCTCAGCAGTACAACATTTGTTTGACATATGCAATGCCTTATGTCCAATTCTCAACATTGAAACAAAACAACAAAATCTAAAAAATAAATAAATTAAATATTGCACATTGATCATGTGAGATAAAATAATCCAGGCCCAGGAAGGCAAACATTGTCATTCTTTTCTTGTATATCGAACACAGACTTTAAAAAAATAATTTATTTTTTATGTGTATGGCTATTGTGCCTGCATGTATGTCTGTGTGACCACATGTGTACAAGTGTTAATGGAGGCCAGAAGAAGGTGTTGGTTACCCTGGAGAATGTGTATCTCCCATATAGGTCCTAGGCATTTAACCTGGTTTGTCTGGAAAAACAACCAGTACTTTGAACCATGGATCTATCTTTCCAGCTCCAGAATATATTTTCAAACAAAAAAATGTTTGAAGGAATGGACAATGAGGTTGTTTATGAAGATAAAGGGGATACACCGGAAGGTGAGTGGAAGAGGTGAGGACAGTGGGAGGTGCCTAAGGTAAAATATATAATAAACATGCCTGAGTGCCACAATGAAACTATTTGTTATATAAGAAACATGTACTAAATAGAATGTGGAAAGTGTCTGCAAGAATACAGGAGAAGAGGAACTCTTAGATATTTTTAATAGGAATATAAGTATGGACAGCCATTATGAACATTGTTATGGACAAAACTGAGTTAAAACTTCCATATAATTACGTATTCTCTTCCTGTGTGTGCATTTGGGGTGGGTATATTTGTCATCAGCATACATTCATTGTACAAAACAATGCATGGATGAACAAGTCTACATTGCCATACCCCAGAGAACCCTGCATAGCCATGTTCACTGCTGCTTGGTTCACAAGAGCTGGGACATGGAGTCTGCCTTGGTGCCAAATGGTAGATGAAGAGACCAAGGAAAACGTAGAATTGGATACATCATTAAAGATGAGAAAAATACTGTCATTTGCAGGAAAATGGATAAAAATGAAGATCCAACACTAAAAGAAAAGATTGCATGTTTCTTCTCATGTGGAATTTGAAAAAATAATTCAAGAATAGGTAGGGGCAAACATGAGGGGGATAAATGTGAGCAATAAGTAGGTTAATGCAGAATTTCTCTAATTAACATGTAACAAAACAAATGGATGGATATATATAGATATTAACAGCAATCTAAAGAAAGGAATAGAAACAGTACTGATTTTAGAATGAATTTAAAGTTTGTTTATTTTTAAGCACATGGCTGTTTTGCATACATGTATCAACAAATGCCAGAAGAAGGTGTCAAATCCCTTGAGACTGGACTTACAGGTTGTGAGCTATTTTGTGGATGCTGGAAATCGAACTCAGGTCCTCTGGAAGAATAACAGTGTTTTTAAAATACTGGGCCATTCTTTAGTCTCTAGAATGACAAGGAGAGTTATTAACAGGCAAATTAGAAGATCTTTGGAAACTACCATTAAACACTGATTACAATAAAACATGAAACACTAAAACCATCAAGGCTTATAAGGATGTAGCCTGCCAGGAACCTTCATTCATTATTAATGAAAATAGAAAAAAAATACTAGAAGAGAGATTAGCAGTCCTCATGCAGGAGTTAAGCAATCTTAAAGGTATAACTCAGCAATCATTCTTTGTTTTACATAAAAATGAATTGAAGGCATATGTGTATTAAAAAAACTTGTGTGCAGATGTTTATAGCAACTTAATTCATAACTTCCCAATTGTGGAAGCAATAATGACATTGTTAAATAGCAGACTGGATAAATTGTGTCATATACAGAGAACAGGATATGAATCAGGGATAAAAAGAACCGTAAATTCATGAAAAAAAACCATGGAGAAAAATTTAAGTGCCTATTACTAAGTGGAAGATCATCAGTTTGACAAGTCGCATTGAGTAAGTCTTATGATCTGAAATTCTGGAGAAGTTAAAACACTACAGCTAATTTGAATGAGAGAGTTTTATTTAAATGTTGACAAAACTACTTTGTGTTAATATTCTGATATATAATGCCATCATACAGTTTTATAGAATGCAAAACACCTTTGAATAGTCATGGTGTCTAAATGTAGGTTAATTGATTTTGATAATTGCAAAACTCTGGCAGGAGATGCTGATAATGGAAGAGCACATGCCTGTTTGGAGTATATTGACAATTTCTGTGCCTCATTTTTAATTCTGGTATGTACCTAAAATTTCTCCAAAATGTTAAGAAAAAAAAAAGACAGCGTGGATGCTGACATACAGTATAAGCATAATTACCAATAACTAAGAAATACTTCTTTGGGAATACCCATGGGTCTTCAACCCACTCAGAGGAGAAGGGGAGGGGCTGGGGGAAGGATTTGGAGACGGATTGACTGGGAGGGGGCAGTGAGTCGTATGTAAAGTGAATAAGTAAAAAAAAATAATTAAAAACAAAAACAAAACAAGAAGCACTGTTTGTGTGAAGTGTTCAAATTATGATATGAGGGGAGATAACATTCCCTTGTCAGAAAATCCACACTAAAAATATTTCAAAAAAGAAAGACATTCACAAATGGTCTTCAAAACCATAGAATAACAAATACTTATGAATAGAAACCAGTAAAATGTAAAAGAACCAATCACAACAAACTAAGTCTGATCCTAAGAATATAAGGGCCAGTTCACTAACTGACCATATGAAGAAATAAACTAAAAATAATTTCATCTTAATAACAGATAGAAAAATAATTTGAACTATTATCTCAGTAGGAAATTAAACAAAATCCCCCTATATTCAAGAGGACTTATAAATTCAGAAAGAGAAGCAGATGGGCTAACTGTAGATTTTCATTTTTCCTTCCTCTTTTCCAAATCCAACCCCGAGTCTCAGCCCCAGCTCTTTAGAAGACTAAGTGTTGAGGTCTCTTCTCATTATGTGACCCCCCATTCCTCCATGATTACATAAATTCTGATAGAACACTCTGCTTTCTTCCCTTTTTGTGGACCCCCTCAGTCCCCTTTTTTAACCCATCCCCATACTTACAAGTCAGCTCCCAATACCTAGAAACGCATTTTAACTAGAATGTGCAGTGGCCACACTTAACAGCGTCCCAGAATCATTGCCTACCCAGCACCACACAGCCAGAGAGGGCAACCGAAACCAAAGAACAAAGCACACACCAAATAAAGAAAAGAACAGATATCAGCACAGAGAATTACAGTATTCCTAAGCCCAGATGCCTAAATACCAGTGTAAAAACACAATAATAGTCATGGGAGTGTGTTTTCACTATAGCCCAGCAACCCTACCACAGCAGTCCGTGAGTATTCAAACATAACAAAAGCACAAGAAAAAGACACCAAAATATGGGTATGGTAGAGGTTTTAAAATTAGGAGTTATTAAATCCCTTCAAGAAATCTATGAAAATACAGACAGGGAAAGGAAATGAATAAAACAATGCAAAATCTGGAAGTGGAGATAGGATCAATAAAGAAAGACCAAAAAGACGAAAGTGTCAAAATGAAAAATCTAGGAACTCCAACAGGGAGGAAAAAAACAAAAAAACAAAGAACAAACAACCTGGGGGGTTGGGGGAGGGGGACAAGGGATGGAAGAAAGCATCTTAGGCACTGAAGACACCATAGAAGAAACAGTGTCAAACAAAATGTTAAATCTAAAATCCTCATGGAACAAAACATGGAGAAAATCTGGGACATTCTAAAAAGACAAAATCTGAGAAGAATAGAAGAAGGAGAAGAAATCCAAATCAAAGATACAGAAAATATTTCCAACAAAATCATAAAAGAAACTTTTTCTTAAAAAAAAAAAAGATGCCTATGAGGGTATAAGAAAGAAGCATACAGAATACCAAAGCTACTAGACTAGAATAGAAAGTACCCTCAGCACGTAATAATCAAGGCACTAAATGTAGAGAACAAAGAAAGAATATTCAAATCTACAAGGGAAAAAGACCAAGTAACATAAAATGACAGATCTTTTAGAATAACATGTGACCTCTCAATGGATACTCTGAATTCCAGAAAGGCCCAGATGGCTGTTCTACAAACTATAAGAGACAACAGATACCAGCCAAGACTACCATATCCAGTAAAACTATAATTCATAATTGATGAAGAAAACAATATATAACATGATAAACAAAATAAATTAATATCTATCTACAAATAAAATGCAGCTATACTGAAAGCGCTAGAAGGAAAGCTTCAACCACAAGAGGTTAGCCACCCCCATAGAAACACAAGGAACAATTAATCCCAGACAAGAAATTCAAAAGAGACATATGAGCACACGTGCACAAGTGCTCACCCACCACATACACAGACACAAACAATCAAATCAAAGGAATCCACAAATGCCACACATTGATATTTCTAAACGCCAATGGTCTCAATTCCCCAATAAAAAAAAGACACAGAAAAAAGAAATGAATGGATAAACAGGGTCCATCTTTCTGTTGAATCCAAGAAATGCACCTTAACATCAAGAATAGAAATGACCTCAGGGTAAAAGGATGGAAAATATATTTCAAGCAAACATACTTAAGAAGCAAGCTGATATAACCACTTTTATATCTGACAGGATAGACTTCACATCTAATCAGAAGAGATTGAGATGGACACTACATACTCAAAGGGGAAAAGTTTTGTTTGGTGGGCATTGCAATTCTTAACATCTGTGCATCAAATTAAAGGGAACACAAGTTTATATAAATAAATAAATAAATAAATAAATAAATAAATAAATAAATAAATAAAATAATCCAGTACTGGGTAAATCACACATTGACTTTCATACATAGTGCAAAACTTCATTATTCCACTTATTACAAATAGATATGTCATACAGCCAAAAACTAAATGGAGAAATGCTGGAGTTGATGTTATAAACCAAATGGACCTAATAGATATTTACAGAGTATTTCATCTAAATATACCTCCTTCTTTCTTGACACCTCAATGACATTTCTCCTAAATTTACCACATACTGAGACACAAAACAACTCTCAACAGATGCAAGGAAATTGAAATGACACCTGTATCATATCTGACTATAACAGATTAAAGCTGAATAGCAACGACAGAAACAACAGAAAGCTTACAAACTCATGTAAATTAAACTCTCTACTGGATGAAAAAAAATGGGTTAAGACAAAAATTTTAAAATGTCAAAGACTTCCTAAAATTTAATTAAAATGAATACACAATGTACCCAAATTTATGGGACACAATTAAAGCATGCTAAGAGGAAAGTTCATAGCACAAAGTACCTAAGTAAGAAAACTGGAGAGATGTCATACTGTCAACTTAACAGCACACCTGAAAGCTCCAAAACAAAGAGACGTAACCACACATAAGAGTAGGAGATGGCAGGAAATAATCAAACTGAGGGCTGAAATACATAAAATAGAAACAAAGTAAACAATACAAAGAATCAATGAAAACAAGAATTGGTTCTTTGAGAAAATCAACAAGACAGACAAACATTTACCCAAACTAAATAAAAGATGGAGAGAGAATATACAAATTAACAAAATCAGAAACAAAGGGGAGACTTAACTATTGGTTATACCTAGGAAATTCAGAGAATCGCCATTAGCACAGGCCCTAAGATTAACAATATACAAATAAAACTTCATGAAACTGAAAAAGCTGTAAGACAAAAGTTACCATTATTTGGACAGAGTGGGAGGCTACAAGAATGGGAAAAGAATTTTGCCAACTATACAAAAGGATAGAGTGTTAATATACAAAATAAATAAAGAATTTTTAAAAACTAGATATAGAGAAAAATCAATTAAAATGGGTTACAAATCTAAACAAAGATTCTCAGAAGAGGAAATGCAAATAGCTAAGAAACACTTAAAGAAACATTCAACATCCTTAGTCAACAGAGAAATACAAATCAAAACTACTTTGAGATTCTGTCTTACACCTGTTATTGTCTAAGATCAATAAAACTAATGATAGCTCATGCTGGGAAGGACGTGGAGTAAGGAAAACACTTTTCCATCAATGGTGGGAGAGCAAACTTGTACAATCAACCATTCTGACATCAGTTTTGTAGTTTCTGAGGAAGATGGAAATCTATCTACCTCAAAAACACTCTTCAGCATATACCTATAGACACTTGCTCAACCCTGTTCTGGATTCACCCACTCTGTTTCTCATTAGAAAAATCAACAGACTTCTAAGAGATAATAATCTAATATAGTAAGATAAGCAAAATCTAAAACATCAGAACAGAACCAGCAAACTAACTGAAGAAGAGTACATAAAAATGTATAAGAAATAAATATACATGCTGAGACCCAGTTGTTAACACACTCAGAAATTCCATAAAAATAATAAGTTGGAATTTGTAATATATACTCAAATGACATAGAACAAGAATATATATATATATAAAATATCAATATATAATTTTATTGTATATTATATTACATCATATATTATACATTATATATAAAATTAAAAATGAAATAAAATAAAAAAGAGAAAAGTCTTTGCCATGACATTATGAGACAAGAAATCTTCAAAGATGCTGCTGAGTTCCTACTCTGTTGGCCATCTATTGCTGCGCATGTAGCCTACCATTATGAGTACTTTGTTTCTACAGTGAGCCTCCCTTGGAGAAAGCTAAATATTCATTCGCAAGTGATTATCAGTTGGATATAGCTTCTGGCTTAGGGATGAGAGTATGTGTCCACTTCTTTCAGCTCTAGGACCCCATCTGGTGCAGTCCCACGTAGGTCCTGTGCATGCTGCCTCAGTCTCTGTGGATTCATATGGGTATTGATCTTGTTGATTTAGAGGGCTTGTTTCCATATTGTCCCTCATCCAGTCTTGTTCCTACACTGTTTCTGCTTCTTTTTCCATGAGCCCTGAATGGAGGGATTTGCTGTATACATCCCATTTAGGGCTGAATGTTCCTAAGTCTCTCTCTCTCTCTCTCTCTCTCTCTCTCTCTCTCTCTCTCTCTCTTTTCTCTCTCTCTCCCCATATAATATCTGGTTGTGTGACTCTGTATTTGTATGCCTCTGCTGCAGGAGGAAGTTTCTTTGATCATGGCTGACCTCAAAATAACAGATATCTATTTACCTCTGACTCTCAAGTGCTAGAATTAATTAAGGAATGTGCCACCATGCTCAGTCTAGTTCTTCTTCATATATATATATATATATATATATATATATATATATATATATATATATATTTAATTTCTACAATATACTTTGTTCTTATTCTTTCCATTTACTCAGATCCTCCCATATCCTCTCCCTTCCTTCCTACCCAATTACATGTTCTCTTTGTCTCTCTCTGTATCTCTGTATCTCTGTCTCTGTCTCTCTCTCTCTGTCTCTCTCTGTGTCTCTATCTCTCTCTATCTCTATCTCTCTCTCTCTCTCAACAAACAAAATAAAACACCAGGCAAAATGGAGTTCTTATTTATTTATTTATTTATTTATTTATTTATTTATTTATTTTCTCCCTGAGCATGAGGTCTGCTCAGGCATTTGGTTGTTGATACATCAGATGTTACTCCATGGGAAAGAACTGATTTTTCCCTATTCCAACATTTGTCAAATACCTTCTTGGTCAGGGGTGGGACTTTATGCACACTTACAATTTTCCATCCTGAGAATTTGTCTGGATTGAACTCATGCAGATTTTGTGCACCATGAGTTCATGTGTACACTAACCCCATGGAAGATGACTCCAAGGCAGCAACATTTTCTAGACACAACAGCTTTGTTTTTGATATATCCTTGACACTTATAGCACCTCAGTAAATAAGTATGACTTCTAGCCAGCAGACTACCCATAGTGTGCAGTAGTGAAATAAACATCATAGAAGAGGAGGAAGAGGAGGGGGGAGGAGGCGGAGGAGGAAGAAGAAGAGGACTGCTATAATTTTGGTTCTAAAAGGAGACAGAGGTGGGTATCCAGTCTTCCATCTATAATTTGAACTCAGGAAAAGACAGTGTCTTGGGATATGAGAGCCTTGTGGTTACATCATGATCATTCTATTTTTAAGACAAAAATCCACACATTTTTTGAGCAGAGGTTAATTAATGATAGTCTATCTATATTACTATGCCATATGAATGTCTAATCCCTATTTTCCTCAAAACAACTATATAAAAATGGCAGAGGCAATATGGCAGGCACAAGGCAAAAATTATAGGCTTTGGTTCGTATCTCATACTTTCCAGTTTCTATATGGGTGGCAACAGACAAGTTACTTAAACTTGATGAACCTGTTTCTTTATCTATAAACGAAGTTAATGCCATTTTCTTTGTCAGGTTGTAGTGAAATGTAGAGACAATAATCTGAAACTCATACTAAAATCATCTATTAAATGCTTGGCACATAAAAGACGTTTAGTAAATGGAATTATTAATGGAAAATCTTTCTACTGAAGTGCCACCATTAAAAATTCACTCCCATGGGTTAATGAGCTACTCACTTAAAGAGTCATTTCCAGCCAAAGTTGTAAAATACATAATTTGCCTTATCTATATTTAGACTCCACCATTTATGCCCTTCTGTCCTTAAATTGGTATTTGGTTAGAAAGAGATATCAGAAAATGCTTGGGAAAAATGAGAAAGAAGAAAAGGTCTCATCTTTGTCTAGATTTGTGACTTCAGCAGCTAGGTGATAAATGTGACACATTTAAGAACATATTTTTCCAGAAAATGGAGCTGGATCCAGCAGACAATATAAATTTTCCAGGTGTTATGATAGAGTTAGTGTATTATCATTTCCACACCACTCTTCAAACCTAACTTTCAAATATGTGTGTGTTCCTTGTAACTCCATGTATCTCCAATTACTCATTACCTGCTTTCTCAAACATTACTATACAAAACTGAGAAGTGATTTATTAAATGTGAGAGATAGAATGTAATCATGTGGAAGAGCAATGGCTACGAATTTCATGAGTGCTTTGTGAAAAAGGACATTAAATGGCAAAATAGGGTCACAAATAAACTCTACAGTGTTTCATTCTGCATGGAAAATTCATCATATTTATCTATGATCAGATAAATACAAAATAACTTTCCTTGATTTTTGAAATGGATTTATTTATTTTTATGTACATCATGTGTGTCTAGTATCCCTGAAGGCATGAAATCCTTTGGGATTGTAATGACAAGCAGCTTTGAACCACTTTGTGGGTGGGTGCTGGAAATATTGAACTTGGGTCATCTTCAAGAGCAACAACTGCTCTGAAATACTGAGAAATCTCTCCAGACATACTTTGTTTAATCTTTACTGGGTACAGATTGCCACCTCCACTATTATCTCATCATTGCCATCACCAACACTGGTCCTTCTGTTGAAGGAAAAGATGTTCATGTATATGCCAGGCACATCATAGACCCTTACTCACAGGAGATGAAGAAATAGGAGAAACTCTATGAATTCAAGGTTATCCTGGTAATACATAGTGAGTTCTAGGCCAGCCATGATAACATAATGAGATCCTTCCTTAGCTTTGGAGTTTAAGATATTCACATTCTGAAATTTTTTCAGGTTAAACTTTTCAAAATTATGCCCAACAAGACAAATGGGGTTGATGACTAGTGTCTCATACCACATAGAGCTTTCATTTAATTTCTTGATTTTTTTTCCATTTCAAATTTCAATGTTTCACCTTATTTTCTATTTTTCTTAAAATATGAAAATATCTACAACAACAAATCCATTTTTAATATTGTAATTAGTGTGAGAGCTCAATTTAAACTTGAATAATCTGCTTCTTTCTTTGGTCCCTACGACTAATTTGGGGTTTTAACATCTGATTTGCCTACAGCCTTTACATGAGGTCTGTATAGGCACTTTTTTTTTTGTGGCCTATGATCTAGGCACACTCTGAGACTCAGGATGAAATCTCACCTTGGCTTAAATGTTTTTACAAACTTTGTTTTTATTCCTCTCCAACATTCTTTATTTCATTTATCCTGTAGCATTGACAATTCCTTCATTCTGCTAGCTTTTGAACTTCTTGTTAGTGCTCTCATCCGAAAGATGTTTCTTTTTGAAAGCTATATCCCAAAATAGTGACTCCTGCCTACTTACAGTCACCAATGGCTACACTTGTACCAATGGATATTGGGTTAGTGAAATTCAAGAGTGATAAGAAGCCACAGTTGAATGATTTAGTTAAACAGAAAAACTAATTAAATGCAACAAGACCATTAGCCCCCGAATAAAGCAAAACATTTATCAAAACCAATACTACCCTTCAAAATATGTTGAGTAAGCAGTTGGAACTCCATTAAGATCATTGATTTGGGCAAGAAATGTCAAAGTGAATGAACACTTTTAGCACATAGGGAGATATAGAGTTGGTATTTATTTAGTGTCAAAGTATCATCCTTATGGATTACTTTCCTATCTACAAGTGGAGAAAGGGCTAACTTTCCAATAGAACAAGTTGATAGTCATCATCACAGTCAAGTCATCCATTAACCTAGTGACCCATTCATTGAGATGGAAGTCAACCCCATATTACATGTTTCTCAGGGTTATGAAATATGCAATATACATAGCCTCATCTGTGAATTAACTACACCCATGAAAAATGCCTAAACTGAATTCTTTAAGTTTTACCTTTGACTTCAGATTTTTAGAAATATAAACAGAGGAGCAGATTCAATATTATCTCAAGGAAAATTAGGCATATTCAATAGTTGATTTTATTTGTCTATCTTAATTTTTTTCTTTTCTGTTTTGTATAAGGGTGTTTTGCCTGCATGTAAATATGTTCACCATGTGTCTGCCTGGTGACTACAGAGGCCAGGAGAGCATTTCAGAACTAGTCATGTCATATCTTAGCATTTTTTCCTCTTTATAAGATATTTTCTTCATTTACATTTCACATATTATCCAGAAATTTTCCCTAACCCTCCCGCATCCCCGCCCTGCTCCCCTACCCACCCCCTCCCACTTAATGGCCCTGGCGTTCCCCTGTTCTGGGGCATATAGAGTCTGTATGACCAAGGGGCCTCTCCTCCCAATGATGGCCAACTAGGCCATCTTCTTCCATATATGCAGCTAGAGACATGAGCTCAGAGGGAACTAGTTAGTTCATGTTATTCTTCCACCTAGAGGGTTGAAGA
>LR749612.1:720530-848742 GCA_902729485.2 Mus minutoides | reverse complement strand
AAAATTGTCTTTAAGTGCATTATAGGAATAACTCTATCTTGGAGTTATCTCTGGGTCTCTGACACAGACAGTCAGGCTAGGTCTTCTTGCTAACAAAGAGCTTCTCACTGGCTGCATTCTCAGAGATTAGGAAACAGGCCTTGGGGAGCATTCAAAGGCTGTACATTTCAGGGGGAAACATTTTGGGGGTCTTTCAATATAATACATGTATATATTCTAGATCTTAGGTAGTGGTGGTCAGAAACATTTACCTCATTGATCGAATTTAGTTTTATTGAATTGCATTTTATGACTGGAAAATACAATATTTATTTGGGCATAACCCCACTGTTAGACCATCAAGCACATTCTTATCTATAACCATGTCCTCTGTCATCCTTTTGTTACCTTTTATATTCAGCCATTTATATATTCAGCCATTTATGAAAGAGAAACCATCATTTGTTTGTGCTATTTTCTTGATGCCCAGATAATAGCATATCTTATAGAGATAGAGAAAAAAATATCTAAGCACAAATGAGATGACATTATTTCTTTTATGTTCTCCACTCTTTTCTTACTTTAATCTGTTAAGGACAGGTAGTCTTCTTTTTTGTGTATTATGTAAAATGAACTCCCCCAGGCCTTGGGCTTCCTGTAGACTATGGTCAATGGGAGTTCTCAGGAGAACATCTAGTGTTCTCTTTAAAAGGTAGCAATGGCAGTCACAGTTCCTGCCAACCTGAAGCTCTTATAGAGAGAGCTCTAATCCTGAGAATTCTTTCCTGCCTCCAAGTGCTAGCAGCTGCTTGGGGGATGCTTCACTTTCCTTTGTTTATTTCCCTTTGCCCTGCCCACACAGTCATTGTAAAAAAACCTTTCAATCACTAGAGAATGTACTACCTGCTCCCTGCTGGGACACTGAGCCACACAAAAGCTTTTTTCTCTGTAGGGTTTGAACCAGCATGCAGATTATAGTGAGTTCAGTAAAGGGAGGTGGAAGATCTTAGATGGTTTCTTGTTTTCTGTTTCTCTGTCTCTGTCTGACTGTTTCTCAGCCTCTCTCCTCTCTCTCCCTCCTTTCTTCACCTCTCTCCATCTGTCCCTCAACCTTTGTCTTTGTCTCTCTCCCTTTCTCCTCCACCTCTGTCTGTCTCTCTGTCTCTGCCTGCCTGTCTGCCTGTCTGTCTGTCTCTCTCTTCCTCTCTCTCTCTCTCTCTCTCTCTCTCTCTCTCTCTCTCTCTCTGTGTGTGTGTGTGTGTGTGTGTGTGTGTGTGTGTGTGTATGAACAATTCCATCATACATGACGAGCACAGATTAAACCTCTAAATTGCTTGGAACTGTACAACCAGGTTATCTAGGCCAATTACCCAGAAGCTTCTTTGTCATTTCAAAGAAAAGACCGAATGATGGCCCTTACAAAGGTTCTGGTTTGCTCTTGCAGAACAAAAAGCCCACTTCAATCTGAAAATGACTGTGAAACTGAATGCCCACTTCAGCGGGAGCAAATCAATGGCCATTAGGTGACAATCACACCATTGCTAGAGTAGAAACGTTGCTAGTGTCCCTGCCTAATGTATGAATTGACAATGCACTATTTCTTCACACATAAAAAAAAACAAGTTCTGAAGAAAAAAAAAAAAAAGAAAGAAAGAAAAAAATGAGTTCTGCTGGCATCTATCCCTGGTCTTTCAAGCCAAGAAATTACTCCAGTATCTATTTTAGTTACAAATTGGCAATGCGGATTTTAAACTGTTTATTTTGTGATTTTATTAGAATACTATAGCAACACTACTGCAGACAGCGTAATATTCTATTAATTAGATTTATAGCTGCCTTGTGTTTATTCAGAAAAACTTCCACAGAAGGCATATATAACCATTATTGTTTTTTGACATTTTTTAAAAACAATTAACTGTAGGTATATATGGGTATGTGCACATGAGTGCAGGGGCCTACAGCATCAGATCCCCTGAATAATCAGGCAGTTGTGAGCCAAAGATATGAATTCTGGGAACCAAACTCAGGTCCTCTGGAAGATCAGCAAGTGCTCTTAACTGCCATAATCATTATTATTATTGTGACTATCATTGTTATTTTAAAACAGGATCTCACTCTGCAGCTGTGGATGATCTTCAACTCACTATGTAGACCAGGCTGGCCTTGAACTCAAAGAAAACTGTTTGCTTCTGCCTTCCAAGTGCTGGGATTAAAGACATGGGCCTCCATGCTTGGCCATAAACCATTATTCTTAATGAGAATTCAAACCAATACTATCTAATTTCCCAGCATATTTTTTAAATTTTTCTTACCTCCAAAAACTTAGAGTCTGAATCTAGGTGTAGTAGCACCTATAATCTTAGGGTATACATAGGGAGGAAGTAAGGTGTATGGGGAGTGTGCAAGTTAATTTTGCAGATCAATTTTCTGCATTCCAGGCTATATAGAAGACTATGACTGTGAAGATAAATATGGTATTTAGGCATCTTTCCCTCAACAAAATAGAATGGAAGTTTTAGGGGCCTAACCCTTCCATTCATCGAATCCCACATGAACTCTAACTTGCCCCTGGATTTTGGGTTCCCTTTCTCTACTCAGTCTCTTTTATTTGCCTATTTCATTTCTTGTATCAAAAGTCACAATTTTCCACCAAATGTGAAAGATAGTTTTCCTGGGCAGACCTTTGCCATCTTCCAGAAATATTATTACAACACATGGACCTTACCCTCCATGCCTCCATGTTGCCTGCCTTTTGACCTATCTCCTTTGCAAGTACACAGTGTGTTTATGTTCTTAGGAATCTTCTGTTGCTTGCACAGAAAGTACATTCATGAAACCAAAAGATGGTAGAGCGCTTGACTGTCAGATCATTCGGGAGGAGCCTTCTACTTCACAAGATGCCCATAGCAAAAAGAGTCCTATCTACCTAATGGAAACTGTGATAGAATTCCAAGTTCCTGAAAGATGTCTGCCAAAGAGACTTTGCTAGTGAGCTGAGAATCACAGAGCAAGAGGAGACTGCTGACTTTTTACACTGATAAGATGGTTATATTTGAGCCTGAAAAGATGCACAAAGAATGAATAACCTAATGTTCAATATTTCAGAAAAATCATATTATTTTAAATGACAGGTCTTGCTTCTTACTCTCTCAAATGATAATGATTCCATATATGACAATAAAAGACAGGAGAAGCTGTCAGTGGTGGTACACACGTGCAATCTAGCACTCAGGAGGTTAAGGCAAGGATTGCCAGTTGGAACGCCTGCCTGGACTATACATAGCAAGATCCTGTCTTGGGAACCAGCACAATAGAAATGCTGCATTTAGAAAGAAAAAAGAAAAAAAAATATGTAATATCAATTCAATACTGATCCAAGGTTGAAAACAAATCATTGTTATAATTTTACTTGACAAAAGTACTGACGTTGAAAAACAAGAATTAATACTATGGTGGTTTGAAGTACTATGGGACTGTGGCCTAGTTTGAAGTTCTATGTGTCTGTGGCCCCCATGTGCTTTTAATGTTTGGTCCATAGGATGTGGCACTATTAGAAGGAATGGCCGTGTTGATGTAGTGTGGCCGTGTTGGAGGAAGTGTATCACTGTGGGGTCATGCTTTGAGGTCATATATGCTTTAGCTATAATTAATGAGGCACACAGTCTTCTGCTGCTGCCTAAGGATCAAGATATAAAACTCTCAGTTACTTCTACGGAACCATGTCTGCCTGCATGCTGTCATGTTTCCCACCATGGCAAAAAAGGACTAAACCTCTTCAACTGTAAGCCAGCACAAATTAAATGCTTTCCTTTATAAGAATTGCTGGTATCATGGTGTCTCTTCACAACAAGAAAACCCAAACTTAGACAAGTACCTTTACTAAATCTGATACTATCAGCAATTACTTATTTCTGCTCAGAAACATAATCATGAAGAATGAAATGTCATATAAAATACCATAAAAGGGGCTGGAGAGATGGTTCCATGGTTCCAAGTGCTGTCTGTTCGTTCAGAGGACTCAGGTCAATTCCCCCCATCTACATGATAGGTTCAGAATTGACTTCAACAAGGTTCTATATGATCCTATGTGGCATGCAAGAATAGATAACACACACACACACACACACACATACATATTTCATAAATGAATATTTTATAATACATGTGACAATGTAATATATGTATGTAATGTATTCTGATTACTCTCTCTCTTCAACACTCTTATCTCCCTCCATCTCTGTCAAACCCACATATACCAGTCTCTATCCATGATTCATGACTTTTGGGTTTGTTTATGACCCATTAGTTTAAGTAGGGCTGTCTAAGAACTATCCATTGATCTGACATCTTTGAAAATTCTGACCTTCATTATTAGAGTAGAATATGTCAAATTTTTAAATTCTAAAAGTACAAAATCCACTACCTGAAAAAAATAACAATTTCAAGAACACTGGACTTGTGAGGTACAGTGTTTTTTTGAAACAGGAATGGACAGTGGCAATGTGAGATTGGCTGAGTTCTCTTCCCAGTGACATTTTAAAAATATTTTCTATTAATTGTGCAATAATTATAGAAAAATTAAGTCTGCATGTTAACTCATGGCTTCTCATACTGGAATTACAGGGAGGTTGGATACACAAACAAATCCTGTCTTTTGTCAATTGAGAAAAGAGTTAGTGTCTGATGTTAAAACATGCTTAGAAATAGCAAGTAAGAAATAAACAAGCTTTCTAATTTGAGGACCAGTGTCTTAAATTTTTGTATAGCCATGTTTCCTTAGGCCCATGTGTTTCTTTATTAGTTCCATGAAGTAAGCTTCCACACAAACCACCATAAAATGGGGTTTCACTTTCATAGTATTTACAGTGGGAATGCCACAGGGTATATAGCAGAAAACTTCCTATTGGTGAATGGCCTAACTCCATCAAAGAAGAGCGCACAAAGGACCAGTACTGGTAAACTTAAAGTAATGTAAAACTATGATAGAATTTGCCTGAGCAAATAGACAGATGGAAACTTGATTTCCTTTTATGGAGAATTTCTATAATGAAGCAACATTTATGGTATCACAATTGAAAAAAATGAAAAAAAATCTTTGAACTATTTTCAACAACTAATTCTAATGGAATAATATGGTTAATAACTTACATCTTTTTGTTTTTGCACTTTACTTCAATAGTTTTTTTCTAAAATCATGAGTGGCTTATAATGCAATCCAAATAAAACCATGAAGTTTAACTTTCTGTGGAATTTGGCCAGGTGATTCTAATTTCTTAGGAAGTACCAAGTGCCAAAAAAATATCCATGATACACTTGATTTTCAAAACTAACAAAAAAATGCTGGAGAAAATTTCATACCCAACTGCAAAACATCTGAAAGCCATGGGGCAATAGGCAAATTAAGTGGAAATTCCCAGAATCAGAATTGGGTATCCAACGTTGAAGATCCAATGTTTACTAGCAGTTATCCAGAGAAGGCTGTCTGACAATCAAACAGGGATGTGTCATTGTGGATCAGTGAAGGCACTACCAGTCTTTTCAGAATGTGCTGCAAGAGGCTAGGCTGATTCCATGACAGGCTTCAAATTGGCAGATAAGCAGACTAGAAATAAATCAATCTCTGTTTCCAAGAATTGGGCAATTCTAGGCAAGGGCAGACCTCAGAAGCTACCCTACCACCTGGCCTGAGGCAAGGACAATGGGTCATCAGCATTTTACAAACTTCCTCAGCTACTTCCTCAGCCCCAGTTTCTAGACCTTCCCACAAGATTCTAGCCCCCACAACCTGGTCATGGATTGTCTGTAGAGGTAGATCCAACAGATTAACATAGCTGTCACCTCCCCTGGAATTCCCTAATGTGCTTTAAATCAGGCCTGCATGCTCACTAGGTTGTCTCTCTTTTCTGATAATGGGAGACCCCAGCATGCTGGGCTTCTGTAGAATGAAGCACTCTGCGTTTACAGACTATTTGAGTCTGGGGTATAATTCTTCAATAAATCATGGACCCTTACACTGCAAGAAAGGGTTATCTGGTTGGAAAACATACCTCACCCTGCTCAAACCAGAGAGAGTAAGCCTGAGAAGTTAAAAGCATTAAGCATATTTTCTCCTAGGAGCCTATCTTCCAGGCATCAGCATAAAGAAGGCCTTCTTAGAAAGCAAGAAATGAGTCACAGGAGAATACTGACACTTTGACTGCATTAATAGAAAACTGTTTCAGTCATCCATAGGCATGAAAAAGGGAATGCAAATACAAGCCAGCTTGTGGAAGAAGATCTTCACACTACCTACAACATCACATATGTAAATATGTGTAAATGTACTTCAAGACACCCAAAGTGAGACACAGAGATGCAGATTGATGCAAAACAAACAAACAAACAAAAACAAAAACAAAAATGAGTGACTAGAAGGCGACCCCAAATGGCTTTTTTTTTTTTTTGGTTTTTTTGAGACAGGGTTTCTCTGTGTAGCCCTGGCTGTCCTGGAACTCACTCTGTAGACCAGGCTGGCCTCGAACTCAGAAATCTGCCTGCCTCTGCCTCCCAAGTGCTGGGATTAAAGGCCTGCACCACCACACCCAGCTCCCAAATGGCTATTACAAGCAGTTTTTATACTTTTTAGGGGTACAAGTTACTTCAGCAATGTCAAAGTTCAGATTTATTTATTTATTTATTTATTTATTTATTTATTTATTTATTTATTTTTTTTTTTGTTTTTCGAGACAGGGTTTCTCTGTATAGTCCTGGCTGTCCTGGAACTCACTTGGTAGACCAGGCTGGCCTCGAACTCAGAAATCAGCCTGCCTCTGCCTCCCGAGTGCTGGGATTAAAGGCGTGCGCCACCACTGCGCGGCAATAAGTTCAGATTTATTGGCTAAGCATATTGACTTTTAAATCTGTTGACTAGCAAGCATGACATACATTTGAACTGTCTGTACCTGCGACTTTCCAGAGGGTCAGGGGACTATCAGTATATTCAAGAATTTTTTACTAAAGAATGTTCCTGTGGGTGGAAAAATGGAACTTGGCCTAGCCTTGACCCCAGACCAGAGGGGGAAGCTGTAAGTTGGGTGTGAGACTGGAAACACCCTTAAGGTCCTTCATAAATACATACATATGATATTTTTATGTTTATAGATATTCCTGAAAACAAGCAGTAAGCAAACTATTTTTGTGGCAAAAGGCTTAAGTAGACTTTCAGATTCAAAACAGAAACTACCATTATACTTTCATTAGTAATGTCATGATAATAAAGAAAACATAATTTATGTATATCCACGTGCTCACTAAAGTAGAAAAAAAATACCTCTGACAAAATACCAAATAATAGTATATAATTCATCTATATCACTTTGTCATCTAAGAAACAGCTCTCATCTCAAAAGAATAAAAGTGTAAATAGACTCTGGGCTGGCAACATTCTAACCTCCCCACAGCACTACCATTCTTATCAGTCTTTGCAGACACAGCTTCTGCCCACAAATTCTCATTCATATTTTAAATACATTTGAGAAAAGACTTTCCTAAAGCTCTAGTTATAGGATAGATGGGCATACTCAGTAAAGTTGAACATAAACACATTCTTTAACTCAGCAGTTCCCTTCTAAGTAAATACTCCAGAGAACTCCTTATACATTTATAATAAGAAACAAAACAAAAATGATGTTTAAGATAGTAATTGCTTGTCATATCAAGGCAGCTTAAACATGAAACGTTCATAATATATTTGAAAAATGACTGATAATGGTATATAATTGTATTATATTGTGTTTATAGATTTCTGTTCATATGTTATTTCCCTTGATAAGGAAGAGAAAGACCTCATGATTGGAGTGTGTTTTCCTTGTTTACTAGCATAAATGTAGGATCTAGAACAATACCTGCCTCATGAGGAATGCAATGAACACAAGAACAAAAATAATAGCAAGGCTCTTTGAATTAAAATGAACCCTTCTAGAAACTACAGAGCAGATTTGGGGGAACAGAGAAGTAAGATGGGAGCTCAAATAAGGAATGGCATATGAAGAAAAGTTTAATCATAAATACCATATAAATCAGTTCTTTATGTCTATAATAAAACATTCTAGATAATCAATTTATGCTCATTGACTCTTTTGAGGGTCTTTTGTTCTGTTTTGTTTTCTTGTGTGTGTGTGTGTGTGTGTGTGTGTAGTTGTTGTTATTGTTGTTGTTGGTCTTCTTCTTCTTCTTCTTCTTCTTCTTCTTCTTCTTCTTCTTCTTCTTCTTCTTCTTCTTCTTCTTCTTCTTCTTCTTCTTCTTCTTGAGATAGATTCACTAGGTAGCCTTTAGCTGGCCTGAGACTATTTATGTAGACCAGGTAACTTCTTTCTGCCCCAGTTGGAATGTTTGAATTACAGATACAGATCAGAACACACAATGATACTTCATACCCTTTCTAAAGGCACACATACAATAAAATCTGAAGAAAATAAACTTGTTAAAACACTCTTATCTTACTTTTATGCCAAGGACCAGCCTCTCGGCTATGTCTGGGTTCCGGAGAGAGAGGTATTTGGGAGGGTCAAAAGCAAGTAAAATCCAAGTCTAGTTGAAGCTGGTGGCCTAGGTTCTGCTGTGCTTCCCCTCACCAATCTGTGTGTGTGTGTGTGTGTGTGTGTGTGTGTGTGTGTGTGTGTGTGTGTTCTATTATGCTCTAGACAGCTTTTTTCTCTCTCTCTAGTTAAGACAGATCTCTCTCTACTAAAAAATTCTAAAAGTTCTCTGGATACTCATGTTTTTTTCTGATCAAAGTCAGAAAAACTTCTATAATTTTTTTTTTTGGACCTTCCAACCAAGTCAGAAATCATGCCAGAAAATTTCTAAAAGGAATTCTTGGGTTTTCCTGAAAAACAGAAAAAAATCATAAAGAGCTATGTTTGTTTTTCAGACAGCCTTCTCTGGATACTTGCTAGAAAGCATTCTAAAAAAACTGTATCAGTTCTCTAAGGAATTCTGGGGAATTCTGCTCAGAAATTCTGCTAGAAAAAAATCTAAAAGAGCAATGAAAATTCTGAAAGAGCTATGTTTGCTCTCGAGAGATCTCGAGACAGCTCAGTTCTCATTAGAGGAATTTTTAAAAAAAACTGCTATCAATTTCTTTTAGCTCATCTCATGTAGACCAAAAACCTAATTTTTAATTTTACATATCCATTATTTACTACAGTTTCCCTTTTGATTATCCTATGAATCAGCTTCAGTGACTCCAGCCACTTAATTCTTTTTTTAATTAGACATTTTCATAATTTACATTTCAAATGCTATCTCAAAAGTTCCCTCTACCCACCCCCGCCCCCCACTGCTCCTCTACCCACCCACTCCCACTTCTTGGCCCTGACATTCCCCTGTATTGGGGCATATAAAGTTTGCAATACTAAGGGGCCTCTCTTCCCAATGATGGCCGACTAGGCCATCTTATGCTACATATGCAGCTAGAGTCAAGAGCTCTGGGGGTTCTAGTTAGTTCATATTGTTGTTCTTCTTATAGGGTTGAAGAACCCTTCAGCTCCTGTGGTACTTTCTCTAGCTTCTCCATTGGGGGCCCTGTATTCCATCATATAGATGACTGTGAGCATCCACTTCTGTATTTGCCATGCACTGGCATAGCCTCATACGAGACAGTTATATCAGGGTCCCTTCAGCAAACTGTTACTGTTCTATGCAATAGTGTCTGAGTTTGGTGACTGATTATGTGATGGATCTCTGGGTGAGTTAATCTCTGGATAGCCCATCCTTTCATATTAGCTCCAAACTTTGTTTCTGTAACTACTTTCATGGGTATTTTGTTCCCTATTCTAAGGAAGAATGAAGTATCCACATGCTGGTTCTCTTTCTTGATTTTCTTGTGTTTTGCAAATTGTATCTTGGATATTCTAAGATTCTGTGCTAATATCCGCTTATCAGTGAGCTCAAATCTAGTGACTTCTTTTGTGATTGGGTTACCTCACTCAGGGTGATATCCTCCAGATGCATCCATTTGCTCAAAAAATTCATGAATTCATTGTTTTTAATAGCAGAGTAGTACTCCATTGTGTAAATGTGCCACATTTTCAGTATCCATTCCTCTGTTGAGGGATATCTGGGTTCTTTCCAGCTTCTGGCTATTATAAATAAGGCTGCTATGAACATAGTGGAGCATGTGTTCTTATTACCAGTAGGAACATCTTCTGGGTATATGCCCAGGAGAGGTATTGCTGGATCCTCTGGTAGTTCTATGTCCAATTATCTGAGGAACCACAAGATTGACTTCCAGAGTGGTTGTACAAGCTTGCAATCCCACCAGCAATGGAGGAGTGTTCCACTTTGTCCACATCCTCATCAGCATCTGCTGTCACCTGAATTTTTGATCTTAGCCATTCTGACTGGTGTGAGGTGGAATCTCAGTGTTGTTTTGATTTGCATTTCCCTGATGATTAAGGATGTTGAACATTTTTTTTTCAGGTAGTTCTCAGCCATTTGGTATTCCTCAGTTGAGAATTCTTTGTTTAGCTCTGTATCCTAATTTTTTTTTTTTTTTTTTTTTTGGTTTTTTCGAGACAGGGTTTCTCTGTGTAGCCTTGGCTGTCCTGGAACTCAGTTTGTAGACCAGGCTGGCCTCGTCTGTATCCTATTTTTAATGGGGTTATTCGTTTTTCTGGAGTCCAGCTTCTTGAACTCTTTTTATGTATTGGATATTAGTCCTCTATCAGATTTAGGATTGGTAAAAATCCTTTCCTAATCTGTTGGTGGCCTTTTTGTCTTCTTGAGAGTGTCTTTTGCCTTCCAGAAGCTTTGCAATTTTATAAGGTCCCATTTGTCAATTCTTGATATTAGCGCACAAGCCATTGCTGTTCTGTTTAGGAATTTTTCCCCTGTGCCCATATCTTTGAGGCTTTTCCCCACTTTCTCCTCTATAAATTTCAGTGTCTCTGGTTTTATGTGGAGGTCTTTGATCCACTTAGACTTAAGCTTTGTACAAGGGGATAAGAATGGATCAATTTGAATTCTTCTACATGATAACTGCCAGTTGTGCCAGCACCATTTGTTGAAAATGCTGTCCTTTTTCCACTGGATGGTTTTAGCTCCCTTATTAAAGGTCATGTGACCATAAGTGTGTGGATACATTTCTGAGTCTTCAATTCTATTCCATTGATCTACATGTCTATCTCTGTACCAGTACCATGCAGTTTTTATCACAATTGCTCTGTACTACAGCTTAATGTCAAACATGGTGATTCTACAAGAGGTTCTTTTATTGTTGAGAATAGTTTTTGCTATCCTAGGTTTTTTATTATTCCAGATGAATTTGCAAATTGCCCTTTCTAACTCAGTGAAGAATTGAGTTGGAATTTTGATGGGGATTGCATTGAATCTGTAGATTGCTTTAGACAATGTAGCCATTTTTACTATATTGATCCTGCCAATCGATGAGCATGGGAGATCTTTCAATCTTCTGAGATCTTCTTCAATTTCTTTCTTCAGAGACTTGAAGTTCTTGTCATGCAGATCTTTCACTTCCTTAGTTAGAGTTACACGAAGGTATTTTATATTATTTGTGACTATTGTGAAGGGTGTTGTTTCTCTAATTTCTTTCTCAGCCCATTTATCCTTTTTGTAGAGAAAGTCCATTGATTTATTTGAGTTAATTTTATATCCAGTTACTGTACTGAAGCTGTTTATCAGGTTTAGGAGTTCTCTGATGGAATTTTTGGGGTCACCTATGTATACTATCCTATCATCTGCAAACAGTGATACTTTGACTTCTTCCTTTACAATTTGTATCCCCTTGATCTCCTTTTGTTGTTGAATTTTTCTGGCTAGGACTTCAAGTACTATATTGAATAGGTAGGGAGAAAGTGGGTAGCCTTGTCTATTTCCGGATTTTAGTGGGATTGCTTGAAGTTTTTCTCCATTTAGTTTGATGTTGGCTACTGGTTTGCTGTAGATTGCTTTTATTATGCTTAGGTATGGGCCTTGAATTCCTGCTCTTTCCATGACTTTTATCATGAAAGGGTGCTGGATTTTGTCAAATGCTTTCTCAGCATCTAAGGAGATGATCATGTGGTTTTTGTCTTTGAGTTTGTTTATATAGTACATTACATTGATGGATTTCCTTATATTAAACCATCCCTGCAATCCTGGGATGGAGCCTACTTGGTCACGATGGGCATTTTGATGTGTTCTTCGATTCGGTTTGTGAGGATTTTATTAAGTATTTCTGCATTGATATTCATAAGAGAAAATGGTCTGAAGTTCTCTTTCTTTGTTGGATCTTTGTGTGGTTTAGGTATCAGAGTAATTGTGGCTTCATAGAATGAATTGGGTAGATTACCTTCTGTTTCTATTTTGTGGAATATTTTGAGGAGAGTTAGAATTAGGTCTTCTTTGAAGGTCTGATAGAACTCTACTTTAAACCCATGTGTTCCTTTTTTTTTTTTTTTTTTTTTTTTTTTTTTTTTTTTTTTTTTTTTTTTTTTTTTTTTTTTTGGTTAGGAGACAATTGATGACTGCCTCTATTTCTTTAGGGGAAATGGGACTGTTTAGATTGTTAATCTGATCCTGGTTTATATTTGGTACCTGGTATCTGTCTAGGAAGTTTTCCATTTCATCCAGGTTTTCTAGTTTTCTTGAGTATAGCCTTTTATAATAGGATCTGATGATGTTTTGGATTTTCTCAGGTTCTCTTGTTATGTCTCCTTTTTCATTTTTGATTTCGTTAATTAGGATACTATCTCTGTGCAAAAGAATTCAGAGATCTGCTTGCTTCTTTTAAGCACAGACAGTAAACTGGTTGTGTTAGATTCTTTCTGAAATTTCCATTTCTACCACACCTTGTCCTAGACTGACTTTGAACCTTGAACTTGAACCTGCTTTTGTATCTGCCTGCCTTGGTATCTTTTTGACAAGCTGACTCATAGTGCAGCTGCCTTTGTTCCTTTAGATTTGTGAGGCCCCAAATATAATTCATATTGCATCCTTATATTTTGTTTAGTTGAGAAATCATATATTTTCAAACTCATGTTTTTAGAGTTCTTTTCCACAGGTTTAAGGCTGTCCCGAAGGTCCCAGCGTTACCATTTTGTTGAAACATTAGCCATACCTTTGCCTCCTAGACTCATGTTGTCTCTGATTATCATGGAATCATTAACCTTAACAAGGAGAACCTTCCTTGTAAGAATGTGAAAATATGTACTTTATACAAACAAGCCTTATGCCCAAGGCAGCCATCAACACTCATGGAGCCAGGGCCAGGAACCATGTCATTTCTTCCCCACCAAGTCCATGCCCATCTTAGCACTTCTGGTTTTCTCATGAATTTCAGAGAGATGGAGCATTTACATACAGATACTAGCCATCTCAATATCTTTTGCTCAAGACAGGATAAAGCATATCTTCTTTGTATTGTACACTTCACAAGTTTGAGAGAAGCCTCACCATCTACTGATAATGTTTATCCTTAGCCTCTGAATTAAAAAAAAAAAGGAAATAGAAATACTTCCAAACCCTTCATTGATATTCCCTATAGTAGACAAAGTTAATTCTTAACATAATGGACTGACTTAATAACTGTTCACTGTGCTTACTGTGTACTTAAGGAATCTATAATTCTTTCCAATGTGTAACTACTTTTGAGTTATCATAAATGTAAGTAAGGAAAGAGTTTTCTTTACTAGGAATCTACAATCTTTGTGTGATTGGGGTTATCAAGTAAATACATGTTTGAGAGAGCAGTCCTAGACATGAGAATAATGAATGTGGCTTAGGAAATATGAGAGGTTTTCTGGAAAATGTATAAATTCAGGAGCAATTGATGTTTAAAATGAGTATTTCTATATTCAAAGACTTTGGGAAGATACTCAAAATCACAAGGAAGGATGGATGATTCTAAGGAGGTGGCTAGGGACAGAGTGTAAGGGAAAAAAATTGAGATGAGGTATCACTATGTAGCCCTAGCTGGCTTGGAACTTGCTATTATAAACCAGGTTGAATTCAAACTCACAGGGATTCACATGTCTGTGCCTCACAAGTGCTGGGCTTATTAAAGGCTTGTGCCATCATGCCCAGCTCTCATTTTTATCATATGCCTATTTTTACTATTTGAAATTTGCATCAGTGTTTTAACATTTAACAAATTTTTAAATAAAGTAAATTGTCATCTTCACAGGTTGGCTCTACTTAACATTCAACTTCATTCTTCTTTGGGCTACTTCTATATATTGCTATTTCAATGAGATCCCACCACAGACATTTTAAATTAGGACACATAGAAGAAATAAATACAGCAGTTAAGAGTACTGACTGCTCTGGCAGAGGAATCAAGTTCAATTCCCAGCACCCACATACATAGAGACTTATAGCATTCAATAATTCCGGTTCTAGGGGATCTGATGCCTTCTTTTCATTTCAGAGGCCTCCTGTTTATATATGGTACACACACACACACACACACACACACACACACACACACAGAGTACATGTATGTATGTCAATATCAAAAGTTCAATGTATCTTCATGATTAAAATTAGTGAACAAATTAGGCATATTAGGAACATCCTTCAACATAAAAAAGCAATTTATAAGCCAATACCTAATTCAATATTGAATAGGGAAAAGTCAGAAGATTTAACTTCAGATTTAAAAGACAAAGATGTACAATTTCACCATTACTAATCCATGAAATGCTGGAATTCCTGGCCAGAACAATTAGGCCACAGAAAGATATAAAGGAAAGCCATGCTGGAAAAGAAGTCAAATTGTAACTAATGACACATGACATATTGTAAAAGAAAATTTACCATGCTCTATGAGAAAAAAATGAATGAAGATTTTCAACAAAGTTGCAGGATATAAACTGAACACACTAAAACCAAAAGTCCTAAAGTAGAAATCATAAAGCCATTTTATTTATAATAGTATAAGTAAAATTTCAATAATAAATTTAACCAAAAATTATAAGAGATACATACAATGAAAATTATAAAACATGAATGAAAGAGTTTGATATAGACAAAAACTGATGGAAAGACAGGGCTGAAAAGATACCTTAATGTTTAAGGGCACATATTGCTGTTACAGGGGCTCTGATTTTGATTTCTAACACCCATGAGGTGGTTTACAACTGTCTATAACTTCACTTACAAAGATCCAACCCATCTGTTGTCCTCTGTGAGCAACAGGCACAAATATGTAGGCAGAACAGCCATACACATAAAACAAAACAAAATAAAATTGTAAATACATTGAATATGGTTTAAATATTGTGCATTTTATATATTCATTGAACTTTAGACAAAGTCCCACTAATGTGTACAGTCTTACATCTCACGTGTCAGATAAAAGGAGAAAAAAATAACTTTAAAGAGTGAACACACAGTAGGTAGAACATTAGGCTCCCTGTTGGTTATAGAAATTATTTGACTTCTCTGGTCTTGGAATTTGCTATGGGCAGACGTCAATGTAGAATTAGGTGTCTTGGCTCTTCCTTCACCATTACCAAAAGCTATAGATACATTCAATGAGAAAAAAAAAAAAAGAAGGCATGGAAATTTTTTCTTTGCACTTTCATACAGTCTAACCTAGAAAATAGATTTGAGGTGAATTCAATTTTACATATTTGCTTAAATCTTTATCTTAACATAGGGGGATTAGCATGTTCTCTTTTAAAATATTACAAAAGAAATGTAAACTCAGCTTATGGAAAATTACTACTAGCTTAGTTTACTATGCTTCTGAGAATGTTGCTTTATATAAGAAGCTCCCAGCAAAAGATTGTATATAAAAGAAGCTCAAGGAAGACACTATAGTTGTCTTAGTTTTTCTCCCAGATGACATAGATAGAGATAAGCATCAAAGAATTTTATTGTCCTTCTCATAACCTTAGAACTCTTCCCTCTGCCTCTTACCTGGGAGCCAGAGCCAAGATATTCCTAACCTTAGATGCTCAGTCTCTCTCTTTCCTTCTTTCTCCTCTTTCCCTCTTACAAACTAAAGCTATTCTTATATGTCTAATAAGACCATCCATCCCTTCTTATGTTACATTCAGAAACAGAGAAAGAGCTCATCATGAATCTCAAGTTTAAGGTTAATTCACCTAAAGCTGATGCTATGATACTAGTTTCACAACAAAATGAATTCATCAAGAGCTATTTACTCCAATCACAGATCAGAACTCTCTGTCTGCCTGAACTCTTGACTACTGCTGTGCACTATTTGTGTGTGTGTGTGTGTGTGTGTGTGTGGTGGGGGGATGGAATCTGCTAAAGGTACCAACTCACACTCTAACCTTCATTCATGAATTCATGTATCCCATCTCATGCTTCAGCAAAACACTGCTGCAATTCTAAAAATATCCTAAACTATTAAGTACATCCCCCACAGACACAGAGATTCTTATCAGTAGCCAATTTCTTCTCCTCTATCCCATTACGGAAAGCTATCCATCCCATAGCTAAGTACAGATCTAGGACTAAGTTTTCATTGATGAAGCAATAGTGAAGTTGCTCAGATCAGAAGTGTTAAAAGTAAGTTGTGGCTCACTAGTCTCTTCTATTCTAGTGTGTGTCTTAAATCATGCAGATGATGGGTTAACCTAATTGGTGGTGCACACCTTTAATCCAAGCAAAAAAGAGGCAGAGGTAGGAAGATCTCAGCATCATGGCCTCCTGGTCTCCATAGCAAATTCCATACAGACAGGACTTCATAGCAAGAGTCTGTCCCCCCAAACAAACAAGCAAACAGAAACCATTTCGGAAAATGATCCCACCTGATCAAAGGCCAGTGAACTAGAGATCATGCAGTGTCAATTTCCAACTGGTATACCTACAGCACAACTCTTGCACCTAAGGCTCAGGAATAGTTGCAGAAATCAGGGTGGAAAGACCATCCAGAACCAGAGCAATAGGAAGTAGGTTGTGAGATGGTGATATCCCAGGAATGTCAGAGCAAGTCCACCCATGGAATCTCATCTATATGGCTACCTGAACATTGCCTGAGCGAGGATGGCACCATTGGGGATACTAAAATGGAAGAGAGAGAGAGAGTTCAAGGGGTCTCAACCCTCCTCCAAGAACTATAGGCAACTGAAGTATGCCGAGAGCAGAAGAAAAGCTCTTACCCAGGGAAGAGTACCCCAATTGGTTGCCCACTATCATATGGTCAGCCACGAGACTATATTTTACATATACAGGTAACATTATAATGACTGAACAGTTTGTAATTATCCATCTATTAATTTGAAAGAGAGCAAGGAGGGCTACATGGGAAGGGTTGGAGAATGGGAAAGAAAGGTCAGAAATGATGTAATTATAGTTTAATTTCAAAATCTAAATACTGTTATTTAAACTCAAACAAACAACAGTAAAAGGGGGCACAACTTTATCTACCTGGGTTTCTCTTCCAGAAACTTGTTCCTAGAAGTAACTTGTCAGAGTAGAGATTCCTTATGCGGTTCAGACTATATTAATAGCCATGGCACACAAGCAGTAAACCTTTGTTATTTTAGGACACTGGAAATTTAAGGTTAATTAGTTATTGTTGTATAGCCTGTCTTCTCCTAAATAACACATATCCCACAGGGCATTAATTAGTTTTCAAAAAGTTGCAAAGTAGTTAATTAATATAAGCATCATCAGTGACTCTATAATCAGATGACTTTGGAGGAAGAAGATGTATGCTGTCATCTTTAAAGGGCACAATTTCCCTGTCACTCCTGGCCTGCTTCCTTCCCTTACCTCACACGGGCTCCAAAATGCCTTTCAACAAGACACAACAAAACTTTTTTTTTTAATCATTCAGTTAATGACATGGCCAATGAAGCAGGCCATGAGATCACTGTTTTTGAGAACTGACTTTCAGTGAATGAACTTGCCATTAGTTGGTTGACTTATGCTGCAGGCTGGTAAGACATCCTTCTATGAAGGAATTCTCCAATACTGCCATAATGGAAATTGCTACTCCATCCATGTGAGTAAATCCTGCTTCAAGTAGTCTGAAATTCTTTCCTAAACATCCCATTCTTCATTTTTCCAATAAGTATGGTAACTTCTCAAAATGCCCCAAAAGATCTTTTAATCACCAGCTATTAAAAATAATGAATTTGGACTGGTGAGATGGCTCAGTGGGTAAGAGCACCGGACTGCTCTTCCGAAGGTGATGAGTTCAAATCCCAGCAACCACATGGTGGCTTACAACCACCCGTAATGAGATCTGACGCCTTCCTCTGGTGCGTCTGAAGTCAGCTACAGCGTACTTATGAAGAATAATAATAAAAAACCAAATCCTTGGACCGGAGAGACCAACCAGAGCAAGCAGGGCCGACCGGAGCAAGCTGGGCTGTCCGGAGCAAGCTGGGATGGCCGGAGCGAGCGGGCTGAACGGGGTTGTCCAGAGAGAGCTGGGATGGCCGGAGAGAGAGCAGGCAGAACGGGAACGGCCGGAGCAAGCGGGGCTGACCGGAGCAAGTGGGGCAGACCAGAGCAAGCAGAGCTGATCGATCTGAGCGAGCGGGGCCGACTGGAGTGAGCAGGGCTGGCCAGAGCGAGTGGGGTCGAGTGGAGCGAGTGGGGTTGACCGGAACAAGGAAAAAAAATAATGAATTTATGAAATTCTTAAGCAAATGGATGGAACTAGAAAATATCATCCTGAGTGAGGTAACCCAATCACAAAAGAACACATATGATATGCACTTACTGATAAGTGGATATTAGCCCAGAAGCTTGGAATACCCAAGATACAATTCACAAGTCACATGAAACTCAATAAGAAGGACCAAAGTGTGGATACTTCAATCCTTCTTAGAAGGGGAACAAAATACCCATGGAAGGAATTACAGAGACAAAATGTGGAATAGAGACTGAAAGAATGACCATTCAGAGACCACTCCACCTGGGAATTCATCACGAAATATTCACCAAACCCAGACACTTTTGTGGATGCCAACAAGTGCTTACTGAAGAAGCCTGTTATAACTGTCTCTGGAGAGGCTCCACTAGTGCCTGACAAATACAGAGGTAGATCCTCACAGCCTACCATTGGACTGAGCACAGTGTCCCTAATGAAGGAGCTAGAGAAAGGACCCAAGTAGCTGAAGGGGTTAGCAGCCCCATAGGAGGAACAACAATATAAACTAACAAGTATCCCCAGAGCTCCCAGGGACTAAATCACCAACCAAAGAGTGCACATGGTGGAACTCATGGCTCCAGCTGCGTATGTAGCAGAGGATGGCCTAGTTGGTCATCAATGGGAGAGAGGCCCTTGGTCCTGTGAAGGCTCTATGTCCCAGTGTAGGGGAATACCAGGGCCAGGAAGTGGGTGTGGGTAAGTTGCTGAGCAGTGGGAGGGGGAGGGGATAGGGGGTTTTCAGACGGGAAACCAGGAAAAGAGACAACATTTGAAATGTAAATAAAGGAAATATCTAATAAAAATTGTTTTAAAAATTAAAAAAATCTTTTAATCAGAGACATTGAAACTCTACACCAAATTTTATGGAAGAATGTTTTCAGGCAAGTCTGAATTTAGAGGTTACTATTCTTAATTCTGTGTCCTCTCTATACATGTTTACATGAAGTGCCTCAAAGTTCTTCTAGAATAGCATGACTCAAAATGGCTTGGTTTTGTTATGTGTCTGTGCATCTATGTGTGTGTGTGTGTGTGTGTGTGTGTGTTTGTGTGTGTGTATATATATATATATATATATATATATATATATATATATATGCCAGAGATTAATGTTGGATGTCTTCCTCAATTGTTCTCCATCTTATTTTTTTTCAAATATATTTTTATTTATTATTTGGGATTTTTTTCTTTTTTTTTTTAAATTGAAAACAATTTCACACAGTATATTTTGACCATGCTTCTCCCCTCCTCCAACTCTTACCATATCCTCCCTACCTCCCCATCCACCCAGCTTCTATTCTCTTTTGTGAGCCTCTCTTCTTATTTTGAGACTTACTGGGCCCATGAGTTTAGTGAGGTTGGTTGGCCAACAAGCTCCAGGGACTCTCCTGTCTACCTCGACAGTTCTGGGACAACAGGCATACACCAGTTCAACTAGTATTAGGCATTCAACTAGTATTAGGCATTAGATTGGAATTAATGGAGGTGACATTGAAATAAAAGAAAGTAGGCAGGCACCTCCAGAAACAGAATTGTTTTTTTTTAATCAGTACAACTGAAGGGTCACAGTCTGTCTTCAGGATTAGAGAAAGTACTCATGTGGCACAGGGGGTTGGGGCATTTATAGAACAGAAAAAAGGAAACTTTGGGGATGAAAGATTCTATTTGCAGGTCATTTCTCCTGTAGTCTTGAATCAGTAGAAAACAGTGGAATCCGGTATGTGTGTCTGTTGTATGTGGATCTTCTTATCAAAAGCTTCCTTAGTTGTTATCAATCTAGTCAAGTTTCCTACTCAGGGCTGCTTGCTTTGTAGACCTGAGGTCTGTAGGTTAATTAACTCTTCATTCCAGACCCTGAGGACAGAAGGCAAAGAATGGGGGTGGGGAATGGGTGTGAGGGAGTGATGTATTCTCTCATTGGCTACTTCCTGAAGAAAAGGAATAATAGAGGAGGGTCTAGGCTCTGTCCCACAAATCTAAAAGGCATAGACCAGGTTGTGTGTGTATTGCAGGAGAGTTTTTTAATTTATCAGCTGTCATGGATTGTGTCATGGCTTTATGGACTTCTAGAGATAAAAAGTTAGAGGACTAAAAATGGCTGATTTAGTTCCAGAGTGAAGTTGAGAGTCCCCAGAAAGGGAAAAGAATAGAAGTGGAAGTCATAGAGAGAAGCCACTGATATAGGAGGCAGCTGCTCATATCTAGAGGCATCTATATTTGAAGGGAAAGGATTCATATTGTGTTTCAAAGGCCTATGGGTATTTGGCAGGAGTGTGTTGAGTCAGGATGGGAAGGATGCCAGATAAGCTGGAGGACAGCAATAGCTCACCATTCATGATTTTAGGAAGAGTAGAGGACACTAAGAGGCTGGAGAAAATAGGCATCTTGGGATGTCTGTTATGAGTATGGGACTTAGGAAGAGGTTTATCATTATGTAAAGATATAGCTTAAGAGATCCATAGTGATTAGCAAGTAGAATCAGCCCAGGAATTCTGGGACTTAGTGTATAGACACATTCATAAGTCAGCTGGCTAAGTGGAAATGGCTGCCTTTAAGAGCTAGTAAGCCAGGCACTATGGCACTTGCCTTTAATCCCAGCACACAGGAGGCCTAGGCAGGTGGATCTCTGAGTATGAGGCCAGCCTAGTTTAATGAGTGAGTTCTAGGAAAGTCAGGGCTACATAGAGAAACCCTGTCTCAACAAGAAACAAGCAATAAGCTGGTGAAATATATTTAAGAGAGCTACTTAGCTCTCTTGAGTAATGATTAAGGGAGAGGTAAAAGTTGAGGCATTAGAAGGTTCATGATGGGGTCCGTCTGCTTAATGAAAAGAAATATTTCACTTTGAAAAGTTGGATGTGGAAGGGCACCCTAACAGGGGTGCAGTAAAAGGTAGAGGTGTACAAAAGCAAGACTATAGTATAAGTGATGTAAAAGTATGCTAGGAGAAAATGTTCCTTCTAGGTAGGTCCCATCATTCACAGTGATAGCAGCCACTGCCAGGAGTGCTGCACCACAGCAGCAGTGACAAGCAGCTACCCAGTGCTCAAGGAGGGAATAGGAGAAAAGAAAAGTCTAAAGCAAAGCATTTGTTCTGGTCTGAGGTGAAAGCAATGAAGGTTCCCTGCACCAAGAGCACTTCCACAGCATCTGAAAGGTCTAGAAGATTTATGGAGAACAAATGGAGCTGTTGTTCTACCAAAAACACTAACACTGGAACATAATTACTCCAGTATAAGAAGAAGCCTGCTTATTTTAAGGGAAATGGGTCCAGTAAGTAAACATCTAAATGACAGCTTAAATATCTAAGTATGAGGATACTTATAAGGAAAGAAAAGATCAAGGGAGGAGCCAGAGTGGGAGGGAAGTCAAACCTCATTCATATGAGGGGACTTGTCATTGAAATTTCATCTGCTCTCTGCATCTTTGGGACCCCATTGGAACCAGCTTGAATTTGTTGGTGGGGAAGGAGTATTGTTCCTAGTGAAGGGAGGGCACAGAGCCCATTCTTAGCAGTAGTCAGGAGATCTAGAGCTCCTTAGTTTTGGGTTATCACAGCAGCTAAAGAAACAAGCTGGTCCTAAAGGACTTAGCTGACCTGAAATTTCTTTAAGGTTTTCTGAGAGCTGATTAGGCAGAGATTAATTAATGCGAAGAAGCCCCTAGTCCAACTGTTTTAGTTCTGAGTTGTGGAAAAAAACTGCCTAAAGGGGCAAAAAAGAGGGACGAGTTGGACAGCCCATTAGTCACCTTTTCAGAGGTCAGTCAAAAATTGCTTTTAGAGATTTTAGAGGACAGATCTCTTAACTGCTTCAAGCTGATCAAAAGGAACAGTGTAGAAAGGGCAGCAGTTAGACTGCATCTGAGGTGGGTTCACCCGGGGCTGGATGGGGTGGGGGGTGCTGATAAAACTTAACAGATGGCAAAGCTCCAGAATATGAGAGTCATGTGATGGCAATGTGAATCCTTGGAGTGTGTCATGTGAACAAGACAGCATCTTATAGCATACAAAAAGTGAGACTGTTAGTACTATTTTAACTCCTGCTTGGAGTGTAGGTAAGTAAAATGTTAGGGGAGCTTTGCCCTTAGTAGAAGAAGAGACATGTAAGTCAATTTGGTTGAGTACATAATGCAGAAAAAAACATAATTGCACATAGACAAGCATTCTATATATACATAATCACATATAAGGCATCTTAATACACCAAGATTTTGAGCATTATTCTTTGTTTGGATTATGATTCTGTAATTATCCTCATTGTGAAAAGGAAATTTAACAGAGATCTTTAGCAAATATATGGTTGCCTTGACTTCCCAGTAAGTTTGTGGTGGGTGTGGTCAGGAGACAAAGGGGAGGTCAAAATGGGGAGAACAGATGAGGGAAATGACACAAACAGCCATTAAGCACTGGTATGCTGGGCAAGCAACCATGCTCTCTCCATTGTATGGGTTTTAGAAAAGAGAGAGATAGGTCACCCAGCAAAGAGTTCAATGGCGATCGATGGTGGTGTCATGGAAATAAAAGAAAGCAGACAGGCCTCTCCAGAAGCAGAATTGTTCTTTTAATCAGAACTGAATTGGTCAGTCTCTCCAAGGAACCAGAGACTTAAGTGCACAAGGCACAGGATGCTTCAGGTTTTATAGAATGGAAAAAAAAGGGAGGTTGGGAGATGGAAGATTCTGTGTGCAGGTCAATTCTCCTGCACTCATGAAAGGTTAAGACACCTTTAATGTGTGGATCGCTTAATCAGAAACTTCCACAGGTGTTATTAATCAATTCAACTCTCCTGTCCAGAACTTCTCAGTCCATCTGAGACATTTAGGACCTTAACTCTTCCATAGGGATCCCCATTAAGGTCCATATTATATCCTTGTGTGACAAACCCTTTACCCACACAGAGCTATCTCCCTAGCTACAAAATTACCTGATATGTATAGGTTGTGAAGATTTAGGATATATATCCTTACAGACCTCTGCAAATAATAAAATTCTCAACCTCTATTCATGCATCCAACAAGTGCTTATAAATAGATATAATATGTGCCAAACACAAGTGATGACAATACAAGATAAAATAAGTCACAGCTAATATAAAATTATTCAGATATTTATGGGTCCTTCATTGAACCTAGAT
This sequence comes from Mus minutoides, assembly GCA_902729485.2. Classification (NCBI taxonomy): domain Eukaryota; kingdom Metazoa; phylum Chordata; class Mammalia; order Rodentia; family Muridae; genus Mus; species Mus minutoides. The sequence continues at coordinate 825,012 of LR749612.1, read as the reverse complement.
AGTTACTCCTTATATATGTATACATAAGATATCAATTTGATATTTGATATATATTGTGTATGTGCGTGTGTATGTGTGTGTGCGTTTGTGCTTTGCCTGCATTTGTGTCTGTGTACCATGAGAATTCCTTCTGTCTGCTCAGGCAAGAAGGGTATTAAATCTTTTGAAACTGAATACAAATTGTTGCAAGCCACCATTTAGGTCCTCTGAAAAAGCCCCCAGTGTCCTTAACATCTGAGGTATTGAAAAACCAGCCTGCCTTAACCTTAGGCTTAAAGGCCATCTTTCAGTAGACACAAACAAGGTTCATTCCTGTTTATGATTAATCCTCTGTTTCTCATACTTGTAACCATAACTATAAATGGTTCTGTACTGCCTGTACCAGGAATTCCAGTCATCTTTTTAAAAAGTTGTTTATAACTATCTTGCACCCCTACCTTTATTTCAAAATATTATATGATCACCCATGACTACCTTGATAGGTCTACCTGTTGTCATGCCCACCTTGCAACTGTGTCTTTGTTTCAGGACTAACTTGATATGCTTATGGTATGCTCTTGTAACCCCACCTATTTTAGCCTTCAAATCACCCATTTGGAAACCCTATATCCTTGAGCTATAAAACACTTATCTTCCTTCCCACACACATCCAATGTTAACCTTTCAAACCCCATCTTAGAGAGAGGTAGACCATATATATACATGAGTAAGGAAAAGCTTGCTTTAATTAATTTGGCCATGATGATTTGGGTCTGTAGTATTCCTCCTCCAATCTTTGGGGTTAACAGTACCTCTCCAGTCCTTTGTTAAAAATTCTTTTCTTTTTTTTTCTTTTCTTTTTTTGTGTATTACGTTTTTTATTTATATTTTTTATTAGAGTTCCCCAGGAGCTGAAGGTGTCTGCCACCCTATAAGAGGAACAACAATATGAACTAACCAGAATCCCCAGAGCTCGTGTCTCTAGCTGCATATGTAGCACAAGATGGCCTAGTTGGCCATCATTGGGAAGAGAGGCCCCTTGGTATTGCAAACTTTATATGCCCCAGTACAGGGGAATGCCAGGGCCAAGAAGTGGGAGTGGGTGGGTAGGGAGCAGGGTGGGAGGAAGGTAGAGGGAACTTTCGGGATAGCATTTGAAAGGTAAATTATTTTATTTTTTCTTAATTTTGTTTTATTTTATGTGTGTGCCTGGCAGCAAGTATGTGCAGGAGCCTCTGCAGGTCAGAAATAGTATCAGATCCCTTGCAAATGGATTTACAGATTATCAGGAATCACTGCTAGGAACTAAACCCAGATCATCTACAGGAGTAGTAATCTCTCAGCCCACAGGTCTCAGCTTCTTAACAGTTAGTAATAGTCTCTAAGGTTATTTCCAAGGTTGCTTAGCATGTTTTGGTCTTCTGCCCTAAAACAATCACTTTTGAATGGAATGGATTCTGCAGGCAGTTGCCAATCTTATACTCATCGTGGAATAGGGCTTATGGAATAGAGAGCTGATAGGAGGGTAGGAAGACCTCTAAGCCTGAATTGTGTGGGAGGCAGAGCTTAGAGTTTAGGAAATATGGTTCAGAGATGACAAAAAATAAATTAAAAAATGATATTTGGTCTAGATGACTTTGTCTGTGCTCATGTCCAGGATCTTTTCATTCTCACTAACTAGTTGAACTCATTCATACTTAGGCCTATCATATATATATATATATATCTTCCCTTTGCATGGACATGTCTTTCTCTAATTAGCATTTTTATGAATTTTCATGGCAGCATTCCACAACCATGCTACTCCTTTCTCATGAGATCCTTGTACCCTATATCTTCCTAATATTTTCCATTTATGTTTTACAACCAATTACATTTTTGCATTAATCCTCAATGCCAGATACAGTAAACTAAAAGCATTATGGTATTTGTTGAGTGAGTCAGTGATGAATGAATAGAAATCATTTTGATTAGGTTGCTGTACCTCTTTAGCATTCATACCAGAGTAAGGAACAGTGCAAGTGAAAAATATTATATATTAAGGACTGAGAATGTTACATCAGTTTACCTCAGTGAGAGCCTGATTGTTGGTCCCCATTTTACACTCCAGTAAGACAGACAAAGAAATATAACAATGCTCTCTCATCTTTAAAAAAAAAAAGTATTTAAGAGGTAGGAAGCACAAAGATCGGGCATACAATTTACTACTGGGGGTCTAGTTTAAATGATTTTCATAATGTGAAGTTATTTGCATATAAAGGGACTTGGAAATTCCTAGAGACACTTCCACTTCTTCCGATCTCAAACTCAGACCAGACTTCCTCAGCAGTGCAATTGTACTGGCAGGGATGAAGGTATTCTAAAGACTCTCAGTCCCCTTTCTTTAGCTATCAAACTATTGAGAAAATACCAAAGGAACTGGAATTTCCCTGGGAATCTCATGCTGAGAGAAAGAAGAGGCTCTGGCTAACCAAAGGGGTGGGGGCTTGTCTCCTGGAAAGAAATGTCATACAGTTCTGATAACTTGTCAGACCACCTTGAAGGAGGCCCTGGAGTCTTCCCTGATGATAGGCAGGACCACACCTTGATCAAGGACTTCGTTTTGCATACCTCTTGCCCTCTATTTAAACCTAAACATCTTGTCAAAGCCCTGAAGTGGGAGTTCACTGGATTTCTTTGTTCCTCCTCCAAATGTGACCTCAATCTTATTCAAATATCTCTTCTCTGCTTTTCATTATTACTTTTTGTTTCATTGGCCTATTGAGAGCAGGTGTCTGTTAGGAGTAGCAGAGCTCAGGCTCTGACCCTAACAACTGCAGTGACAGTAACCCCACCCCCACACCATCCCCATTAGTGCTGACCACCAGCTGTTGGCAACAAAACATTCCAAAGCAAGAGGTGTTTTTTTTTATCATGTTTAATGATATATAATTTTTGCTCAAAGCTTTATTGTCTCAAAGAATCAGAAAGTGAAATATTGCTGCAACTGTCTTAGTTTCTGTAAGTCTTCTTGTTGCAGTGTGCGACTGGGTTGCCATAGAAAAATAGTAACATCATCTGTAAAGCTATTTTGACTTCTGCCAGTTCATCTTTGATCACTGCAAGCTTTTACTTCCTAGTGTGAAACATATTTTCTGTTTGTACTTGTTTTCCTTGTCTGTTTATTTAAGACGGGGTATTAATATGAAGCCAACACTGCCCAGGAACCCATTATCCAGCCTAAGATGGCCTCAAAATTCTGGTTCTCCTATCTCAACTTCTGAATGCTGAAATTACAGACTTTGGCTACCACACTTTGCCAGAAACAAACCGTGTTTCTTTAATTTTTGGTAGTTCTGGACCCATGATCGCATGTGTACTAGAGGCAAGTGCTCTACCACTGAACCCTTTTACTTTTGATTTTGAGGCAGATTCTAAGTTGCTCCAAGTAGCCATTAATTCACTATATGGCTCATTCAGCCTTGAACTCAGGGTGGTCCTGCTCCACCTTCCCAGTTTACATTTGCTTGCAGGCCTGTTCCAACAAAGTGGGTAATACATTTCTACCACTACTGTCACTGCTGTAAATGAAAGTTTCCGGAAGTAGCTATTCCTGATTCAAAGAATTTCAGCAATCTTGCAAAAATTAGAATGTTGCCCAATTACAAATTATCTTACATTGTCTTAGGCCTCATCTTCATCTATTGCCTTTCTTTGTATATACTTGACATCCTTGTGGCTTACATAAATCCTTTAGAATATCTGACTTTACCAATAGATCTGGATTCTATTCTATACTGTTAATAACATTTTAAGTTTATATGCTGTTAGATATCATCTGAGGCCTTTAACAGAGATTTTTCCTTCTTTGCTGTAATCCACCTCTCTGATGTAATCCACCTTTCTGATATACCCATGAATGTATCTAAAGAGTGTGTTGCTTTGCAACTTTCTTCATTCTATTAAAATAAAAATTTATGAAACTTCTGCCATGTTGGAATATGGAATTTGGAATAAACTGAATAAGGTCTTTGAGGTGAAGGTTGTGTTGCCAAAGATGTAGTTTTATAAATTATCTGCCTGGCCCTGGGGTTGTTAAATGTATTTAATAGTCTCTAAGTACCCTGTCCAGGAGGTGTTCTAGTCTGCTTTTTGCTTTCTATGATAGGAGAATAACTAAAAGCCACTTTGGGGAATGAAGGGTTTGTTTTGGCTTATGCTTTATAATTCTTCACTAAGGTAAGTCAGAACTCAAGGCAGGAACCTAAAGTCGGGAACTACAGCAGAGGCCATGGAGGACGCTGTTTACTGGCTTGCTTAACCTACTTTCATATGATATTCAGGAACATCTGCCTAACACCCCCCCCCCCCCAGTGAGCTGGGCCCTTCCATGTCAATCATAAACCAAGAAAGTCCTTCACAGGTTAATCTGATGGAGGAATTTTCTCAAGTGAGGAACTCTCCTTCCAAATGAATCTATCTTGAGTCTAGTTGGCAAAACAGTAACCAGCACAGGAGTCTAATAGGTTTGTTACCACACTGTGATAGAAGGAAGTTTAAGAACTTACCACCAGAAAACTCTTAGTTCTAGACTTAATAAATAGAGGATTTAGATCCCCTCCAAACCAGCCTGGTGTCAGAGACTGAGCACACAGTATGACAAGAAGAATGGAGAAAAACCCATGATTGCTTGCATTGTCCTATTAAAATGGTCCCAATTTCAAGAACTTAAGGTTTAGGAACACAAGTACTACTTTACTTGTAGGATGAAATATGTTCATAGTTAGATCACAGGACAGAATCAGGAAAATCTAAATAGAAACTTCAGTCTGCAGCAGAGTTAGAGTTGAACAGAGATATAAGAATCTGGGTCATCAGTAAACTATGCTCCAAAAACTGCACAATCAGGAAAATATGGAAGTTGATGGTGCCGTCTGCTCACAGTGAGGATATCTAGGTAACATTTTCTCAGATGGTCCTTAAGGAATCCTCGTGTTATTAGGCAAAAGCTTGAAATCTATAAGGACAAGGAAAAAAAAAAACTAAAGGGTTTAAAAACATGAACAATTCAAGTAGGATAAAAAATAGACTGAAGTGTCACAAAACCTTGATTGTAATTCTGCAACTTACTCACTTTGCAGCATTAGACAAGCCCTTCACCTGTGTAGACCTCAATTTCTTGTTCTACCAAAAGGAGGGAATATTTGTAACTAGCAGATATCAAATATACTTACTATCAAAGAACTCAGCCAGGCATGGTGGCCCACATATGTAATCCTGGCATTTAGAACACAGGGGCAAGGAAAATCACTGTGAATTCACCAACTTTTTCTATCTAAACTAGTAATTGTGTCATGCCATGGAAGCACTAATAGTTAATACAAGCAAGCCCATAGCACCCAGGGTGTCAGATTCGTTCAGGAAGATGACTTTCAGGAGACTCCTTTGTTGGTCTGACAAGGTGGTCCTGAGCAAATCCTATTCTGGATCACAGAAACGAACAGTGAACTTGTCTATTACTACATCAAGATTTTAATTCTTGCCTCCTTTTGAGTCTAAGGCATCTGTCATGTATAATAAATGATGGGGCAGGATAGTTTATCAGGGCCTGGGGAGATCTGGATTCTAGTCTATACTGTTGATAATAGCATGCTAAGTTACCTTGAATAAGTCATACAACTTCAATCCTCAGCTTTCTCATCTGTCCACTAATAATGGTAATGATAAGCAGAGAAATTCCCAAGTCCTAACCAGTGATATGAGTTTCACTATATCTCAAGTCTTCACTACAGCTCTCATACAAGGGCATTAGTAACCGTATTTTGCAGAAGTAGAAACTAAGGAGATCCTCCAACTCTCACAAAAGGTTCGTCCTTTTCTTTTTCTGTCCTCTCCTTACCTTTTATAATGGTTTTCAACATCTTTAGGTTCTCTTCTAAGTCTGATGTTCCAGTATTTTCTTTACCACAATAGTTATACGACTAAGATTACCTAGTAAAAAATTAATTGTCTAGTACACACACCATTTATTTTAAAGTGTCATTTTTGGTGCCTCTTTATACAAGTGTGAATAAAAACTCCTGAAAAGAAGCTGTGTCTCGGGAGGTCTGCTGATTAAATCTTTAATGATGACAAAGAATTTGGAATGTTGACATTTCAGAGCCTAATTACAAGTTGTCTTGGTCAATCTTTAGCCTACTAAATAGCCATTTCTTGCTTACCTCTGTGCCAGATCTAATGTACCTTTATAATGTATTACCAGAAACATATCCTCCACCAATGGAAGGGTGATGATATCAGATAATATGTGAGGTCTATAGTTGAAATAACCCCAAACCATCTTGCAATAACCTACTTCTTTAATTTCTCCACCAATGTATTATTAAGATGCCTTGATTTATAATTTTCATTGTTTTACTATAAAACAGCACAAAAGTACTTCCATGTTGGAAATTATTGAACTGGTAACCTAAATCTATGTTTTTCCAGACCATGGTCACTCATAGTTTGGCTTCAGAATAAACCACCTTTGTTCTCTTGGAGTTAAGAATTATATATTTGTATTGGCACAGTTTTCATTGGAGGCCTCAGTTAAATTGAAAAGCTATCAAAGGATGGTACCTTGAGTCTTGAGATAGCAAAGAAGGAAAATCAGTTACTTTCTGGGCAATAATATAAGGTACCATGTCATCTACTCCTGATGTAAGTAAGAGTTTCTTCTAGAGCCAAACGTATAGGAAATAGGAAGGTAACTATTAATCCTAAAGGTGCCAGAAGAAAGACCACCAAACTAAATCATCATGGACAAATTTATTAAATCAAGCAATTAAACAAAGCAAACTTTTTTATTTGTGTACATTAGCTGTTAACACCTAAGGTGGAGTTCAAGAAGTCTGTGGGGAATTGCAGGCTGGTCTCCAGTCGAGCTGAGGTCTGAACCCCTATGGTCATAATTCACCTACATGACATGGTAGGCGTTCCCTCATGCTCCTGGAACTCCAGCCCCTGCCTAAGGTACCACCTCTCACAGCCCCCACAAGAGAAGCATGGTCAGTGGTCACATAAGCAATGGCCCAAGCTTCTGACCTTGAGACTAAACTTCTCCCCAGTTACCTAGCAACAGTGAAGACCATAAAAAGGGGTGCTAAGCCCACATCTCACTCTCTTACTCTTGCTCTCTTACTCTTATTCCTTTGTCCTCTCACTTCTCTCTCTACTCTTTCCTTTCTCTTTGTCTTCTCTTCTCTCTCTCTCTTCTACCTTCTCTCTTTCCCCTGCATTTCTATAATAAAGCTCTTAAACCATAGACAGTCTCTGTTCTTCAAGTTCCACTGCGCACTCTGGTTATTGTTGGGAACTTCTTCCCCTATTCCCTCTCTCCCACAACCCTGGTGGCTTTAGCTAAGTAGCTCCAGGTGGTCCCCAGGCAGGGCTGCCCCTTGACCACCCCCTGAAGAGTGGGATAGAAGAATGCCCACCCAGGGATGAGTGGATAGGGTAAATAGCCTTCTCATGCCTGACTGACCAGAGAATAGGAAAACTCTGGCGGGGCAGTGGGCTTCTTTTCCTCCCCTACTTTTCCCAGGGCCACCAGCCCCCCCCTTTATTTTGTTCCCAACAGAGGTCAGCCTTGGAAATTAAGATTACAATGATATTTTTAACTCAATGGTAGGGGAGCTCAGCAAAATAGATGGGGTTACAAGAGTAAAATATCTTAACAAGTTAGTTATAATGGCCTCCTGAAACAAAAACATGGTTGCAATGTGGTCCTAACAAGGTAGTCATTACAACATTTTGAAACAATGGTAGGGTTGCAAGATGGCTTGAAAAACATCATGATTGTCATTCCTGGAAGAGGTTGGTACAGGATCATTTGGAGTTAAGTTTACAGGTAGGTGTAATTCAATTCTTGAGAAACAGAGGTTTAATCAGAAACAGGAATGAACAAGAATAACACAGATTTTAAGCCAAAGATGGAAGAAGGTTTGTTCATCAGTAGTCAACACAGTTGACTCATTCCAGTTTTCCTGCTTATGGAAATCTATGGGCTAGCTGAAAACTGAGATTGGGTGAATGTAAAGCAGTATTTAATGTGGAGGAAACCATGGGAAGACATTGAAATTGTTAGTGTTTGTACCTCAAAAAATGCTAGAATACTTTGTCTCTGTATCTCCTCCTATGGATATTTTGTTCTTCCTCCTAAGTAGAACAGAAGTATCCACACTTTGGTCTTCCTTCTTGACTTTCATGAGGTCTATGAATTGTATCTTGGATATTCTGAGTGTTTGGGCTAATACCCACTTATCAGTAAGGATATACAATGTGTGTTCTTTTGTGACTGGGTCACCTCACTCATGATGATATCTTCTAGTTCCATCCATTTACCTAAGAATTTCATGAAGTCATTGTTTTTATTAGTTGAGTAGTAGTCTATTGTGTAAATGAACCACATTTTCTGTACCTATTCCTCTTTTGAAGGACATCTGGTTTCTTTCCAGCTTCTGACTATTATAAATAAGGCTGCTATGAACATAGTGGAGCATGTGTCCTTGCTATATGTTGGAGCAGAGACTGAAAGAAAGGCCATCCAGAGACTGTATCACCTAGGGATCCATCCAATATAGAGTTACCAAACCCACTGTGGATGACAAGAATTGCTTGCTGACAGGAGCCTGATAAAACTGTCCACTAAGAGGCTCTGCCAGAGCCTGACAAATACAGAGATGGATGCTCCCAGCTAACCATTGGACTGAGCACTGGATCCCTAATGGAGGAGTTAGAGTACGGTCTGAAGGAGCTGAAGGGGTTTGCAGCCCCATAGGAGGAACAATGTCAACCAACTAAAATCCCCTGAACTGCCAGGCACTAAACCACCATCCAAACGTGAATATGTAGCAAAGGATGCCCTTGTTGGACATCAATGGGAGGAGAGGCCCTTGGTCCTTTGAAGGCTAGATGCCCCAGTGTAGGGAAACACCAGGCTGCAGAAGTGGGAGTGGGTAGGTGAGTGAGGGAACACCCTCATAGAAGCATGGGGAAGGGGGATGGGATAGGGGGTTTTCAGAGGGGAAACCAGGAAAGGGGATAACACTTGAAATGTAAATAAGGAAAATATCTCATAAAAATTTAAAAAAAGCAAGAACAAAGAAAAGGCAGAAAGCAGTAATTTGACAAAGATTTTTAAGGTGTGCAGGACAATCTATCAACCTGACAATGAAGAATATGATGTCAGACAATCCTAATTTCTTTTTCTGACAGAATGACAAGACCAACAGTTTGCAGAAAGAAACAAATGTAGTGCACCTTCTGTAATTCTTTATAATCTGTCCCATTGTGAGGGAAATGAAGTCCTAAATCAGTTCCCACATAGCAGACACCAGAATTAATCCAGAGCCAGAACCCAAAAGCAGGAGGTATAAGTGCAAGGTCACTGAAAGATCACCACTAACGGTATTTGTCATTCTACTTCTGTTACTATTGACTGAAAGAATTCGAATAATGGCTTGGAAGGTCCTGCCTGTTATATAAGAAATAAGTATAAAATAGAGAAAGTGTAAGCCAGAAATAGGACAAAAAAAGCAAGAGATTTATAAGCAAAATATAATAACTGGTCTAGGAAACTGGAATTAAGAAAAAGTCACTAGAACAAATCCAAAACAAGTCTTTCAGCTCACAATTGATTTTAACATTGACTTAAAATCAACCTCCCAAAGATAAATCTCCTTTCAATCACAAGCATTGTCAGGCTTGGTCTGTCAATATCTGACTTGCCCCCTCTGTCCTTAACAGACTTGTGACTTGTTTAGTTATGTAAAATATTGCTTGATTTTTGCTTCAATATATGTAAGGAGTTTTACCATTTCATCAGGATAAAGATAGTCCTTTAAAAGTTATACCTAGCCTTCTGACCACATATTTCTACATTACCTTGTTTTATTACAAGACTGAATCTCAGAAGGGTCAGTAAGAATGTCAACATTAACTATATTGTGTTCCTTCAAAACTTCCATATGGAAATCCTTTACTTTGCTATGGGCTGAACATATTTAAAGATTTTTTATTTTTATATATGTCAGTGTTTTGGTTGCATGTGTGCCTATTGTCCTTAGAGGTTACACAAGGTAGTCAGATCTGGAACTGTAGTTACAGACAGTTGTTAGCTGTCATGTAGATTCTGAGAATCAAATATGAAAGGGTACTCTGGAAGTACTCCTAACTGTTGAATCATATATTCAGCTCCAATGTTTTGTCACTTCTAGTATGCATATGTGAGAAATTAAAGCCCAGTGGAGCAGTATTTAGAAATGAGCCTTTTGGATGATGTTTACATTTTCAGGGCTCTGGACTTATAAAGGATTAATGGTGCTATAAAAGAAATTTAGAGCGAGGTATGATGATACATACCTGTGATCTTAGTACTCGGGTGTCTTTTTCAGGTGATCAAGGCTAGTCTGAGATGAGAGATGTATCACACAAACAACCAAATAATAGAAATAAGAAAAGAAAAGAAAAGAAAAGGAAAAGAAAGGAAAAGAAAAGAAAAGAAAAGAAAAGAAAAGAAAAGAAAAGAAAAGAAAAGAAAAGAAAAGAAAAGAATTTGTGGAAATGACTTCCCTCCCCTGTTCTTTTACCCTGTGAAGATTAATTGATCCTATTATCTAGAGGATGAAGCAATAAAGCACCACCAAAGATTCAGAGATTAGTCCTGATGTTGCCATGATCATGGTTTCAATGTCACCATAACAATGAGAAAATGAATTATTAATCTTTATAAATTATCCAGACTTAGTAATGTTATCATGGCATCATAAAAAAAAGAAAGGCATCTTCAATGTGAAACTGGAAATAGGACTGAAGAGTTAGTTAAGGGAAGATGATGTGTTAATGATAGAGACCTTTTACAACAATATTGATATTCTTACTAGAAGGAAAGATTCTAGGAAAGAAAATATACAGAGGAAAAAATCTGTGTAAGAACTCAATGAGAAAGCAGTCTTCTGTAAGCAAAGAGGGACTGAAAGAGAAAGGAAGTCTAATGGCACCCTGATGTTTTACTTATACTTTCTATAATTGTGAGAAAATAAGTGTCTATTATTTAGAACACACAGTCTGGGGTATTTTGTTATGGCAGTACAAGCAAATGATATAGGAAGAGTATCTTTCATATACCATAATAAATACAATAATATAAATATATACAATATGTAAGCTCAGTTCAGACTGTAATTTATTATTAGTGCAGTGTTGACAAATCTCTATGGGAATAAGAATAAAAACAGACTTGTGGATCAATGGGACAGAAGAGAATATCTAGACAGAGCTTATGCAACTATAGCCACTTATTTTAAAACAAAGATTGGGCAAAAGCATACTTAACATCAAGAAAACTTGTGGAGAGAACTGGTTATTCATCAGTTTCATGTATATGAATATACATGAAAGAAAGTAGATCCCTATCATTCATTCTGTATAAAAAGAAAAAAAAAAGCAAGACCCAAACCTATAAAACTATTAGAAAGAATACACTTTAAGACATTGACATGGGTAAGGATTTTCCTAATAGGACTCCAGTAGCTTAGAAAACAAGGCCAACAATCAACAAATGGGAAATTATCAAATTCAAATCTTCTGTACAGAAAAGGAAACAGGTGAATTATCAGCATACAAAATGAAATAAAAGCAACCTGTTATTTGTACATCTCCCAGAAGAAAAAAAAAAAACTAAAATACAAGAAATCACAAAATTCAAACAGTAAAAGGGCTAAAGAAATTAACAAATAACTGTGAAAAGGAATAATATACATGACCATAAATATGAAAAGGAGGTCAACCTCACTAGACATCTGAGAACTGCAGATTCAAATAATATTAAGATTTCATTTTACTCCGGCCAGAATGACAGTCATTAAGAATAAATATAACAAATGTTGGCAAGGATGTAGGCACAAGGAAAAACAGTTGTTGGACCTCTGTGGAAAACAATTTGGAGGTTTTCAAAACAATTAACAATAGATCTACCATATGAGCCAACTATACCACTCCTGGGTATTTACCCAAGCCAATAGTATTGCCTCCAAGTCAACAGATAACAAAATACTTGCACTTCAATGTTTATTGCAGTTCTGTTCACAGCAGATAATTCACAGATCTGTAACAGGCCTGGCAGAAATGAAGATATTCTAAGGATACAATTCTGTCAGACTATTCTATCTGACAAATCTGTCAGACTATTGAAACAATGGACATTAAAAAAAAATGGGAATTTCCTCAGAAATCCCATTTGTGCCTCGTGCTCATGGATGTCAGATGTGAGCGTTGGAGATTCACTAGAACAAAGAACAATGTGTGTATATATATATATATATATATATATATATATATATATATATATATATATATATATACATGAATCAATTCTGAGACCTCTGCAATATCAACAAGTGCTCTCAATGCTAAGCCATATCTCCATCCTGGAATGCCAGTTTTAATGCTACTATTGTTTCAAGCTGGTGCTATTTGGTATAGAATAATAGTAATACGATTGGCATTGAAATGGTACTGCTTTCACTTTTTTTTTTTTTTTTTTGTAATACTTGTGTCCTGTTAAATAATCCCAATTTTGGTTTAGAGAAATAATGAATAAATATATATTCAGCTATAGTAGCAAAAATAATATTTCTTCTTGGTGGTGGTATATTAGCAGAAGACAGGTACCCTGATACATAATTAATAATGGCATTTTTTTTTCAGACAGGATCTTTCTATAGCTCAGGATAGCTTAGAATTCATAGCAAACCTCCTGTTTCAGCTTCCTGGAGTCTGGGGTTTTATACAGTAGCCAATGTCTCATAGTTTCTATTACTGTAAATGAAACATCATGATAAATGCAACTTATAGAAGGAAGGGTTTATTTTGGACTTGGAGTTTCATACAGACAGGAGCCCATCAGCACTGCAGCAAGGAAATAGAGCACCAAGCACCAAGCACGGTAGCAGGAACATCTCAGAGATCACATCTCAAAGCACAAGCAGGAAATAAGAGAGAGTGCACTTGAAGTGATGCAAGTCTTTATACTCTCAGAGCCTGCCTACAGTGACATACTTCTAGCCTAAATATCCCAAACTGTACCATTAACGATGGACCAAGTTTGCAAATACCCGAAACAACAGAGGACATTAATCATTCAAACTACCACAGCCACCTTGCCCAGCTGATCATCTTTTTTTTTCCAATTTTTTTATTAGATATTTTCTGAATTTACATTTCAAATGCTATTCCGAAAGTCCCCTTCCCCCTCCCTGCTCCCCTGTCCACCCACTCCCACTTCTTGGCCCTGGCATTCTCCTGTATTGGGGCATATAAAGATTGCAGTACCAAGGGCCTCTCTTCCCAATGATGACCGACTAGGCCATCTTCTGCTACATATGGAGCTAGAGACAAAGGTTCTGGGGGTTCTGGTTAGTTCATATTGTTGATCCTCTTCTAGGGTTGCAGACCCCTTCAGCTCCTGGGGTTCTATCTCTAGCTTCTCCATTGTGGGCCCTGTGTTCCCTCTTATAGATGATTATGAGCATCCACTTCTGTACGAGACAGCTATATCAGGGTCCGTTAAGTAGGCACTAGCTGTCCTATGTCATAGTATCTGAGTTTAATGATTGATTATGGGATGGATCCCTCATGGTGGGGTAGTCTCTGTATGGTCCATCCTTTCATCTTAGCACTAAACTTTGTCTCTGTAACTCCTTTCATGGGTATTTTGTTTCCTCTTCACAGGAGGAATGAAGTATCCACGAGCTGGTCTTCCTTCTTGATGTTCTTGTGTTTTGCAAATTGTATCTTGGATATTCTAAGTTTCTGGGCTAATATCCATTTATCAGTGAGTGCATACCCAATGACTTCTTTTGTGATTGGGTTACCTCACTAAGGATTATATCCTCCAGATACATCCATTTGCCCAAGAATTTCATAAATTCATTTATTTAATAGCAGAATAGTACTCCATTGTGTAGATGTACCACATTTTCTGTATCCATTCCTCTGTTGAGCTTCTGGCTATTATAAATAAGGCTGCTATGAACATAGTGGAACATGTGTCCTTTTTACCAGTTGGAACATCTTCTGGGTATATGCCGAGGAGAGGTATTGCTGGATCCTCTGGTAGTACTATGTCCAATTTTCTGAGATAACGCCAGACTGACTTCCAGAGTGGTTGTACAAGCTTACATTCCCACCAGCAATGGAGGAGTGTTCCTCTTTCTCCACATCCTCGCCAGCATCTGCTGTCCCCTGAATTTTTGACCTTAGCCATTCTGACTGGTGTGAGGTAGAATCTCAGGGTTGTTTTGATTTGTATTTCCCTGATGATTAAGGATGTTGAACATTTTTTCAGATGTTTCTCAGCCATTCAGAATTCCTCAGTTGAGAATTCTTTGTTTAGCTCTGTACCCCATTTTTTAATGGGGTTATTTGTTTTTCTGGAGTCCAGTTTCTTTAGCTCTTTGTAGATGTTGGATATCAATCCACTATCAGATTTAGGATTGGTAAAAATCCTTTCCCAATCTGTTGGTGGCCTTTTTGTCTTACTGACTATGTCTTTTGCCTTACAGAATCTTTGTAATTTCATAAGGTCCCATTTGTCAATTCTTGATCTGACCGCACAGGCCATTGCTGTTCTGTTTAGGAATCTTTCTCCTGTGCCCACATCTTCGAGGGTTTTCCCAACTTTCTCCTCTATAAATTTCAGTGTCTCTGGTTTTATGTGGAGGTCTTTGATCCACTTAGACTTAAGCTTTGTACAAGGGGATAAGGATGGATCAATTCGCATTCTTCTACATGATAACCTCCAGTTGTGCCAGCACCATTTGTTGAAAATGCTGTCCTTTTTCCACTGGATGGTTTTAGCTCCCTTGTCAAAGATCAAGTGACCATAGGTGTGTGGGTTCATTTCTGGGTCTTCAATTCTATTCCATTGATCTGTCTGTTGCTGTACCAGTACCATGCAGTTTTTATCACAATTGCTCTGTAGTACAGCTTAATGTCAGGCATGGTGATTCCCCCAGAGGCACTTTTATTGTTGAGGATAGTTTTTGCTATCCTAGGTTTTTTATTATTCCAGATGAATTTGCAAACTGCCCTTTCTATCTCAGTGAAGAATTGAGTTGGGATTTTGATGGGGATTGAGTTGAATCTGTAGATTGCTTTCGGCGGGATAGCCATTTTGACTATATTAATCCTGCCAATCCATGAGCATGGGAGATCTTTCCATCTTCTGAGATCTTCTTCAATTTCTTTCTTCAGAGACTTGAAGTTCTTGTCATACAGGTCTTTCACTTCCTTAGTTAGAGTCACACCAAGGTATTTTATAGTATTTGTGAATATTGTGAAGGGTGTTGTTTCTCTAATTTCTTTCTCAGCCCTCTTATCCTTTGTGTAGAGAAAGGCCATTGATTTATTTGGGTTAATTTTATAACCAGCTACTGCACTAAAGCTGTTTATCAGGTTTAGGAGTTCTTTGGTGGAATTTTTGGGGTCCCAAATATATACTATCATATCTTCTGCAAACAGTGATATTTTAACTTCTTCCTTTCCAATTTGTATCCCCTTGATCTCCTTTTGTTGTCAAATTGCTCTGGCTAGGACTTCAAGTACTATATTGAATAGGTAGGGAGAAAGTGAGCAGCCTTGTCTAGTCCATGATTTTAATGGGATTGCTTCCAGCTTCTCTCCATTCAGTTTGATGTTGGCTACTGGTTTGCTGTAGATTGCTTTTATTATGTTTAGGTATGGGCCTTGGATTCCTGATCTTTCCAAGACTTTTATCATGAAAGGGTGTTGGATTTTGTCAAATGTTTTTTCAGCATCTAACGAGATGATCATGTGTTTTTTTGTCCTTGAGTTTGTTTATATAGCGGATTACGTTGATGGATTTCCGTATATTAAACCATCCCTGCATTCCTGGGATGAATCCTACTTGGTCATGATGGATGATCGTTTTGATATGTTCTTGGATGCGGTTTGCGAGGATTTTGTTGAGTATTTTTGCATCGATATTCATGAGGGAAATTGGTCTGAAGTTCTCTTTCTTTGTTGGATCTTTGTGTGGTTTAGGTATCAGAGTAATTGTGGCTTCATAGAATGTATTGGGTAAAGTACCTTCTGTCTCTATTTCGTGGAATAGTTTGAGGAGAGGTGGAATTAGGTCTTCTTTGAAGGTCTGATAGAACTCTGCACTAAACCCATCTGGTCCTGGGCTTTTTTTGGTTGGGAGACTATTGATGACTGCTTCTATTTCTTTAGGGGAAATGGGCCTGTTTAGATTGTTAATCTGACCCTGGCTTAACTTTGGTACCTGTCCATTTCCTCCAGGTTTTCTAGCTTTATTGAGTATAGCCTTTTGTAGTAGGATCCGATGATGTTTTGGATTTCCTCAGGTTCTGTTGTTATGTCTCCTTTTTCATTTCTGATTTTAGCTGATCATTTTTTAAAAATAATACAAACATATATAAATTGGTGTCATTTCTATTCATGTTAAAATTTCATTCGCTTGACCAAACCAGGGAAAGATATATCTTTAGTGAAAATCCAACCTTTGGAGCTCAGCTATGTTCTTGCACTGTTTAAAGTTACTTGATTTTCTTCCCAAACCCCATTTTGAATTACTGTGTGTTTCAGCATCAGAGAATAAGCTTTATGTTTTCCTTGCACTTGCTAACATAAAATCTGCTTCCTTCAATTAGTTCCCAATTGTTCATGAGTCCTTTTGGAAGGTATCACCTTCAAGAGAAGATCTGCATATCCATCTTGACAGTGTTGGCATATTTTTTTTTCTTGCAAGTTTCATTAGAACTGCAGTCTTTCCCTAAAGCTTTTCCCAGAGTCCCTCATCCTCATCACAAATTATCTTGTGAATACCATGAATGTAGAATGAATTATTAAGCAGCAAAGACATGAAAAAATGTATGCAATGGGTTGGCCTAACATTGCTTGTATTCTAATGCTATTGTTGGGCCCCAAGGATGGTTGCCACAGAGACTAGAGAGTCTGCTTGCAAGATAATAAGTGACCCTGCTCCCAAATTATTTCTGATTGCTAAGTAAGGATGCCAACAGACAATATCTGGGCAGAAGAAACTTAGGTGAGTTTTACATTTTGTAGGCTTGGGGTTGGACAGGCACCATGAAGAAGAGGAAGAAGGAAAGAAGGAAGGAGAAGCCTCCATGGGTTAGGAGTCAAGAAAATGTGGATATAGGGGCTGGCCAATCGGAGGTAAGAGAGGTCCAAATGAAACATAGTAAGTAGTAACTAGGGGTTATGGATTGACGAGTATATTCTAATAATATAGAGGGTAGTATCTGCCCAACTATTGTGCTGTTTAAGACTTATTGTAAATATAAAGGTTTTTGTGTGTGTGTGTGTGTGTGTGTGTGTGTGTGTGTGTGTGTTTATTTATTTTTTATTCTCAAACTGAATTGTTTAAGTCAAGGTAGAATCCCCTGGCCATGATTTAATACATTCTATTACAAATGTAATGCCAACATTTACAAAGAATCATATAACACTGATTTGGTATTGTTCTACTTAACTGGATCTAATACCTGCTTGTTTTGGGAATTCTAGTGAGTTGGAATTATGCAATAAACACCAAATCACAGAGCATCAGAGCTTAGCGATCTGCTTTTAATGATGTTACCCTAGGTAATTTCTTGACAAATTAAATAAGTGTTGTTTTTGTAGAAGATGATTAAAAAATAAAAATCTAGAAATTTCCAAACGCCTAGCTTAATAATCAGATCAATCTCCATCCAAATGTTAATGTATCAGTATATACTGAAGAAGTAAATGCTCATTGAATGATAATTTCCTATCCTTTGTCCACCTCCTCTTTAGGAACTAAATTTAGACAAACTTGGAATCTTCTGATAGCAAAACCTAAAGTTATAGATGAAACTCTTCTTGGAGAATTGGTGACTTTTTTGTCTTGCAGATTTTAATGTTTCTTCCATCCTTCTTGTCATTAGAATGGAACCTAGGTGTTTTGGTTACTGTTCTATTGTTGTAAAGAGACCAAGACAATTTATAAAAGAAGGCACTTAATTGCGGGGTGGGGGCTGCTTGCTTGCGGTTTCAGAGGATTGAGTTCAAGATGAGTTCATAACCATCATGATTGGAACATGGCAGTAAACAGGCAGGTGTGGTGCTGAAGATGTATCTAAGAGCTTACATCTTATCCATAAATAGCAGGCAGAGAGAGAAAGACTAGTCTAGGTATGGGGCTTTTGAAATTAATAACTTCTTTTTCTCCCATTTAATAAAGGATGCTTGTGGTTATTGGCTGTGCATTTTGACTCAGTCAGATAACACACTAAATTATATATATATAATTGTCTATTATTTATATATACATATATATATAATAGACAATGTGATGGTTAGATCTCACTGTCAACTAATATGATCTAGAACGACCTAGATCATACTATCATGGTATCAGAGAGGAATTATCTAGATTGTGTTGGTCTGTTGGGATAGCTTTAAGGGATTTTCTTAATGAGGTCAACTGAAATGGGAAGACCAATGTTGAATATATATGATACCATTTTGTGATCTGGGCCATGAACAGAGTAAAAAAGAGATATAGCTGAGCAGTGGCAAACATGCATGAATTCATTTTTTCTCCACTCTTGTCTGTAGATATGACAAGATTCTTCAAGTTCCTGCCTCATTGACTTTTTCCCAGTGATAGACTGTAATCTGGAATGGTAAGCTAAACTAAACATTTTCTCCTCTAAGTTTCTTTTTTCAAGTAATCACATGAATAGAAACGAAACTGATGCAGATCATGAAGTCAATTATTCTTCACATAAGTAGAGCTGGCAAGAAAACAGCAAGTACAGTAAATGACTCTTGTACATAAGTTACCAGATCAGAATCAGTACCAAGAGATGACAGAGCAAGGTGTACAGTGAAGGGCAAATTCAGAAATTGGGGTCAATAGGTTAGGCCAACAGAGTAGGAAGAAGCTCTCAGCATTTCTGAAGGCTAACAATAAAAAATCATGCAGAAACACCTAGCACAGAATTATAAATAGATCCTCGTCATTGGTATCCTTCAATAGGTTGGGTACTCATCCTGCTCCATTTGACCTGCGATTAATAACTTCTTTTTCTCCCATTTAATAAAGGATGCTTGTGGTTATTGGCTGTGCATTTTGACTCAATCAGATAACACACTAAATTATATATATATATATATATATATATATATAAAATGGAAATAGAAATAAACATTTGGATTATATAAATTCAATAAGTACTATCTGAAAACAGGTTTCATAATGCTTTCCAATTTTATATCTTCAAATCATCCAGCTCTGCACATATCAAAATATCTTTTATGATAATTACTAATAGTCATATTGAAATATAATCCTTAGCTGTTTATTATTGCAGTCTGGCTACAAGGCTCAATGTGGTCCAGGCGATAGCTTTATGAAGCTACTGGGAATCCTGGAGTCAATATTCTGGCCTCTTATAATGATTATCTATAAAGGACCAATATGATTATCCATCATTGTCCATATAGAATTGGCAATCTCTAATGTGTACCAAAGAAAGCTAAATTATTTAGGGGAAACACTCTTGGTAACAAACACAAGGCCTTGCACTTCTAGGTATGTGAAGTACCTCCTTAGAATCTTTCAAAACACATAGATTTTCTGATCATACTCCTAGGGGTTCTTATTTCCTGGGTCTAAGTAAGGGCACAGTGATGTCTATTGCTGGGCAGCTAAGGTGCATGTTTATGGGCTATATTTTCGAAACACCAAATACGCATATGGAAAAAAGTAAGAGGAAAGAGAAAGAACAAGATAATCTCTAAGAGAAGGAGGAAAGTGAGAATTTCACACAAAGCCAATGCCCTTTTGATGAGTGTATATTTGAAATAGAGCCACAGAAGTATTTTAGCATTGGACTTGGTTTGCTCACTGGACAATGGATAACAACATTAAACTAAGAACATCTGACACCTTGTTTTTAGTTCTAATGCATAAGCTGCAATATTCCCATCAATGCTTAGCATCTGGATCTCTTACAGAATTCAACTCCTTGAATGTCGACCAAGATATATTTAGGATCAAAATAGATGAGCAAATGACTTTGATGTTCTAGAGTCAACATTTCACTTTTAGCATTTTTCATGAAACTGCTTCAAACTTGGGTTGAATATTTTGATGTAAACCATAAAAAAGGTTTTAAAAATATAATTTTATGTATACGGATGTTTAGTCTCCATGTATGGTACTCATTTAGAAGCTAGAAAGTGGTACCCAATTTCCTGGAACTGCTGTTACAGACCATTGTGAGCTTCTATGTCAGTCATCTGGAAACCTGGGTCATCTGCAAGAGCAGTGAAGTGTTCTTTGCCTCTGAGCCACCTTCTAGATGCTGAACATGAATTTTTTTTTATACTCAAAATTCTCCATTTTAGCTTTCCAACCTACTCTGGCTTTTTCATACTGATGTGCAAATAAAAGTCCACTATTTGCCAGGCTACTGGTAAACAAAAAAATCATAATACTTTATATTCGTTTGTTGCAAGCTCCTAGTGTTAAGTTCTAAACACATTATCATGTGTCTCTGAGGTAGGTATTAATTAGAAAGTAGTTACTAATATTATTCCAAACAACTCAAAAATCTGAAAGTCTTGGGGCAAAACATAAGGATGTAGAACTAAGATTTAATTGCTAACAAGAGCATATATGCTTAACTGTCAGTTACATCAGCATTGATTATGGAACTGTGTTTCTCAAAAATAAATAAATAAGTAAAGAAGACCTGCACAATAATAATACCACTTGGCATTCCAAAGGAGGTGGCAGAAATTTCACAATTTCCCACCCTAGATGAAGAACTACAGGCAATTAATGGCTACTAAAAGAGTAAGGATCAGTATCTTCAGAGAAAGCTCTTTGATAGATTATCTAATCCTAAGTGGTCATCTCTAAACACATATACACATAAGAAGCACTAAAAGGACTCAGCATGTTGTATTTATATAGTCACACGTACACATATACATGTAATAATTTTATGAATTTGTGGTGGGAAACAGGAGAAGCTGGAGAGGGAGAGAATGGGGCAGAAGTGGTAAAAATATGGCACACATTGTAAAATTCTGAATAAGTAATAGCAAAATAAATAATTTTTAAATTAAGTGAAAAGAAAACTTTAATGTGGCTTTTCTGTGAATACAATAAGAGCTGACTGACAAATATTTCCTAGGTTAACAATTCCAGTTGTCATTTGGATATACACTTGCTAATTCATTCATTTATTTACTTTTTTTTTCAGTCACTGAACTGGTTAGTTTTATTGCTAGAATCATCAAGGAAGAGCATGCCTCAGTTAAAGAGTTGACTTGATCAAATTGGCCTGTGGATGTCTGTGGGGAATTGTCTTGATTACATGGTAGGGCTTATCGCAATATGGGCAGAATAGTTCCTCAAGCAGAATCTCCTGGACAGTATAAAAAAAAAAAAAAACAAAAAACAGGTAGGAAGAAGCCATGAAGTGGACCAGTGAGCAGCATTTCTCCATGGTTTCTGCTTTAGTGTCTGCTTGAGTTTCTCTGTGCTGACTTCCTTCAATGATGGATTGTGACCTGGAAACAAACCTTTTCCTCCCCTAACTCCCTTTTGGTTATCATATGAACAGAGAAGAAAACTAGAACAGTTGCTTGCTCCACAGATATTTAAGAACCTCTCGGGTATCAGGAAATTGTGTTGTACACTAAGGATATATATAGAAAAGCAGATGATGGCAAGTACACACAAGACACCAATTTCCCAGTGCATGGAACTAGAGTTTGAGATCTCATACTGGTGCTGATCACCTCAACATCTACTGTTCAATACCAACAAAACTAATTTCTTTTCATCAATCCTTGTTGATGAAATGATTTTAATAAAAAAAAAAACACTTTAGGTAGATTTGAAGATTTGGTGATAAACAGCCATGTTTCTAGAATGTACGATTCATGAGGCCATGTATCTCATGGTTATTTTGTGCCATAATGTATTTCAAATACTAAGAGCAACATTCAGTACATAGTAGGTAGTCGGGAAATATTTGTTGTGAATTACCCCTGCCTGTCTTCATTTTTTATAATTTTCAATGTATATTCTTTATGAGAAAGGTCATTGACTAAGCATTACCTTAATATGTGCAAAAGGCTTTCACATGTATAAATACCTTTCATAAACAAAAGATTATACCTCAAACCGAGTTTTGGTTTTAGAAATAGGGTCATCCTACTAACAAAATATCTCCCCTGAATTTTGACTGTTAAGCCAAGAATTAGCTTTACAAAAATAAATCCCTTAAGAACACACAGGCCAGATATAGTTTCTGGTTCCTGGAAAGACTTTCCAATTGAAACAGATCCAGTGTTTTGGCTACAAGCTGGGCAATCTTTGCCCTTGTTGGCTGGCCTCTGGAAAGACCAGCCTGGCCTAAGAAAGCTTCTGGCACTTGTTTTTGTTTCTAATGTTGCTGCCATGGATACCCATGGTTAGAAAGCAAAGGAAAATATCAGATGCCTGCTGATGAGGTGCCAGCCTTAGGGCAGTGAGAGGCTGAAGCTCTGGCAGTAGAAAAAACAAGGTTGATCCTTATCCACCAGCTAGAGAAGAGTCCCTTGACAGACTGGAAGTTCTTGAGAAGATGTTGACCAACCAGCACTGATCTGCTGAATTGTTTCACTTTAAGGTTCCTGGCAGGAGAACTCTTTATATCAAAAGTACAAAAGTACAGACACTAACAAGTTAAATTAATCTTGGTAGGCTTTTCTCAAGGTGCTTTGTTTGATAGAATTGAGAATAGAACAAGTATAGTTACACACTGCACATATGAGGGACGAATTCCTTCCAGGCTGTGGAACCAATCTATACATGATTAGGGTTCTTCAGAGTTCATTGTGATCAAAGGGAGAAGAAACTGGGAGTCTACTTTGTATATGTGCAAAAGAAAATAAGACTTACATACTCATCTATCTTTTAAAATTAGTAAACATGAAGCTGGAGAGATGGCTTGTTGGTTAAGAGCATTGGCTGCTCTTCCTGAGAACTTAGGTTCTTTCCCAATACCTTCATAGCAGCTTACAACTGTTTAAAACTCCAGGGGACCTGGTGCCTTCTTGTCTCTTTACACACACACACACACACACACACACACACACATACACACACGATATACAAAGTAATAAGTCTATTTAAGACATTTTCATAGATATTTTTGGTTGTTAATACTTCCTGTCTCCCCTTTTTAGCTTTGACTAGCTTGGGTCTACTCTGGAGACACAGTTGCAGACTTCTGTGACCTTTAGAGGTTATAGCATTCCAACAAAAATTCATAAAGTTGAAGTTCATAATCTGTGTTTACCTCACCCTATGAAATATATATTTAGCTGAGATTCTCCATAAATCAAGTATCTGCCATAAATAATGAATCACAGGGTAGGCAGTTAAAAAAAATAAACAGAAGTAATCATTTCATAGGTCAAGACACTAAAGGTCCAATATCAGTCTATCTGCAGAGACAACTGTTCTGTGTGTTTTGCCTGGCTTCTGCTGCTTTCCCAGTAACCCCTTTTGCCTCTCAGCTTATAGATAATGCAACCCAATTAATGCCTGCATCTTTTTAATTACTAAGTAATTTTATTTGCTTATATATCAAATGCTGTCTCCCTCCCAGTCCCTCTCCCTTGCAGAGATCTTCACTTCACCCCTCCCCTTTGACTGTAAGAGGATGCCCCCCTGGGGCATCTAATCTGTATAGGATTAGGCGCATCCCCTCCCTCTGGGACAAGACAAGGCAGCCCTCTGCTACATATATGCTGGGGGTCTCAGACATGTTCTTTGGTGTCTTAGTCTTTGGGAACTCCCAGGTGTCTGGGTTAGTTGACACTGTTGGTCTTTCTGTAGAGTTGCCATCCCCTTTAGGTTCTTCAATCCTACCCTAACTCTTCCAAAGGGGTTCCCGACCTCAGTCCAATGGATGGCTATGAGTATCTGCATCTGTCTCAGCCAACTGCTGAGTAAAGCTTCTCAGAGGACAGCTATGTTAGCAAACACAACATAGCAACAGTAACAATATAAGGGGTTAGTGCCCAGCCATGGGATGAATCTCAAGTTTGGCCAGTCACTGGTTGTCCATTCCTTTAGGCTCTGTCCCATCTTCATCCCTGCATCTCTTATAGACAGGAGTAGTTTTGAATTTAAGGTGCTCCACTATGCTTATAGCAGCCTTCGTAAGAAACTGGAAGCAACCTAGATGTCCCTCAACCAAAGAATGGATACAGAAAATGTGGTTCATTTATGCAATAGAATACTATCTAGCTATTAAAAACAAGGACATCTTGAATTTTGTACGCAAGTGAATGGAACTAGAAAATACCATCCTGAGTGAGGTAACCCAGACCCAAAAGATATATATACTGAAACATGGATATTAGACAAAAAGTACAGAACCCCACAGACCCAAAGAAGTTAAGAAGGAAGGTCCAAGTGAAGATGCTTAAATCCCACTTAGAAGGTGAAATAAAATAGTCATAGGAGACAGAGGGAGGGAGGGACCTGGATGGGAGAGGCAATGAGGAGGGGAATGGAAGGCAGGATCACGTATGGGGTGGATGAGAGAGAGGCCCAGTGAGTCAGGAGAATGAATGGAAATATGCAGCTGCTGGAGGTGGGGTTGGGAGGAATCTCTAGAAAGTCCCAGAGATCTGGGATGGGAAAGGCTCCCAGGACTCAATGTGGGTGCTCTTGCCTGAAATGGCCAACAGTGGGGATATGGAACTAAAAGAAACCACCTCCCATAGTCAGTCAGGACCCTCAGTGGAGCACTGAAGACATCAACCCACCTGCAAAACTTTCTGCAGTCATCTTTAGGTGGCATTTTCCATGCACATGATTGTCTGAATTCCTTTCTCGTGGAGGGCCAGGTCAAAGAGGATTAGATACACCCCATACCAGTATGACCTTAGCCTAACTAACTATACTTTTATTTACCCTGTTATCACATAATCTACATTCCAAAGCACTTGGGATTATTACTTCAATGAAAGAATTTTGTGGTGACACAATTTAATCCACAATATCAAATATCATCTCTAAATACAAGACCTTCCTTTCAGATACAGATATTGACCATAACAACTGGTGTAAATTATCTTAGATAGTGCTTCTTTTTAATAACACAATTTAAGAAGCATTATTCTGGCGATAATAACTCAAAAAGGTAGGGAAACAGAAGAAGCAAAAAAAAAAAAAAAAAGGTACATTGTTCTTCTTACAGCAATGGCTTAGAGGGGATAAAGAAATGATGACGGTGGATGAGCAGAGCAAGACAGGCTGCCCTAAAGTGACTTAATTACTCCTCACCTGGCAAGCATCTGTGAGATAGTTGCCACAGTGGGGGTAAAAATCAAAGTTTCTTGTTACTCAGACCCTGCTTTCTAGCACATTGTAGAAGCTGCTGGCTCTTCAAATTGAACAAATTGCTCTGAACTGAAGAAAGAAAGCAACACAAACACAGCTGAAGCATTTTCAATATGCAAGAGGAAATGGGCAAACACGGGGAACAAGCACCCTCAACAGGAGTGGGGGGGGGAGTGCACAGAGGAGACATTTGCTGAAACCTCAAATTTCTGCACAGCTAGCCATGAGGTGGCACAGGGCCTTTGAATTCCTTATTATTAAAGGAGAGACAGCATGAGATTTTTTGTTTTGTTTTGTTTTTTGTTTGTTTGTTTGTTTTTTTCAACAGTCTCATATAGCTAGATTTAAACTTTCTAAATACTTGAGTTTTTGATCTTGAGTTCTGAGCCTCTCACCTCCACTTCATAACTGCCTGGGTTACAAGCATATAAGCTACCTTGCCTGGCTGAGGTAGATTGTTGAAAGCAAATGTTGATTAGCCAGCTAGCCTCAAAGGTTGTTGTTGTTTTGTTTGTTTGTTTGTTTGTTTGTTTGTTTCTTTTTGGTGGGGGTCAGGGTGAGGGGAGTCTAAGAGCACTTTCACAGAGGTGTTTACATAAGACCTTCATAAAACACAGATATTTATGTTATTATAATGTACAATAAGAAACACAGTTATAAGGTAGCAACAAAATAATTTTAGGATTGAGCTCATCACAACATGAAGAACTGTATTTACTGGTTGCAGCCTTAGAACAATTGAGAAGCACTGAAATAGAAGGACAAGCATATGTATATCTACACAGACCCAGTCTAAGTGTGGTCCCACTGACCTCTGACCCATCAGCATTGGGACTTCAGTCTCATATATGGTGGTCTGACAAGTTATTAGAAGTCTGAGATATTTGTTTCCTGGAAACAAGTTCACCTCTGGCTGAGGCTTTTCCTTCTCTCAGCATGCAATTCCTGAGGAAATTCCCATTTCTTTGGGGTATATTGTTTCAAAAGTCTGATAATCAGATTGAGAAATACAAGTATCAGTTTAGAATACCTTCATCCCTTCTAGGTCCATTACACTAAGGCAAACAGTAGACTGGAAAATAGACTGCAAATTGAAGTCCCTTGATGAGAGATGAGAGCTCCAGTTGAGGCAACCCCTCCCCCCACAAAAAAACAAAACAACAACAACAACAAAAAACTGCAAATAGCAAAGAACTTTTAAAAGTGGAACCTGGTGACTAGAGTGTGTGTGTGTGTGTGTGTGTGTGTGTGTGTGTGTGTGTGTGTGTGTGTGTGTGTGTTTGTACGCGAGTGCCTTTGTGTGCATGTGTGAGCCTGTGTTCGTGCGTGTGTGTGAGTATCCATCCAGCATTTAAAGATGATTAAAGAGCTAGAACATCTGCTAATTACTTTGGTCTTTGGGACAAAGTACAATGTATAAATAAAGAAGCACAACAAGGCATACAAAAATCACAGAAGTTGGAAGGCTGGAGCAAGAGCATCATGAGTTTGAGACCACATGGATTATATAACAAAACCAAGTTTCAATATAAAAAACGAAAAGCAAACATAGGTGTCATGAATAATCATTCCTGAAAAGCTGTGTCTGCAAAGACTGACTGATTACAACAGCAGTGATATGGAGAGGCTGCCATGTTGCAGGCCCAGAGTATAAATGTACTTTATCTTTGGTTACCTTTAGCCTCCTGAATAGATATTCTTTACTCATCTCTGTATCAGAACTAACATCTTGCCACTAACAGATAAAAACCTTTTGAAGTCTATTAACTCATCAGACTAATAGATCCCACCAAACCAAAAGCTAAGAATGTCATCAGATAGCATCTGAGGCCTGTAGGACAGATTCTCCCATTGTTCTGTAACTGCCTTTCACATGTAACCAATGAATTATTAGCCTTGGTTTATCTTCATTCTGTTACTATAAAAAAAAATCATTAAACTGCTTCCATGTGGGAACTTGCAGTAATATAATTTCATGATTTGAATGAAATAGGCCTTCATAGGCTCTTATGTTTGAATTCTTAGTCACCTGTTGGTGCAATGTTTGTGAAGGAATAAAAGGATTGGGAGGTATGGAATTGTTGGAGTAGGTGTGGCCTTGTTGGAGGAAGTGTGTCTCTGCAGGTGGTCTTTGAAATTGCAAAAGCTCATGTTATGTCCAGTCTCTCCCTTTTCCTCTTCATTTCCCTCTTCCTTCTCTCTGTGTGTCTCCTCCAACCCCACTTCTCTCTGGCTGCTTGCCTGCTGCCTGTGGATTAGGATGTAAATAAAGCTTTCAGCTACTTCTCCAGCACCATGCCTCCCTGCCTGCTGCCATCATCCCTGTAATGATAATAATGGTGTACCCCACTGAAGTTACAAGAAACCCCCCAATTAAATAATTTCTTCTTATTATTAAAATAGACTTTTTTCTTTATAAGAGTTTCCTTAGTTATGGTATCTTTTCCAAGAAATAGAACAGTAACTAAGATACTTAGATTCACACTCCTGGGCCTTGGTTACTTAGACTTGTCTCATATTCCCTTTGAAGTGAGCGCTGTGTTTTTCTGTCAGCAGTGCCACACTGAACAAAATCAATCTCAGGACCAGGCCATCTAACAATCAGAAGAGTAGCATCCCATTAAACTAAACATTCCTCCATGTGTACCATTTGTGCACCATTCTACTAGTAAGACAACTTCTCCTTGCTTTTTAAGTGACCTGTTTATTTTCAAAAATGTCTATCCTTAATTCATAACTGTGTATATGACAGTCACTTCTTGAATTTTATTAATTAACATTGTTCTTTCATAGCTTTATCCATCTACACTATATATTCCAGTCATTTTCAATCCCACCTGCTTTGCTGTGATCACATGGTAGTTAGCACTATAATTGGGCTCTGTTTAGGAAAAGAAAGAAAGACAGACAGACATTACTCTTGTTTGTTGATAACAAATAATCATGACAGACTAAGCAACTTTCATTAGCTTGTTTCCTTATCGTAGAAAGAGCTCCAGGTCAAGGTAATTCATCCCTTCAAGTACTTTAATCTCACCTAAACCATATTGCTCCCTGAATGAAATATACCAAGAGAAGAACATCATTCACTCAACCTTCTCCCAAGCTGGGTGGTTATTGGCTCAATGAGTAAAGGAAGCTCGTGTGATCATCAGAATAAACAGCTCTTCTCTCATCTATTTATACTCATAATTTCTGCTACAAATAAAATGAAAGCTCTAAAAATGTTCTCTCTGGGGCTATGAAACTGCATTACGTGCATGTACAAATATTAAATAAAATATTTTTAAAGTAACTTCCAAATGAGTAGCAGTAAAATAGACACAAGGGGACACAGAAGAGTCAGCAAGATCAGATCCAAGAAGAGGACAAAAAGAGTCTCTAAACTAGGGACAAAGTAAAAGGCAAGTAAAAGACTTCTTAAGAAAAGAATTCCTAAACTTTAGTTGGGAAAATTATATTCCAATGATCCATTGCATAGTAGATTGACTGGAATTAATAACAGTAAAATAATAGCTCAAAATCACTACAAGAACATTTTTTTAATATTTCACTACAAAGAAATGATAAGCATTAAAGAGAACTATTATACTCATTAGTTTGATCTGAGCATTATACATGAGACAGATGTATCCATAATCACATTATGCTTCCAAACTATGTAAAATTATTATCAATTAAAAATTAAATTTAAGTCATGTATGATGCCACACACCTACAAACCCAATACTTGAGGACTGAGGCTGGAGTGTCCCCATAAACTTAAGACTACATATAGAGTTTCAGGTCAGCCTAGACAATAGAGTGTGACTTAAAAAAATGGATCACTGAGGTAGTTCAGTAGGTTATGTTACTCTGCCATCAAAACCAGCAACCTGTTTGATACCTAGAACTTGTATAGTAGAAGGAGATAACTGACTCTGGCAAGTTGTTCTCTGGCCTCCATACCTGAGTCATGGCATGTACCCATACATATGCACACCCAAAATAAAAACAGATGAATGTAAATGTAAACAGAAAAAAACAGGAGGCTGAACAGATGGCTCATTGAAGAGTACCTATTGCTCTTACAAAGTAACTGAATTTGGTTCTTGGCTTCCATATTAGGTGGTTCACAACTGCCTGTAGCTTCAATTATAGGGCTCTTTAATTCCTTTGAGCTTCACGCTTACCTGTACTACAACCTCCCCCCAACAACTCCCTACCTCCCCTGACACACATATTCATACACATAGTTTAAAATAGATCATAAAAAAACAAAAAAATAAAATTGAATAAAAAAATTAAAAAAAAACCCAAAACTTTATGGGAGTCTCAAAGACTAAATTGCCAGAAAAACACGAATGCTTAAAATCATGTTTCAAAAG
Organism: Mus minutoides; assembly: GCA_902729485.2. Taxonomy (NCBI): domain Eukaryota; kingdom Metazoa; phylum Chordata; class Mammalia; order Rodentia; family Muridae; genus Mus; species Mus minutoides. The sequence continues at coordinate 795,192 of LR749612.1, read as the reverse complement.
GGGGTTGGTTAATGAAACAAGAAGATTAAATGGGGTGGTGTCTTAGTCAGGGTTTCTATTCTTGCACAAACATCATGACCAAGAAGCAAGTTGGGGAGGAAAGGGTTTATTCAGCTTACATGTACACATTGCTGTTCATCACTGAAGGAAGTCAGGACTGGAACTCAAGCAGGTCAGGAAGCAGGAGCTGATGCAGAGGCCATGGAGGGATGTTCTTTACTGGCTTGCTTCTCCTGGCTTGCTCAGCCTGCTCTCTTATAGAACCCAAGACTACCAGCCCAGAGATGGTCTCACCCACAAGGGGCCTTTCCCCCTTGATCACTAATTGAGAAAATACCCCACAGCTAGATCTCATGGAGGCACTTCTCCAACTGAAACTCCTTTCTCTGCGATAACTCCAGCTGTGTCAAGTTGACACAAAACTAGCCAGTACAGGTGGGGTATGGGAAGGCAAAGTATAGGAGGAAATATAGGATGGATAATTAACGCCCAGAGCCTTTTGAGACAGGCATATGGAAACCAAATATTGTAGAAGCTTCCTAAAATATATACACATGTACGTGCACACACACACACACACACACACACACACACACACACATGCACATAGATACATACATACATACATACATACATACATACATACATACATAGAGTATAAGCATTAAAGATGATGGGTGACAACATGAAAACAATGTTTTTCAGATACTACAGAGTAGATACTCAAATGAATTCATAGCCGTTGTGAAAGCATGCTGAAGACCTGTGCAAACTGAAGCCAGATAGAATCCCAGCATAGAGGACAGGAGTTGTCATGGATTCCCACCCCCAACTAAGGAGCTATTGGTAACTGACAACTTCTGAGAGAGAAAGAGGTGGGGGGGGCAGACTTGGTTTGGTGGCTGATTATGGGATGGATCCCCAGCTGTAGCAATCTCTGGCTGGTCCATCCTTTTATCTCAGCTCCACACTTGATGGGAATCACTTTCTACTTTCTTCTCTCTGATATACTTTCAAGCCTCAAGCCCAAGCTCCCAAACAGGTATCATCTTCTGTGTTCCTGGATCCTACCACACATCAGAAATGTGAGGAAGTAACAAATCTAGGTAATAGTACCTAGGCATTTCTATTATATCTCCTAACTCAGTTGTATGCTCACTCTGAGTTCATTAATAGGGATTCTATGGTGTCATTGGTTGGGCTAATATGGCATAGTAAAATGATCAATCACCTTGAATTTAATGACTCATTTTTCCTCAAGCAACCCACTTCACTATCTGAACCTCAAATCTTACTCAGAGCAGAGTAGTTTTCCCACCTATATTATATTTAGTGTCGTCTAGTCAAAGCCCTAATGCCAGAGGTGGGCAGAACTCAAAGTGCTCTGGTCAAAGCATTCTTAAAGCCCTGGGATCTTCCCTGCTGGGTTTTCACTCCCTTTTGACTGTACGAAAAAATGGATTGAGTGTCAGCTGGTTCAACAAACAGAATCCCCAAGGAGAAGACAGGACATGGAATATCTACTTTTAGTTAACCAATAACTGCCTAAAATCCTCCCTGAAGCCATAGCACAGCAGGCTAAGAATTTGATAGCTGATGAAATACAATACCATCCTCCAGGGAAAACGTAAATTTCCAGAACTCTTGCTAGCAGTTCAATGTGAATATGGTAATAAAAGTATCCTTTTTTGTTTTCTTTATGCAAAAGAATGCTATGTCTTGATTTTCTTCATAATAAAAGGCATGAATGTAAAATACATGTTTAATATTTTGGTATAGATTTTACAATTTTAATAATATATATTATATAAAATATAAAAGGAGGAAATGTCTCCCCTCACACCTTATACCACATGAGAATCTTAGGTAAGTAGAATTTCAGAATTCTGTTACAACATATATTCATAGCTACTTTCCTATTGCCATGGCAAAACATTATAACCAAGGCACCAGTTTCAGAGGGTTAGAGTCCATGACCATCACATTAGGAAACCCAGAAGCAGACAGGACTAACATTGGAAAAGTAGCTCATCACTTATATGTTGAGATGACAACTATTGAGAGAGAGTGAAAAAGAGGGGGAGCAGAGAGAGGAAGAGAAGAGATAGGGAAACAGGGTGGGGGGAATGCTAGTAAAACACCTCCTTCAAGAAGGCCACACTTCTTAATTCTTCCCAAAGGCATATTTCCATCAACTCAGGTCTGAGCATTCAAATATAACTCCCCGGGGGGCATTCTCATTTAAACCACCACATATATGTATATACAACAAAGCATTATTTTTCACAAAACATTATTTTATACAGTTGGCTTCCATTATTCAACAATGCATCATCAGAAAGTTTCTCTCTCTCTCTCTCTCTCTCTCTCTCTCTCTCTCTCTCTCAATGGCAATTTTACATGTACTTTCACCTTGTCAAAGTTATCTAATACTTTACTGATCAATGTTTGGCCTTTTTTCTTTTTCTTTCTTTTATTATTACAAACAGATGTTTTTTATTATTATTATTTTATTACATGAAGGAGGGAAAAAGTGCTGAAGATGAGGACTCTGGTTTCTGGTGGGTAAAAACATCATTGTCATCCAAACCATAAAGAACAGGGAGTCTGGGTCACCAGTACTGAGTCTTGGCTGTAGTCCTCATTTGGTTGAAATGTCTAGATTCCTTCTGCCAGAGAAGTTTGAGACAGTTTTGCCTGCAGAGTGCTCAGAACCTAGCAATGGCTTTCTCACTTTACTAAAAAGTTTGTATTGGCTTTATGGATTCTACCCCAGCCTTTCTGGAACAACAACGAAAGCCAAATGACACACTGAGACTAATAATTCTTTAAAACTCAAGCCTATATGTCAACCACCTATGGCAGAAATAGACCCCTCAATGACATTTTCTGATACCCCCCCCCCCCACTTATCCATAGGAAGTAATGTATGACCAGTCCTGACATTTCTTTCGGTTTGAAGGGGGAAACCACCATAAACGTCACCTTAATTTGTCACTAATTACATTAGCCATAGATACTCCTTTTAGAGCTACCCAGTTTATGGGTTTTTCACTCCATTTATTTTTCAAAGCCCATCCTGTTGAATATGAAATTTAGCACAAGCCAAGACTTCTCAGTAACTGACGTCAATACCAACTTGGAATCAAAACTAAAGAAACACATCCTGTGCCAACATTGTGGCTTGAGTGAAAAACTCCTTTCTGTCTTTCCCAGGGAGGGACTCAACTGGTTGAATACGTCTTGAATGCTTAACAAGAAGTGTTATTATCTATCCATTTTCACATGCTTTTGTACTGACACAGTTCTTTGAGCATCAGTGCTGCAGTTTTGCAGAAAAACCTCCACTGATGGGATTGATAGTACCTAATGCATTAGTCTCCTTTAATCTTCCCAACATCTTTCAAAAAGCTACTATGGAAAGCCATTGATTAGTAAGCTCATGGGGCCCCATTCTGACCTGAGGAGCTACTGGCAGTTGATAGGTCCTAGCAGAGAGAAAATTGTTTTTCTTTGGGGACACGAATTGGACTTACTTGGTCATTTTAAAAATTAAAGAAGACATGAGGGTGGAAGAAGGACACATTGCAGTGATCTGGTGGACTTGAAAGGAGTGGATGAGGCATGAGTATGATTGTATTTTCTTCTATGCATGTATGAAATTCTCAAAAATGGAAGACATAAATATTGTCATTGTTAATTAAAACAATAACAGAATTTAAATACAAATATGAGTTTATTATAGTTTTTTCAGTTTTTTAAAATATAGTTTAGATATGAATCTGCTCTCAGATATACAGGTAGGAAAGTCTTTCTTCTTTACTGCACACTATTACATTTGGTGTAAGGAAGCTTTCTAAAATTCATGAGGCTACAATTTGTCTATTGCTGATCTTATTTCCTGTGCAGCTGGAGTCTTACTCAGAAAATATTTACCTGTGCATATATATTAAAATATTTCTCTTATTTATCCTCTAGCAGCCTGAAAGTCTTATATTTATATATTTTATCCACTTTGATTTTTTTTGTACAATTCAAACGACAGGGATTAAGTTTAATTCTTCTCTACATTTGGATATCCAGTTTTCACAGCATCATTTCTGATATCCATATTCAATATATGTTTTTGCCACCTTTGTTTAAAACCTGATGGCTATAGATGAATACATCTTTGCTGGCTCCTATATTCTATTCCCCTGCCTAAGTGTCTGTTTTTCTGTCAGTATCACACTGTATTGGATACTAAGGCATTATCAGGCATTGTGATAACCCTAACCTTGGTTTTTCTAGTTAGGATTGTTTTGGGTATTTCAGGCCTTCTATGTTTCTGTATACATGTTAGAAGTTTTAAAATATTTCTTTGAATTTTAACAAGACTGTATTATTATTTAATGTGAGTCTTGTCTTCATACTATGCATGGTATCAGGACACCATATGTATCAACTTGTTTGATTCCTGTTATCATGACCTAGGAATATCTAACTTCTCCAGCAAAATGTAAACTTCATATTATTTAATTGAAACTCACATATTTAATAGAGGCCAGATTCATTTATTCTTCATAACAAAGGAGTGTGTGAACTCATGACTACTATTATCTCCATTATTCAAAAGTAGAAACAAGGCCACTCAAAAGTTTAATGAGTTTTCTGCCGTCAAGCAGCTGCGAAGTAGAAATATGAAGATTCAAATCTAAGTAATCTAATTTCAAAGTTTATGTTCATTGCTATTTTTTGCAGGTGTTTTGTGAAACTTGAAGACAGAGATCTCATATTGTTCACCACGTATAGCCTCTATGCCTAGTAAAATGCCTGACAACTACTCCAAGTTTAATAAATGCATCTTTTTTTCTTATAAATATATCAGGTCTCACATAGACCAGACTGACTTTGAACTCTCTGTGTACCAGGGCTCACCTTGAAATTTTGATTCTCCTGTCTCTTTTTCCCAAGTGCTGGGAAAATAGGCATTTTCCACCATGTTATGCTTAATAAATATATTAATATCTTATAAAAATGAAGAAAAAATGAAAATGATATAAAAATAAAGAACATGGAATTTAGAACACACTTTTGTTTTGACACTTGTTCTTTACAATCTGGACTCCAGGCCATTCTCTAGAAATAATACAAGATCAGGATACCTACAATAGAGAAGTTCTACATCCCAAGGGAAAAGCTCTGAGATCTTTCTTCACTGACTGTCCAGATTTAGCAAAAAATGATTGTTGGTAATAGACTGACTGTTTTTTTTTCCATTAGTACAATATTGGTGTTTTATTGTGTTAATATATGATGAATATCATATGCACATATAAAAGTTTAATCTCTTATTATGCTATCCTTAGGGTACATTCACCTTCATTACATATAGTAACTTTAACATTAGTGGATTCTCTGTTCCAGTAATTTTCATTCTTGTATCCAGTTGATAAATTATACCGACCTAAAACATGGTTGTTAGCTAAACCTGGTAAAGATTTCAAGATGACACTAATTGAAGGAGACTGTCTAAAAATGCCATTTTTATTCAGAAATTTTCCTCACAAGCTGATTTTTGTGGAAACTTTCAGATGAGTATAGACTCTAGTTTGTCAGGGTCACTGGTTAACTCTAAAGCATAAAGACACCCTGACACCTTTCTTCTTGATTCAGTGCAAGGACAGCTACAAATCTAAAGCAAAAAAACACTTCCCAGAGGTGTGAAAGGGGGTAACCCAGAGGTCACTTCTCACCTGACTTTCAGAATGATGGGAACATTCAGATCCTGACATAAGGAAGAACATAATGTGCCTAAAACACAGAAAAGAGTTTCCATTGCCAAGAAAGACAACTCTCAATTTTCCATGTAGGGTTTCAACTATAACATGTTCAACTAATTCTATTTCTCAAGAACATTTCAACAGGAGACATATGATTCATGTATATCAATTATAGACTCCAGGTGCTCCTTATGCTTAGAGTAACTCAATGCTGAGGCTAAAGACTTTCTACACAATATTAATGCTGTACCCTGGAGTGAAGCATTTCCTCCTGGACTTGCAAATTACCACACATCTGCTTCCATGCATACCCATATTGGTTCTTTGTTCTCTCTTAGTCTAGCAGTTCATAAGGCTCCTAAAGAGTTACATGCCTCTGAAATTTTATGTGCTAAGTATGAGCAATATGTAAAGGGATGGATTCCAAGTGCCCTGTGACATATCCTTTATGGTTACAGAATTTAAAGCAGTTCCTTCCTTCCTAAAGGACTTTCCTGCTCTATTCTTACCTGTAATTCCAGCAACTGAGAAAAATATAATCTAAAATGGAGCTATAAAGACAATTAGTAAAGCATAGCACATTCTGTCACTTGGATTAGGAACCTTTGCAAAGCTTTCCACATTGACACATTTTGAGCTTACTTGTTTGTCTAAGAAGAATGCTATCTACAAAATGGACAACAGTCTGGAATTCAATTACTCTATTTCATTATCTCATTAAGTACATTGGAATTTATCAGACAATGTGTCTTGACTACCAATTGGAAAACATCATCCCACTCCTATTAAGGGAAATTTTAAACCATGTCAGGAAGTTGTCATGACAAGAAGAGAACAGAATAAACAGACACGATAAATTACCACTGGGGAGCTAAGAAATGCTGAAGAAGTTGGGTTTTTCCCATGGTTTACAAATACCCATCTCATTGAAATATTTAAATTCATCTTCTCTCTCAATTCATCCATAATGAAAAGACATTTGCCATACCCAGAGGGGATGCACATGGGTGGTACTTACAGACTCTAACAGAACTATTTCTCATTTTTCAAATTTCTTACTCTGCTTCAACATAGTTCTGGCCCAAGATTAGTACATCAAGAAGGAAGCAGCTAGGCCAACAGGATGGCTTGGTAGGTAAAGGCATGGGTATTGAGCTTGAGTTGATCCCACATGGTGGAAGGATTCTCATCTCCTGGGCTTGTGTGCATTCACATACACAATAAATGAATAAAGATATTTTTAGTAGAAAAACAAGCACCTTAATCCTCAAAGCTTAGCTCTTTCTTCATATAACACACAAGGCTGCTTTTGTAACAAAGGATGAACTACTAGTATTTCATATCGATGAATTTTTCACAGACTTTGTAACAACGAGCAAAAGTGAGAAGTACATAGCAGAATGTCTGTGAACTGAAAAATAAACAAGCCTTATCAATAACCCAAGATGTGAGAGGAACAGGAAGGGGGAAATACAGTAAGAAAAGGGCAGTCACAAGCAGAGAAGACATTCTATAAATTTAAATAATATATGGAAATAAAACTTTCAGAGGACTGTTGGTTTACACTTAAAAATACCACTCTTCCTTAAAATCTCCATCAAAGAAAAATAGCCTATAGTGGTTGATTTTCATAAGAGCATTTGAGCAATAATTACTGACCTTTATAATAAACAACCTTCTCACAGTTATGTTTTCTTTCCTATGTCGTCTAAAAATATCATCCCTGGCCCACTTGTCAAACCAAGCCCGAAGTCCCACCCCTGGCAATTTACCTCATAGATATTGATAGAGTGTACTCAAACATGTCACATTCATAACTCAGGCTTTTCTTGCTGTGTCTATTGAAGGCTTAAAGAAGTGATATTAATAGTCACTTTCAGATGAACAGGGTTATTGACTGAAAGGATTCACACTAATCTTTGGATTCTGTACAGCCAGTGATGGCATCCAGAATGATGACAGCTTAAAACAAATTCAAGTTCATAACAACCAAAATAACCTAAATATACATCTCAAACTTCAGTAAAATATTTGTCATTAGTAATAGTAAGTCTATATTACCAGAGGTTGAGAGCCATTAAGGCCCTGACTTTGGCACTAGGCAAGACATTCCACGCTATAGACTGCCAGGGTGATCTTGAAGCTTTGGAAACCTTTACTATGAAATCATTAAAAGTCTTTATTTATGAATACATATATAGTATATATTATACATCTATAGTATATATTATACATATATACCATATGTATACATTATACATATAGTATATATTATACATATGTTAAACATATAATATAGTATATATTATACATATAATATCATATTATAGCATATATTATATATATGAATACGTATATGTGAATACATATATATGAATACATATATATGAATACACACATATTATATATATATATATATATATATATATATATATATATATATATATCACCTATAAAACACTGTAGTCCATGGTACCCTCACACCCTCACAATAACACATAGTAGAATGATCATATTCTGAGAAATAAGTTCCATAGAAATGAGAGGGAAGCTATGGCCATGAAATCTCAACAACATGGCTGCCCACACAGACCTGTACAAGGACAATAATAATAGATATGCCAATATACATAGGGGAAAGCCCAGGAGGCCAGAACACTAGACAAAGAACTATAGGCAACTAGGGAATGCTGAGAAAAGGAGAAATAGTCTTCCCCAGTGATGAACTGATTATCTAATACTGCTTGGTCATCCCTGAAATCTCTCTCTCTCTCTCTCTCTCTCACACACACACACACACACACCCTTCAATGACACAGCCAGAAAGGCCTGAGTTATGGATGCGACATGTTTGTGTATGATGAATCAATATCCATGTATATCTCTGTGTATATAATAATAAACAGACTGAGCAAATGGTATTCATATTTATACATATATGCTTATATTAATATATATCTGTGGGGAACAAAATAAAGGGGGGGGCCCTGGGGTAGAATGGAAGGAAAAAGATGCCCACTCCCCACCAGAGTTTCTCTATTCTCTGGTCAGTCAGGTGTGGGAGGGATGGATTCCAAGTGCCCTGTGACATATCCTTTATGCTACCTACCTTATCCACTCATCCCTGGGTGGGCATTCCTCTATCCCACTCTTCAGGGGGTTGCAAAGGGGCAGCCCTGCCTGGAGACCCCCGCCCCCCGGAGTTACTTTGCTAAAGCTACCAGGGTTGTGGGAGAGAGGGAATATGAGAAGAGGTTCTCAACACTGACCAGAGTGCTCAGCGGGCCTTGAAGGAGCAGAGCAGAGACTCTATGGTTTAAGAGCTTTATTATAGAAATGCAGGGGAAAGAGAGAAGGTAGAAGAGAGAGAGAGAGAGAGAGAGAGAGAGAGAGAGAGAGAGAGAGAGAGAGAATGCTAGAAAGAAAGAGAGGAGAAAGGAGAGGAGAAGACAAAGAGAAAGGGAAGAAGAGAGAAGTGAGAGGTATGAGGACAAAGGAATAAGAGAGTAACATGGGGGGCTGAGTACCCTTTTTTATGGCCTTCACTGTTGCTACGTAAATGGGGAGGAGTTTAGCCTGAAGGTCAGAAGCTTGGGCCATTGCTTATGTGACTACTGACCATGCTTCTCTTGTGGAGGATGTGGGAGGTGATACCTTAGGCTGCGGCCGGAGTTCTAGGAGGATGAGGGAACGCCTACCGTGTCATGTAGGTGAATTATGACCATCAGGTTCAGACCTCAGCTCGACTGGAGACCATCCTGCAATTCCCCACATACATCCATATCAAAGAAAAGGAGGCCATGAATTAAAGAGAAAATGAAGGGCTAGAGGAAGAAAAAGGAATGAGGGCATGCTGTAAATTTAATTTTATTTTCAAATAAATACAAAATTAAGTGAAATAAATATCAAAAATGACATAATGCATTTTATGCTATCCTAGGCTTTTAAAAAACATATTTATTTTATCCTAGGCCTTTGCATGTCCTATTTAAAGTTTAAAAAAACATTAAAGTAAGAATACAAATAACATTCTTGTAACTTTAACATGTGTGTCCAGATTCATAAATTCAAATTAGATTTCTTTGGTAAATTATAAACATAATTCACAGTGTACCTTTGCCTTCTACACTAAACACAGAGGCAGTAAACTGATCTGGACTCAGAATGCTTCAAAACAAAACTATGACTGAATCTACTGATTCTCAGCACGCCCGTGACAACTCACAAATGTAATTACAGTTCCAGAAAATCTGTTGACTGCTTCTGATTTGTGAGTACCAAACACATACATGATCCACATATATACATGTAGGCAAAACATTCACATACAAAAAAAATTAAACTCTTTAAAAGTGTAAAAAATAGAGACATCACCTTGAAAGTTGATCTCCCTTGCATGGTATGGGGAACAGACAGCAACTAGTAAAAATGGAGCCAGCAGTGGGACACAGAAGATAAATGTGCGTTGTCACCAAAGATGATGGCCTGGGTTCAATCCCTTGGACACACAGGGTGGAAGGAGAGGATCAGTTACCTCAATTTATCCTCTGACTTCCTCATGTATGTGTCATATGCATGTCCTTCAACACAATAACTGAAAATGCAAAATAAATAAATAAAAAGCACAAAGAAGGTAGTGAGATAACTCAGCAGATAAAGATATTTGCTGCCCAAACTGATGACCTGAATTTGATATCTGGAGCCCTCATAGTGGAAGCAGTGAAACAACTCCTGCAACTGCTCCCCTAACTTCCACATGCTGTGCCAATGCAGAAGCATGTGCAAACACAATCAATCAATCAATCAATCAATAAGTAATCAATCTTTAGAAATGAGCATAATGTCAAAGAACTCTTCCCTTGTGTACCAGAAAAGAACTGACTACTAAACTCAGTTAATCAAGAACATAGATGAGATGGCTATTCTTAGTTGTCAACTTGATTGTATTTGAAATAAACTATAATCCAGAAATGGAAAACACACCTGTGAGTTTTTTTGGGCGGGGGGAGCTTGGTTTGAAGTGAGTGAATCTATTCCTAGTCTGGACTTTGAGATAGCAAGACACACTCCGTTGATCCAGATCCTGAGGCAGGATGACAGACTTAATCTTGGCCACACTTTCTACTAGAAGCCTATATAAGGATATAGAAGAAGGGAACATTTGCTTTTTGCTTGCTTGTTCTGGTCTTTATAGCACATCAATTTCTTTACTGGCATTAGATCCTATTTCTTTGGAATTCCAGTATCTACTGAAGACTGACTGAAATATTTAGTATCTTAGGATTTCTGTTGTTGTGAAGAAACACCATGCCCATGCAACTCTTATAAGAAAACATTTAATTGGAGCTTGCTTACAAGTTCAGGGGATTAGTCCATTCTCCTCATGATGGGGATCATAGTAGTATATAGGTAGACAGATTGCTGAATATGTAGCTGAGAGTTTTACATTCAGACCAGCAGGAAGAGAAAGTGACACAGGGCCTGGCTTGAGCATCTGAAACCTCAAAACCCACCTCCAGCAACATACTTCTTCCAACAAAGGTATACACATTTTGAACAAGGGCACACATCCTAATAGCATCATTCCCTATGTGATTATGGGGGCTATTTTCATTCACATGTGGTTCACAACCACATCCAGCCTTGTGAACTGAGCAACTTCTGGATCATTGGGTTTTCCATTGATAGCCCACCACTGTGGGATTAGTTGGACCACAGCCTGTAAGTGACTGTAGTAAATCCCCTTTCTATGTATATAGCCACACACCCATCTCAAAAAACTTTTGACCCAGAATTATTTCTGACTAAAGGAAATGTAGGGACAAAAATAGAACAAAGACTGAAGGAAAAGCTATCCAGAGACTGCCACAACTTGGGATTCATCCTATGTGCATACACTAAACCCCTACAGTATTGCTGATGCCCAGATTTGCTTGCAGACATGAGCTACGTGTGGCTGTCTTCTGAGAGCCTCTACCAGCACTTGACTGATAGATGCAGATACTTAAAACCAACCATTGGACTGAGCCCCAGGACTCCTATGGAAAAGTTAGAGGAAAGAATAAAGGAGCTGACCGGGCATGGTGGTGCATGCCTTTAATCCCAGGAGGCAGAGGCAGGCGGATTTCTGAGTTCAAAGCCAGCCTGGTCTACAAAGTGAGTTCCAGGACAGCTAGGGCTATACAGAGAAACCCTGTCTCGAAAAACCAAAATAATAATAATAATAATAATAATAATAATAATAATAATAATAATATAAAAGTATATAGGAGCTGAAGAGGATTGCAACCCCATAGGAAGAACAAAACTATCAACCAACCAGACCCCTCAGAGCAACCACGGACTAAGCCACCAAACAAAGTATATACACTGTATAGTCCATGGCTCCAGCTACATATGTAACAGAGGATTGCCTTATCTGACATCAATGGGAGGGGAGGCCCTTGGTCCTGTAGAGGCTTGATGCCCCAGAAAGGGGGATGATAGAGGGTTGATGTGGGAGTAGGTGGGTGGGTGGGCAAGCACACTCTTAGAGGCGAGAGAGGAAGGGTGGGGGATCATGGAGGGGCCCCTGGGAAGAGAGACAACATTTGAAATGTAAATAAATAAAATAATGATAAAAAGAAAATACTTTTGGTTAAAGACAAAAAAAGATTAAAAGAAAAAGAAAAAGAGATTCATTTTATAAGTTCTGCTACTCTAAAGAAGCATGGCTAACACACCGGGTTGTGACTGAGAAGTTTGTCAAGAAAGAATGTGTACCCCCCCCACCCAGCCTGCTTCAGGCTGAAGCAGATCTTGTCCTCCACTGAGGCAAGGCCACCTACTGCATAACTCTCCAGCCTAGCTGGCTTCTATTGTTATGTCAACTAGCCTTGCCCTCCTCCAAGATCCTGCTGCCTGCCCAGACCTTCCTGGGACAAGATGCCTGCTGCACTCGGTCTTCAAGATGGAGGCAAACGCCCAGGAACAGTGGCGGGGTGAAAGGGCAAACCCTTTTATAAGCTAAGACTTTAAGTATTAAACCTTGGGGCTTTGAACAGCGTCTTGGCCTACATGTTGTTCCTCTCTACCGTTCACTCCTATACAGCTCCAGCCTCCCACTCAGGAACCCAGAGAGCATAGCAGGCAGGCGGCTTACAAGAATGGGTAGTTTTTCTTCCTTTGTGACAATGTACTTACCAAAGAATAAAAATCATCTGTAGTACTCTGAGTAAATACAGCATAAAGATAGCAGAAGAGGCCATAGCATCGAGAACCTAACCTAACCACACTTTTCTTCAAAATCTCTACTGTTCAACTTAAAGTGTGTTGAATGAACAAAGAAGATGGATGGCATAATGGAACAAAGAACCAATAAACAAGTCCTCAAAAAATCAAATGCCCAAGAGTTGGAGAGATGGCTTAGCAGTTAAGAATGCTGACTGTTCTTTTCAAGTGTAGCCCTTGAAATACTTGTAGCAAAAGGAATATTCCATTGATGATAACTGTTCATCTTCTACAAAATAACTATTTAATCAGCACTATTTTCTAACAGGTACTGTGATATGTACTATTAATAAAAAGTGTCTTGGGGGCATCATGATGACAATCATTTTAGCCTATGAGGTAACTATAGTTTTGGGAATTGAGTAACTTAACCAAGATCATGTACCTTGTTAAGTAGCCAAGCTGAGATTTCAGCCCCAGACTGAATGCTAAACTACTATGTTTTCTACCCTACGACACTGCCCAGGTGTGATGAGGCTATTATCCAGATGTCTTTTTTCCTAATTAGGTACACAAATGACTAGGTGTTTTTTTAGTCAAAAATTTAATTTTCAGTGGAAAACAGCTTTTGTGCAGGACAACAAAGAGCCTTTGTTAACTCTGTTCTGATACAATGCAATCTGTCTATATTGTCCTCTAAAAATGAAAGTTGAAAGTGACTAATCTAGTAACAGTCAAAAACAAAAGGCACATCAGCCTCATCAGGGCCAGACAAAATGACACATACAATTATTCATTACCAACAGAGAGAGTTTTTTTAATATAAAATTTTAAGATGTATATTATGCATACAAATGCTTTGCATAATGTCTGTATACCATGTGCATGCCTGGTATCTCCAGGTCAAAAGAGGACAACAGATTCTTTTTAACTGCACTTATAGATGTTGTTAAACCATCCATTGGATGCTGGGAATTAAATCCAGGTCCTCTACAAAATCAATAAGTGTTCATACTTCCTGACTCATCTCTCCAGGGAGAAATAGGTGTACATAGTCTCTGGAACTCAATGTCAGGGCAATTATGGATAGATCGAACAAATGTGCTTCAATTTTCTCCTCATGGATCGTCATGTTCACTTATTATTACTGATACAGGGCAGTTGGTCATAACGTAGCATGAGAAACTGCTTTTTGAATCCCTTGAGTTGATTATGGAAAAAAAATAGCTTAAAAGTTTGCCTTGCCCAAGTTATTGTCACTACTATAAAGTCAATATTTAAACATTAACTCATTTGTTCACACATACATACAACAGTGATATCTCTAGCACAGAGCTATAGAGATAGAAGAATCAAATACTGTGTCCATGATTAGGACACTGCACTCTCATTGGCTGTTAATTGTAGGTCAGAACTGAACAGGTGATCAGAGAACATCTGACCCAATTCTTACATTACAGAGAGTCCTAAGGCAGCTCAGGAATGTGAAGTGACATGTTCACTGGAATACAGTCATTGCTTACTAGATGCTACAAAAGAAACAACTACCATGAGGATAGATGGGTTATAGTTTATAGGGGTAAACTAAAGTCTTCATTCTTCTTTGTAAAAACCTGGTCCCTGGGAGGAATATGTGAGTTACTTTGTGTGAAAGATAGAAGGAACAGAAGAATTGGAAACAGAATCAATCTTCACATGATTATAAACTAGCTGTGTGACCTTCCATCTACTCCTTTAACCCCAATTTGGACATTTAAAAAGCAAGGAAGGATACTACCATCAATGTGGCTCAGCTCTCAGGGCCCAAGACAAACAAAAAGAAGATATAAGAAATTAATGTTCTAAGCCAAACATTGCTTTCACAACATTTTTCATTTTTAATAAATAGAGCTATAGTAACAGCTCCTAAAACTTATACTGCCTTTCTTTCTTAGGATGCTATCTAGTACTATGGCCTACTCTTTGTAATCAGCATCTATGAAAACCTAAATCTTTGAGATGCAAGTATAATGAAAATATGTTTACCAAATGACCACTCTCCCTGCCGCCTATCAGGTCCCCTTCTCTCTCAGTCAACATCTTTTATGGCTGCTATTTGATTTTCTCTCTGGAGTCTGATTCTTTATTGTAGAATGACTTACTTAAAAGGGGAAAATTACCCTGATGTCTGTCACTTTTCAAAGAAGTACCATGTGGGATATTAATTAATACAAGACAAACACTCTCCATTTTAAAAGGTTTTAGTGTCAAGTTGGCAGAGCATCAGAAGCCAGTTGGGGTCAGAAACTTACCCCAAGATAACCTTAAGCCATTAAGAAGTAGTAGAAAAGCATTATAAATGCTCTCCTTTCAGTATTGATTACTCATGAGTCTGGAAAAATGCTGATGTACCATTCTAACCTGTGTAGTTATGTATATGTATATATATATATATATATATATATATATATATATATATATATATATATATATATATACAAGCATACACACAATGCAAACACAAACACACAGCCATCCTGGCATCCTGGTTTGGTGTGGAGGAAAATCTATTTTTGCACCCCATGAGAGGCACTGGCAGTAAAAGATCATGTAGTTCCACTAAGCAAATCAGAGTGATTTTTTTTTTAAAAAGAACTGCATACTTGCTCCAATTTTCCTGTCTAAATTATCCAAAGCCCTTACAGCCTTGATATAGTTCACTTAAAGATCATTACTCATGTTACTGAGTGGGCTGCAGAGCAATTGTGCCTACGCAAGGTATTCTTCTGGGTGTTTGAAAATGACAGCAGTTAGTTCTAGCACTGAATGTACTGAAATTAACTCAAACTCACAAAGTTCCATCAGCACCATTTAAGGAAAGATATTTACCCTGCAACTTAAGTAAGAGAAAGGGAGGTGGAGTGATAGGAAGCATTAAGTAATTACTGAAAATGTTGAACTTGGATGACTGTCTATACAGGTTCAACCCCAGCCTCATACAACAGGATGTTCGGCAATTAGCAATATGACCATCTACATTTGGGTTTTAAAAAATTATTAAGGCAAAATAAGACACTGGGATAAAAGGATCACCACTTTCTCCCAACTTCTTCTATGTGATTTGGCACATAAAGACTATGTGCCATGTGTCATTTGTAACTAAGGTCAAACAAGGGCCTTTCTGAAAGAAACTGACAAAATTGTTATCTAAGCACAGAAGAGGTTCTTATTTTCTAGAGCATGGAAAAAACAAACAGTTAAGAAATGGCGTGGTTTCTTTTACCCCCCCCCCAAATGTCTTGGCTCTTAATCCTCCTTTTCCCTTATCTCTGGTAAAACAGGCCCACAAAGTTTCCTGTGTCAACAAAGGCATTTGAAAAATAGGTGATGAGCCACCTGGAAGATGAACAAGCTCATTTCCCTTCTATCTGAGATTTAGTACTGCCACTGTGTGTATGTTTGTAGATTTTGACTAATAATTATAAAGATTTATGGGAGATGCTCTTAGAAATACTGGTCCCATTGAATTAGAAAGGAATATTCTCCCAATATTTTCGTAGGCCCAGTATTGTCATAAACATGACTCACCAAATGATTTCAAGTCAATTTAATAGAAATAATTCTCTAGACTACGATAATAGACTTCCATTCAGAGCTTGACTTTGCTTCAGTGAGTTTACCAAATAAACAACAATGAGCTAATTGAAATGTATATTTTAAAGTGCATATATAAAAGCCGGGCGTGGTGGCACACGCCTTTGATCCCAACACTCAGGAGGTAGAGGCAGGCGGATTTCTGAGTTTGAGGCCAGCCTGGTCTACAAAGTGAGTTCCAGGACAGCCAGGGCTACACAGAGAAACCCTGTCTCGAAAAACCAACAAAACAAAACAAAACAAAACAAACAAAAAACATATATAAAAATGATTATACTTTGCAGCAGTCCCCTCAACAATAGTATCTGCAAATATTCTGTGTTTCTTCCACTTTTCCTTAGTCAACCCCAGGTTTTTGGAATTTGAGGGAATGTATTATCAATTGCCCTATTCACAAGCATGATATTGTTACTATTAACAAGATCTTGGTGCCAGTCTCTCTACATTAACTATTATTACAGGTATGTGAAATGTACATTTTCAAATGTGGGCAATTTAAGTGTTCTGAAGTATTTTTATATTAACTGAAAATGCTGCCAAGGGAGGGACATAAGTAAGTGGATCCTTGGAACATACTGGTCAATCAGTCTAGTCAATCAGTGAACCCAGGATTCAACCTTCTTAATGTTGCAACCCTGTGATGTAGTTTCTCATGTTATGGTAACCCCCAACCATAAAATTCTTTTGTTGCTACTTCATAACTGTAATTTTATACTATTATAAACCATAATATAAATATCTAATATGTGACCCCCCCAAAGGGTCATGACACACAGGTTGAGAACCACTCAGTTAGAGACTTTGTCTCAAAAGATAAGATAATGAGAAGACCAATAGTGGAAGGTATCCAACATCCACCTATGGTCTCCACAAATTCATAAATATGTGTCACACCCCACTCACATGTACATCCAACCACACACAATGAGTAATATATTAATTAACAAAATTATTTTGCCCAATTTTACACATCTGTTTTATGAGTCTGGAGCTACAATTCAAAAGCAAGTCAATTTGCCTGAGTGCCTTGTTGCTCCCAAAGGTCCAAGGATCCCTGTGGGTAGTATATTTGGATTATTGATGATCAAATGCTTCATGGTTATCCTGCCATGTGGGACATTTTTCTTCTGTTGTACTGTGGTTGTGTTTGTTCTTCCAAAGTCCAAGAATATCTTCAAAACAGAAAAAGAGAATATGGAATGGGAGTTTAAGAGCCCACTCTCATATTCTGTGTGATATTTCTTCTCAGTAATGTTCTTTTTCCTCTGCCCTATAGTAGCCTCATTATATGCCTGAGGCTAGTTCATCCCAGATGACTCTCTGTGGCCTGGTTCTGCCTGTGTAGCAGCCTTAAGTCTGGCCAGAGACAATTTGAGCATGAATCATTCATATGGCACTTATAACAAGAAACAGTATATGTACATGCTTCCTTCAGAATTCAGAATTATGGTGTTTATGAAATAACTAAGTAGCAGGCCTATTTTGAACATTTTGAATATTTACTTTCCACTTTGTACTTGGGCTCTCTCCATTGGAAAAAGATCACACTACACATAGATGCACCAAGACCACTTAGCTTCAAACTATAACATTTGCCTAATATTTAGATAATTATAAAGTAGTCATTTTCTAAATACAGTGATAAAAATTATTATCAGGCATATATAGTTAAAATTATTGGTAGTAGTAATAATAACACCAGTCCTTATTGCAGTTTAGGCATCTTGCTGTAAGTGATATGGACCTTTTCTCATTTAGTCATTACAAAACTCATATGCAAAAGCTATATGATGATCTGTATTATACAAATGGAGAATCCAAGGCTCAGAAAGATTAACTTACCCAAAACCACATCATCTAATAAGAGAGAAGAGATTTGAACCCGTATTTGGCTGTTTTCCAAATACACTGTTGACCTTCAAAATTGGTGATGTTGGAACCTGCATATACCTCATGGTAATAAGTAAATGTGCCTTTGGAAGTGGTACCCAGGCAGCACAAATTTGGGTGAAATTTTTCAGGTATTTCTAAGTAGCAAAAGTTTTGAAATTTTGTTCCTGAGAAAATTGGCTGTGCAGTTAGGTTACTTTTATATGTTGATAAAAGGTCACATTAAAAGCTTGGGAAGTTATCTGCCCTCTACCCGACTCTCACATTTTTTATGAGCTATGAATATCTAGTAAAGCTCAAATATTCCAAGACTCATGGTTTATGCTGAAAATTGGGATGGCCTCTCTACTTATAAATGTAAATCTAGAGAATTCTATATTGTGAGAACAGTCTAACAAAACTAGCAAGAAGTACATAATTATTTGACTGTATCACCTTCAACTCCCCACTTATTTCCACATGGCATAGCCTACTCTTTGATTTGTGGTATTGACTAGAATTTCTAGTTGACTGTCTATATTCCTCTGTGAGGAAATACTTCTTTTCTTTTTACTTCTCTTCTCTTTATTCAGTTCTGGAGACAAAGCCCAGAGCTTCACAAAAGCTAACCTCATTGTCTACTACTCAGCTATACCCTCCTTCCAAAAATGTCTTGAAGAAAAAGGATGACTATCTGCTAGAAGAATATTACAAGTGACTGGAAAAGACCATCCTAGAACCATACTACAAAACACCAGAGAATATATCACATGCATGCAAATGGGTCAGGGTTAGAGCTGAAGCTATGCATTTGTGAAGCCTAGAGTAGTTGACTTTAGGCTGACCTTTCCTTCTTAGTTTTTTTTCACCATGTGTTTATTAAAATTGAGCTGGGGCATGGTGATATACATCTTTAATTCTAGAACTTTAAAGGCTGAGGTAGATGGACCTCTGTGAGTTCTACATAATGAGTTCCAGACTGTCTAGAGTTACAAAGAGAGACTATTTCAAAAATAAATAAGTAAATAAGTAATAAATAAATAAAGAAAGAATAATAATTTAAAGAAGTTTAGCAAAGCATAAGAAGACTATGAAAATAAAAGCAATAATTAACTGTATAACACTGAACAGCACAAAGTTACAGTAAGATAAACAGAGATGAGATCTAACCCTACTTCCACCCCCTAGATCTTAGGCCATGACCAAGATGTATATCCTTTCTTTAACTTGATTCCTAGTTAACAAAATTAATATTCTGTGCAAAGTAGTTGCCAAATAGCATAAGTGTTCTAATTAAGAGTGTGGGAGCAAGAGGACTACAGACAGGAGACCTAGTTATAGACAGGGCTACATTACTCACTGACTCAGGATCCGAAATGTTAATTTTCTGAACATCAAATTTCTCATCTCATTCATGGGCGTGGAGATAATTAGCCCCTGGCTTCAATGGTCTTTTAAAAGAAATGAAAGTTGCAAACACTATTTAAGCATGTAGGGGTCTTTTTTCCAATTAGGCAAGAGAAGATGAAAGTAAAGAATAAGGAGCTGGGGTTCAGTGGTTAACAACACTTGTTGCTCTTTCGGAAGACCTAGGTTCAATTCTCAGCACTCACAATTGTCCTGTAACTCCAGGTCCAGAGTATCTGACACATTCTTCTTGCATCCATGGGAACTGAACTCATGTAGTGCAGAGGCATACATTCAGGGAAAACATCCATACACATAAACACTCCATTGTTGGTGGGAGTTCAAACTTCTGCAAGAAATTTGGCAGTTTCTCAGAAAATTGGGAATAGTTCTACCTCAAGACCCAGCTATATCACTTCTGGGCATATATCCAAAAGATGCCCCACTATACACTTGCTCCACTATGTTCATAGAAACTTCATTCAGCCAGAAATGAAAAACAACCCAGAAGTTTCTCAACTGAAGAATGGATAAAGAAAATGTGGTCATTTACACAATGTACTACTACTAAGCAATTAAAAACAAGGGCACACCTTTAATCCCAGCACTCGGGAGGCAGAGGCAGGTGGATTTCTGAGTTCGAGGCCAGCCTTGTCTACAAAGTGAGTTCCAGGACAGCCAGGGCTACACAGAGAAACCCTGTATCGAAAAACAAAAGAACAAACAAACAACAACAACAACAACAAAAAAAAAAAAAAAACAAAAAAAACAAGGGCATCATAAATTTTGCAGGCATGTGTATGGAACTAGAAAATATCAACCTGAGTGAGTTAACCCAGCCCCAACAGGACATGCATGGTATATATTCACCTATAAGTAGATATTAGCCATAAAGTACAAGATACTTTTACTACAATCTACAAACCCCAAGAAGCTACCTAACAAGGAGGGCCCAAGGAAGGATACTTGAATCTCACTTAGAAAGAGAAATAAAATAATCATCAGAGGTAGATGGATGGAGGAATCTGGGTGGGAGAGGGGATGAGAAGGGAAATGGGGGAGAGTGGCATTAGGTTTAAGAAGAGCCAGGAGAGTAAATGGAAATTGGTATTGTGGGGGGAGGTTGAAGGAGGGGTCATCTCTGGCATGTACCAGAGATGTGGGATAGGGAGGCTCTAGTGAGACTCCTAGAAGTGGGTGGATATGAAGCTTGAAGTAGTCACCTCCTATAGCCAGACAGGACTTCCAGTAAAGGGATGAGGACAGCAATCCACCCATAAAAATATCGACAAAAATTTGTTCTGCCTACAAGAATTGCAGGGATGAAGATGGAGCAGAGACTAAGGGAATCAACCAATGACTAGCCCAACTTGAGATAGATCCCATAGGCAAGAACCAATCACTGACACTATTATGCTTGCAGACAGGAGACTAGCATAACTGTCCTCTGAGAGGCTCCACCCAACAGCTGACCAAAACAGATGCAGAGATCCACACCCAAATAGTGAACAGAGCTCAGGGAATCTTGTTGGAGATGGGGAGTTGGGGAAACAATGGAGGGAGCCGGCAGGAATAGGGACTCCACAAAAAGACCATCAGGTTCAACTAAATTGGACCCTTTGGGGAAATCTCAGAGACTGAACTACCAAACAAAAAAGCATACATAGGATGGAGCTAGGTCCCCCGTGTATATATAGCAGTTGTGCAGCTTGGTCTTCATGCGAGTCCTCCAAGAACTGGAGAGGCAGCTGTCCCTGACTCTGTTGCCTGCCTATGAATCCCATTTTCCTAACTGGGCTACCTTGTCTGGCTTCAGTGGGACAGTATGTCCTGCAATGACTTGATTTGCCAGGGTGGATTTGTATAGGGGGGTGCTCCCCCATTTCAGAGAAGAAGGGGAAGAGGAAGGAGGGAGAGCTGTATGAGGGGAAACTAGAAGAAGGGGACCTACAATTGGGATGTGAAGTGCACAAATAAATTAATGGAGAAAGAAAGAAAGAAAGAAAGAAAGAAAGAAAGAAAGAAAGAAAGAAAGAAAGAAAGAAAGAAAGAAAGAAAGAGAGAGAGAAAGAAAGAGAGAGAAAGAAAGAGAGAGAAAGAAAGAGAGAGAGAAAGAGAGAGAGAGAAAGAGAAAGAAGATGAGTAAAGTGTCAAGTGAGAATTCTATTTATTCAAAGCACAGAATTATTTTGGCTATTGATACTGGGGAACTGGCTGTTGATACATGGTTGGGGAACTTAAATAGAAATTTAAAGATAACTTTTGCCAAGTCAAGAAAGTAGATGATTCTGTTCCT
This sequence comes from Mus minutoides, assembly GCA_902729485.2. NCBI lineage: Eukaryota > Metazoa > Chordata > Mammalia > Rodentia > Muridae > Mus > Mus minutoides. The sequence goes on along the minus strand of LR749612.1, from coordinate 773,016 downwards.
CTTTAGCACAAATCTTTAATTTTCTTCACCATCCACAACGGACAAGAGGGTTTTTGTTTGTTTGTTTGTTTGTTTGTTTTCTGTTTTCTGTATGGAATTACTAGAATGCAAATTTTACAGCTGGAAGTGTTCTTAGAGTTTTGTCTAATTCTAGATTTTATGAATATATTATATTATATTTATTTATATAGTGTATATTTATTTATATGCTATAAAATATATTTCTAAATTAAATACACACACACACACACACACACATATATATATATGTGCACATGTATATGTATATTTCTTCTCAATGGAAACATTCTAGGAAGAACCTTATAAACTTGTGACAGAAGATTCACATGGCCCCTTCCCAAGGTTATGAAGGCTGTAGACAATTGCTAGTGGAAGGAGACTTTTTGATCAGTCATAGCAAGCTTATCACCCATGATAGACTAGAATTGTCAATAATACAGCAGCATATGTATCACCCACACTTCTGTAAGTCACTTCACTAACATAAACTGGGATGATATTAATTTTTTTACTGTCATCATACCCTGTTGGGGTGAATATACATTTGTTCATATCCTTCCAGTAAAAGCATTAGAATAAAAAGAAATTTAAAAGGGAGTGTAGTGTCTGGAGAGATGTCACAGCTATTTAGCACTCGCTGATCTTGCAAAAGACCGGGTATGGCTTCTCCAAGGCCATCATGGCAGTTCCCAACCAACACTAACTCCAGTTCCAGGAGATCTGACACCTTCTTCTGGTTTTCATTGGCATGTGCACAAATGTGAAACGCATACACACACACACATGAATAAAAATTAATTATTAAAAAAGAACTATAAGAGAATGAAGTTCTGTTATTTAAATGGGAGGCAAAAACTTGAGGAAGAGAATGATAAGGTGGAATAATGACAGTGACAGGTAAAGTAGAATTGAGAGTTCTTACTCAGTGCTCTGTCAAAGACAGGAAAACTCTGCTGGCCCTTCCTGCTTAGCCTTGTTTCTACCTTGTACTGAATTATGAGACAGGTTTATACTTACAAATTCCTTAGTTATCTCTCTTAAGATATTTATCCTGCCATATATAATATAGCCCAATGCACATTTAAATGAAGCCTATTGCAAATCTTGCCTTGTATTTCCCAATTGTGCTAAAATAGAAGCAACAGTTGGACTACATTGAATTATATATTAATCTCACTGGGTGCAGTTTCAATAGACTGCAATAACATTTCTCATACCCTCATAAAAATGCATTTGAATAAAAGAAAAAAAGGAACAGGTGGCTTTATATATGGCCACCAACATAAAAACCCTCAAATGGGATAAATTTATAGGAAAAAAAATATTCTGTCCAGCAACAACAGAACATGGTTGAGGGACAAAAGTAAGGGAATTGTGAGGAGAATGTTTGGAGCTACCTTATAGATGTGACTTCTCAACCTCTCACATGGCACTTCTAATGTCCTGAAGCACTTAAGTTGGTGTAGGACTTTTTCTAATGACATCATACTAGGGGAAAATGAAGAACTTGGCTTTCTGGTATATACTCCTCAGACCCTAAGAAGCTAGACAAGAAGGAAGGCACACACAGCATTACTTGAATATCACTTAGAAGGGTGAATAAAATAGTCATAGGAGGCATATGAAGGGAGGGAACTCAGTGGGAGAAGGAATGGGAAGGGGGATGGAGGTGGTTCAGGATCAGATGTGGTGAGGGACAGAAGAGATGGCCAGATGGTCATGAGAATTAATGAAAATCTGCAACTGACTGGGGTGGGGAGGTGGGGGGCATCTCAAGGAAGTGACAGAGACCAGGATAGGAGAGGCACACAAGAATCAATGGGGGTGACCTTAGCTGTGACTCACCACATTGGGGATGTGAAACCTGAAGAGACTACCTCCTATAGCCAGTGGAGTGATAAGGACACCAACCCACCCACAAAACTTTCAACCCCAAATTTATCCTGTCTCTATAAGAAATGCAGGCATGGGGGATGGAGCAGAGACTGAGGGAATGGCCAACCAATAACCAGGCCATCTTGAGACCCATTGCCTGTGCAAGCATCAATCCCTGACACCATTAATGATGCTCTGTTATGTTTGCAAACAGGAGCATGTTGTCCTCTGAGAGGCTTCACCCTGCAGCTGAGTCAGACAGATACAGATACCCACAGACAAACAGTGGATGGAGCTTGGGGACTCTTATGGAAGAATAGGAAGAAGGACTGCAGGCTCTTAAGGGGATAGGCATTCCATAGGAAGACCAACAGAGTCAACTAACCTGGTCCTTTGGGGATCTAAGAGACTGAACAACCAGCCAAAGAGCTGGACCTAGCCATTGGCTGGACCTAGCCCCCATGTCATATGTAACAGATGTGCAGTTTGGGCTTCATGTGTGTCCTGAAAACGGGTGCAGGGGCTATTCCAAAAGTTTTTTTTTTTTTTTAATCTGTTTGAGGGATATATTCTCAAAGGCTAGGCTGCTTTGTCTGGCTTCAGTGGGAGAAGATGTGCCTAGCTCAGTAGAGAGTTGATGTTCTAGGGTAGAGGGATACTCAGGGGGTCCTATCCTCTCAGAGGGGAAAGGGAAGGAGGAAATGGGGAAGGACTGTTGGAGGGAGTGAAGAGGGGGGACTGAGTGGGCTGTCAACTAACTAAATAGAAAATATTTTAAAAATAGGAATAATGAATGAATGAATAGAATAGCCACTAGGATAAAGGTTAACATTTGAACTGTCATTTATGCCTGCTGGAAGAGGGAAAATCAGTTATTTCCCAATAGAATGACATTGGGTGCATCAATCATTCAAGACAGGTCTCATATTCACGAGTGTGTTAAGGACCAACATACAATGGAATCCACAGTTTTCTGTGTGTTTCATGTGTGCATGTGTGTGTGTGTGTGTGTGTGTGTGTGTGTGTGTGTGTGTGTTTTGTTTGGTGTCATTTTGTTTTGTTTTCTTTTCTTGGTTTGGGGATTGTTTTTCTACTGGGTTTTTGTTTCTTTTTTGAGAAAGAACTTAAAGTTGAGTAGGTAGTGATGGGGAGAGGAACTAGAAGGACTTAGGGAGGGAAAGAATATGATCAACATATATATAAATCTGAAGATTATTTTAAATTATTAAAACTATAAAATAATATATTTAATAAAACAATTTACATCTATGGTACATGCATGGAGAAGCTCTTTTGGCTTTGCAAAGCCAGATCCAGTATTTAAAGCTTCTAGAAAGTTGATTTGCATATTCTGCTCTCCAGAGCTTAGATCAGCTCTGTAGTATCCTTGACTTTAGATACAGCTTCTGCTGAGCCCTGTCCCTAACAGGAACTTCACACATACAGACCTGCCATTCTGTATCCATATATCTAACTGACAGAAAGATATTGATTATGCTACTTCTATGACTCTTTTTCTTGCTTTAAACCTTCTAAAGCTGTCCCATCTAATTTGGCAGCCAGCAGTCAGATGCTGATATTTGAACCTAAAAATCATTCTATCAAAGAAGTATAATTTAAATGTAAATCACAGTACCTCTGTTGAGGATTGGTCTTTGTAATTCTAAATTCTGTACTGGATTGTCTAGAACTATGAGTAACTTCTCGTGTTTACAAGCTTCTGTTGTACAAACTTTGTTTCTTGATTTACAACATTTCGTTAAATTAAATGGGCCATAGCCAGTTACTGGAAAGATAGAAGTAGGTGGGTTTGGAGTTATCTGGTTAGAGGAGAGAAATGAGAGGAGGAGGAAGAGGGGCAACCGAGAGGAGGAGGCCAACACAAGGGGAGATGGGTCATAGTCTATATCCCACATGGTGTGGAGAAACAGCAAGTATATAGGGTACATCACTGGGGAAGTAGCCAGGCCAGCAGTTAAAAGGGCAAATTGGAGTTACCCTCACAGCAATTATCAAAAGCAAGTAAAATAACGATAGTCTGAGTCTCATTTATTTGTAAGCTAGTAGGGGATAAGCTTAAGTTGGGTATACTAAATACCTCAGAAGCAGTAGCTATTTTTTGAGTGCTCAGTAGCCATTTGTGGGTTTTATATAGCAGTTTCCAACTTGAATACTAAAGGCATTGAACATTTCTACTAGCTCAAAAAGTTTTATTGGGCCAGTTAGTGGTGGTGGTACATGCCTTTAATCCTAGCATTTAGGATGCAGAAGGAGGCAGATCTCTGTGAGTTTGAGGCCAGGGTGGTCTACAGAGTGGGTTTCAGAACAGACAGCCATGACTACGCAGAGAAACTCTGTTTTGGAAAACCAAATAATCAAAAAACTGAGAGAGAATGAAAATGGAAACCTAGTTCTTCCAACTTTGGAGAATAGTCTCATTCCTATAGCTGTGGTGACAAGCTACCAAAACATTAGGATCTTTTATATATAATGTAGATACACTGTTATTATTAGCTCATGGTTCTGAAAATCAGAAGAGATTATATTCAATTGGGTTATGTGCTCTGCAATTCACAAGGCTAAAATCAATCTGGCGTGGGCTGGGTTCTTAGAGGCCTCTAGAAACTCAGAACACCTATTTTAAAAGTCTATTATAATTAGATTGGTCTCATCTGGGTAACCACCTTGATTTTTTTCCCCAATTTTTTTATTAGATATTTTCTTAATTTACATTTCAAATGCTATTCCGAAAGTCCTCTCCCCCCTCCCCCCTCCCTGCTCCCCTGTCCACGCACTCCCACTTCTTGGCCCTGGCATTCCCCTGTATTGGGACATATAAAGATTGCAGTACCAAGGGGCCTCTCTTCCCAATGATGACCGACTAGGCCATCTTCTGCTACATATGGAGCTAGAGAAACGAGTTCTGGGGGTTCTGGTTAGTTCATATTGTTGATCCCCTTCTAGGTTTGCAGACCCCTTCAGCTCCTGGGGTTCTATCTCTAGCTTCTCCATTGTGGGCCCTGTGTTCCCTCTTATAGATGATTATGAGCATCCACTTCTATACGAGACAGCTATATCAGGGTCCCTTAAGTAGGCACTAGCTGTCCTATGCCATAGTGTCTGGGTTTAATGACTGATTATGGGATGGATCCCCCATGGTGGGATAGTCTCTGTATGGTCCATCCTTTCATCTTAGCTCTAAACTTTGTCTCTGTAACTCCTTTCATGGGTATTTTGTTTCCTCTTCACAGGAGGAATGAAGTATCCACACGCTGGTCTTCCTTCTTGATGTTCTTGTGTTTTGCAAATTGTATCTTGGATATTCTAAGTTTCTGGGCTAATATCCATTTATCAGTGAGTGCATACCCAATGACTTCTTTTGTGATTGAGTTACCTCACTAATGATTATATCCTCCAGATACATCCATTTGCCCAAGAATTTCATAAATTCATTTTTTAAATAGCAGAATAGTACTCCATTTTGTAGATGTACCACATTTTCTGTATCCATTCCTCTGTTGAGGGAAATCTGGGTTCTTTCCAGCTTCTGGCTATTATAAATAAGGCTGCTATGAACATAGTGGAACATGTGTCCTTTTTACCAGTTGGAACATCTTCTGGGTATTTTCCCAGGAGAGGTATTGCTGGATCCTCTGGTAGTACTATGTCCAATTTTCTGAGATAATGCCAGACTGACTTCCAGAGTGGTTGTACAAGCTTGCATTCCCACCAGCAATGGAGGAGTGTTCCTCTTTCTCCACATCCTCGCCAGCATCTGCTGTCCCCTGAATTTTTGATCTTAGCCATTCTGACTGGTGTGAGGTGGAATCTTAAGTCTAAGTGGATCAAAGACCTCCACATAAAACCAGAGACACTGAAATTTATAGAGGAGAAAGTTGGGAAAACCCTCGAAGATATGGGCACAGGGGAAAGATTCCTAAACAGAACAGCAATGGCCTGTGCAGTCAGATCAAGAATTGACAAATGGGACCTTATGAAACCACCTTGATTTTTAATACACTTAAAAATCTTCTTTAGCTAGAGATAGAACCCCAGGAGCTGAAGGGGTCTGCAACCCTAGAAGAGGAACAACAATATGAACTAACCAGAACCCCCAAAACTCGTGTCTCTAGCTCCATATGTAGCAGAAGATGGCCTAGTCAGCCATCATTGGGAGGAGAGGCCCCTTGGTACTGCAATCTTTATATGCCCCAATACAGGGGAATGCCAGGTCCAAGAAGTGGGAGTGGGTGGGCAGGGGAGCAGGGAAGGGGGAGGGGGGAGGGGATTTTCGGGATAGCAGTTGAAATGTAAATTAAGAAAATATCTAATAAAAAATTGTGATGTTAAAAAAAATCTTCTTCGTGGAAATGTCATCATAGTCACAATCTGCAACTCACTCTGGGCAGTGTTGGTAGACTATCTTAGAACTTTTGTCTACCAAAAAAGGTTTCTCCAATTTCATTGTATCTATACTACTTAGGTTTCTCAAAGAGCTTTAGGCTCACGAAACTTCTTTGCTGTAGCAGCAAACATTTCCAAAGTTTTATTCCAAACAAAACTTGATAAGTCAAGTAACAAAAGAGAAAAACAGACAGGAATAAAGTCAAAACCTGTAATTAACAGTTCCTTTTTCCCACCAATTTACTGCTCAAAGAGACTAGAATATCACAATTATTTCATGGTATTAACATGTCCTAATCTTGTATTCAATTGGAAATATAAAGTCTAAGGAGCATTTCAATGGAACCAGATCTGTGTTACTAAACCAGAATACATATCAAGTGGAAATATAAGAAGTGATAATGATTGAGAATTTAATACAGAAAGCCAAGTAAAATTAGGAGACACTAACAGGCTAGAAATGCACTACCAAAAACATCACACTGTGTTTAGCAGCAAAATAAAATGATAGCTTTTCACTACTCTTACCCAATTCTCCTTTATAGAGTTGCCAATTTTCACACACAAAACAAAACCAAAACAGAACAAACAGAAAATACAGACCACATTTCCCTCTGTTCTAGTTTGCTTTCTGCTGCTATGATTCAATGCTGACCAAAACCAACTTGTAGAGCAAAGGCTTTATTTCTTTTTACTATTCACAGTGTGTCAGAGGAGGAAACCAAAGCAAGAACACAGGCAGGAGCTTAAAGCTGAAACCATGGAGGAATACTGTTAATGTCAAACTTCCTCTGGTTTGCTTGGCTAACTTTCTTAGGCTTATCTGCCCAGGACTGGGTCCTCCATCAATTAGTATGTAAGAAAATTCCCCCTTTGTGATTACATGTATGAAACAGTTATTAAAACTTAGACTATCCTGGAAATGTTAGGTGATAGTCTAACAAAGCTGGATATGAGACTAAAAAAATGGTTCTATGGTTAAAAGTACATACTTCTCTTTCAGAGGACCCAAATTTGATTTCTGTACCCACATCAGGAAGTTCATAAGTTCCTGTAACTTCAGTTAAAGAAGGATCCAATGTGGCAGTACACTGATACACACACACACACACACACACACACACACACACACACCAATACACATATAATAGAAATAAATTTCTAATGGTGTGATGTGACCTCATGGAATTTTCCTTGCCCATGTTTGTATATCAATACCACTGAATACAGAGTTGCAGATGGTCAATGGTTGTTGAGAGAGTGATAATCGGTAATCTATTTCCTCCAGAGATGACTCTAACATAGGTGATTCAGTCTTCAATATGTATACTTACATAACAGTTCAAAGCTGTACATGGTTATAATTAAATCCAATCTGAACTTCTGTAAAGAAATTAGGACAATAGAACTCAGTCCCAGGAGCACATTTATTTCTCTAGAACCATTCCTTAGCATGACTCAGGTCTTCACTAAGCACTCATTCAAACTTTCATAAAAACAGACTAGTTGTCACAATCAAAGAAGAAACATGGATCTGTGTATTAGTTACTTTTCTTGTCCTTATGACAAAAAAAAAAAAAAAAAACTAACCAAAGTAACTTAAAGAAGGAAAGTTTTATTTTGATTCCTCATTTCAGAGGGTTCCAGTCCATCATGGAGGGAAGGCAAAGCTTTATAGATCTGGTTATGATTGCAGAAGCATGTTGGTGGCTTGTTCATATTGCTCACATTGGAAGTGGTGAACACAGGGAAGAAACAGGCATGGCCACAGCTTTCAAAGGCCCATTCCTAGTAACCAACTTTTAAAAGCCAGGTGCCATCTCCCAAATGTCCTACAACCTTGAAAACAGTGCCACAAGATGGTAGAGAAGCATTCAAGGCATGAATCTGTTGGGGACCTTTCAGACGTAATTCATAGCTTTCAGGGTAGTAACAAGGCAAATACTGAACTCTTTTCATGTTGTTCAGTAAGCTATGTCTATGAATTTTAAATCACTTTAAGTTGTTCTATAATGATTTTTAAATTTGCAGAACATTTGCACAAAATTATCCAGGGATACCTTTACTACCTTTTAGCTTGTTTCCCTTGATGCTAATAATTTGCATACCCTTGGCAAATGGTCAGCAGCACAAGGAACTCAGTACAATGAAATGCTGACCTTACTGTTCTTATGCTTTTGACACTAATGGGCTTCTTACACTAATTTTCATTTTCTGTTCTAGAATTTAACCCAGGTCTTTTATTGTAGTAGTTGTTACAACCTTTGGTCTTCATCAGTCTGTGACTGTCTTTGTCCTCATATTGAAACTTTTTATGTGCATTGGCGAGTTATTTTGCTGAGTGTTCCTTAATGACTTCAGGTCATTATATAACTCTGCATCATGGTCAGGTTCATACTTTAACATTTGTATCAGTTGAGTTTTTGTTTTCATGTAGGACATTCTCAATTTGTTATCACTCTTTTGCCAGAATTAGATTTGCTGCTCTTTGGATGTCTCTGGAGAAGCACTTTGTGATGTATCAGGAGTAATGAGAACACTATCAAGACATCCAATGTGAAGCTCATTAATATTGTAGTCATGCATATGTGTTGTGATCTTGCCTAGTATAATTATGACAGAGGACTGTGGTGAAGCTGAAAAACTGAGCAACAGGGTATGGGGATGCAGTCAAAAGTCATAAAGATATGATACAAGCATTACACAAAAAGTCATGGAAATGCAAGGCACAAGATAACCAGACAATGTTAATTCAAGCCAGTCCTATCCTGAGACTCCCTATAATACAGGATAAGAGAATCATCTCCATTTACCTCCTAGGTCTGTTGGCATTGACCATGGGCAGATAAGGCAAATGCAATCCAGCTTAAAGTAAAAGGCATTAGGCATCAAGAAAGACTTAAGACTGCAAAATTACATGAAGTAATTTGATGGTATTATCTATATTGCCAAAAGGTCACTGTTCTGTTAAATATACTCAGCAACAAACTTCAAGGTTTCTACTTTAAAAATTATGTTTACTGTGACCTCTTGCTCTGTTGTGGGGTTATTTTGGTTCTTCCATGATTCCACATCTCTTTTCTTGATTTCTCTAAATCTTCCAGCTGTGTCTTACTCTTTTTATTTAAAATGATTTTTTCATACAATATATTTTATCATATTCTTTCTCCTCCCCTAACTTCTCCCAGACCATCCTTACCTCCATAACCACCCAACTTCCCCACTCCCACCCTTCCTTGTCTCCTCCCACCCCCACTGAGAGAAAAGAGTTAGACTATCTATCATAGGGACAGTACTTGGCCAAATACTGGTCATATTGCTTTACTTATCTAATTCAATCCTCCCAAAAACCTAGAAAAATAAGCACCATGGGTATTATTCCCACTTTAATGAGAAAAAATGAGACAATAAAATGATCTACTTGAGATTATATGACAATTGATGTTCACATTGATAAACCAGGGGAAATGAATTTGTCTCATATATGTGCTAAGTCTGGGACAACAAATGAAAAATCTCAAGAACCATCAAAATATACACAAGGAGAAAGTGGTGGGCAACAGCTGTGATGATGGACATACCAGGATAAAGAAAATAAATATTGTGCAGGATAAAGTAAGAAAATGACCACCATGGCTCTTGGACTTCATTTCATTCTAGTCACAAGCTATTGAGTTTTCAGATGAGACCTTTGGAATTCATATGTTCTGAGTGCCTGGGGAAGAAATGGGTAGTGAATGGTCTACTGTGATCATGTTCATATCACTTCTGGGACTTATCTAGGCTCACAGCTCTCCAGAGGAGGCCAGGCCATTGTGTCTTTGGAGAAAGCAAAAGTCTACAGGAGTGGTTTAGAGGGCATAGCATTCATGCTACAGATCCTCTGGATCCCTTATCTGAGTAGGTTGAGTTCTCTGGAGCGAAGTGGGCAAAGATTCGGTGAATGGGTGACAGACAGAGACTACACAGAGGTTGTATAGAATCTGAATGTAATGTCAAATTGAGCATCAGACTTTTATACAGAAGAAAATAGTGAGTTAGGTAACACATCTTCAAGGTACAATGAGATCACCGGATGCTTAATGATTCTTACACAAGTCAGAGGAATGCAGTCACAGAAAGGACCAACAGGAACTGGGTAATAAAACAACTGAGACAAAATCAGCTCTATCTAAGGTCAGTTATGGTTTTAGGAGCCAGGTGTGAGGTCTTAACAGTCCCAGGGCAAGGGCATTCTCACCCAAGTCATGATTCTAATTAAGGAGTTCCGCTCTAGCTAACCTTCTCATGAATAATGCAATACTCTAAAACCACAGCTCAATCTATTTAAATTCCTGTATATGGGAGTGACTCAAGTATCTCAGTCTGGTTCCTTCTCAGGTCACAAACCTCCTTATTCTTAGGTAGTGGTAAATTCCTCTGTAGGGCAGTGACTCAGCTTTTCATGCTCAAGGTTGGATCAAGGACTGCCTAGAATCTAACTTAGCTATGTATCAAAATATGAATCTTTAGGAGCACTTATAATGAAGCAATATTAGGGGAAAGGCACACAGATCTATTTCCCAACTAAGGCAAGGACATTGGAGCATTCTTTATACAGGATGCTATGATTCCAGGAGACTAAGTTTCTGTGAACTTCTTGCCTCGGGACCGTGCCCAGACTTGTCAGGCAGGTTGCTACTGGAGTGAATGTAGCACATTCAATGAGGGAGTTGAGTAGGAGCACCTTCTCTGAGAATTAAAAAAAAAAAAAAGCGAAAGTGTGGAGACAGAACATTCTAGAAGAAGCAAAAAAGTAGAAGACAGGGTCAGAATATGATTCATTAAAGGAGAATTCAGTTAAAATTTCTCTTCTGGTTATTTCTCTGAAGGTGGAAATATGAAAAGCAGAAGTTTCTGGAAATTGGACCACTTTAGAGAAGGTAGATTCCAGCAGGTGTTATTGCTGCATAGAGAAAGAATGATCGCCCTTGCAGTTGGCACCAGCTCTCGGCCACCTTGGCCTCAAACTCGACAGACAGTCCCACAGTCCCCAAAGGACTCTTCACACCACAGGCACCCTAGCATGCCCAGGATTTTAGGATCAGTGGTAAGTGGAATGCAACATCTGTTCCAAACCAATCGTGATGGGCCTGTGACAGCAGGAGCAAGGACACAGGAGGCCTGCCTGACCATCGGCTCAGGTTCCTTCTGGTTGTTATTGGTATACCTTGGATTCAAACACAGCAGACAGCCCCATTCAAGACACTGTAAAACACCCAGGATCTTAAGATTCCAGGATCCCAGGATCCCAGAAGCTTGGTCACACCAGGATCTCAGGTTTTCAGAGGAAGCTTCACTGCCAAGAATTCTGACACACCCAGACTCTCAGGTTATCTGGATCCTGGAACCACAGGATGGCAGAGAAAGCTGGACTCTGAGGAGTCCTGAATCCACAGGGATTACAGGAAGGACAGACCCCAATCAGATATATTGATGGCAACAAGCACTTGAGATAATCAGGTGTCAGGGGGCAAAGATAAGAACAGAAGAAACAGAAACCAGGTTACTTGGCATCATCAGAACCAAACTCTCTCACCATAGAAAGTCCTGGATATACCATTACACCATAAAAACAAGATGTGGATCTAAAGTCACTTCTCATGGTGATGATGGAGGACTTTAAGAAGGAAATAAATAACTCCCTAAAAGAAATACAGGAGAACATATCCAATGAAAGAACTGAGCAAAACCATCCAGATCTAAAAATGAAAGTAGAAACAATAAAGAAATCACAAATGGAGACCACTCTGAAAACAGAAAACCTAGAAAAGAAGTCAGAAGCCAATGATGCAAGCATAACCAACAGAATACAAGAGATAGAAGAATCTCAGGTGCAGAAGATTCCATAGAAAACATTGGCACAACAATCAAAGAAAATGCGAAATGCAAAAAGATCATAACACAAACATCCAGGAAATCCAGGACACAATGAAAAGACCAAACCTAAGGATAATAAGAAGTATAGATGAGAAGGAAGATTTCCAACTTAAAGGGTCAGTAAATATCTTCAACAAAATTATAGAAGAAAAATTCCCCATCCTAAAGAAAGAGATGTCCATGAACATACAAGAAGCCTACAGAACTCCAAATAGTTTGGACTAGAAAAGGAATTCCTCCCGTCACATAATAATCAAAACATCAAATGCACAAAAAAAGAATGAATATTAAAAGCAGTAAGGAAAAGGGGTCAAGTAACATACAAAGGCAGACCTATAAGAATTATATCTGATTTCTCCAGAAACTTTGATAGCCAGAAAATCCAGTCATACAGACCCTAAGAGAACACAAATGCCAGCCCAGGCTACTATAACCAGCAAAACTCTCAATTACTATAGATGGAGAAACTAAGGTATTCCATGACAAAACCAAATTTACACAATATCTTTCCACAAATCCAGCCTTTCAAAGGGTATTAAAAAGAAAACTTCAACACAATGAGGGAAACTAAGCTCGAGAAAAAGCAAGAAAGGAATCTTTCAATAAACCTAAAGAAGATAGCCACATGAACAGAATTCAAACTCTAACAACAAAAGTAACAGGAAGCAACAACGACTTTTCCTTAATATCTCTTAATATCAGTGGACTCAATTTCGCAATTAAAAAGACATAGACTAACAGACTGGTTACATAAACAGGACCAACTTTTTGCTGCATACAGGAAACCCACTTCAGGGACAAAGACAGACAATACCTTAGAGTAAAAGGGTGGAAAACAATTTTCCAAGTAAATGGTCCCAAGAAACAAGCTGAAGTAACCATTCTAATATGGAATAAAATTGACTTTCAACCTAAAGTTCTCAATGAAATTCTCACTAACCGAATCCAAGAACACATAAAAAAAAAGATCATCCATAATGATCACGTAAGCTTCATCCCAGGGATGCAAGGATGGTTCAATATATAGAAATCCATTAACGTAATCCACTATATAAACAAACTCAAAGACAAAAACCACATGATCCTCTCATTAGATGCTGAGAAATTATTAGACAAAGTCAAACACCCCTTCATGATAAAAGTCTTGAAAAGATCAGGAATTCAAGGCTCATACCAAAACATAATTAAAGTAATATACAGCCAACCAGTAGCCAACATCAATCTAAATGGAGAAAAATTTTAAGCAAACTCACTAAATCAGCGACTAGGCAAGGCTGCCCACTCTCTCCATACCTATTCAATATAGTACTTGAAGTCCTAGCCTGAGCAATTAGAAAACAAAAAGACATCATGGAATACACATTGGAAAGAAAAAAGTCAAAATATCATGATTTGCCAATGATGAGATAGTATATATAAGTGACTCCAAAAATTCCACCAGAGCATTTCTAAACCTGATAAACAACTTCAGTGAAGCATCTGGATATAAAATTAACACAAACAAATCAGTGGCCTTTCTCTACACAAAAGATAAACAGACTGAGAAAGAAATTAGGGAAATAACACTCCTCAAAATAGTCACATATAATATAAACTACCTTGGTGTGTCTCTAACTAAGGAAGTAAAAGATCTGCATGATTACAATTGCAAGTCTCTGAAGAAAGAAATCAATGAACATCTCAGAAGATGGAAAGATCTCCCATGATCATGGGTTGGCAGGATCAATACAGTCAAAATGGCTATCTTGCTGAAAGCAATCTACAGATTCAATGCAATCCCCATCAAAATTCCTACTCAATTCTTCACAGAGTTAGAAAGGAAAATTGGCAAATTCATCTGGAAAAACGAAAATCCTAGGATAGTAAAAACTATTCTCAACAATAAAATAGCCTCTGGTGGAATCACAACCCTGACCTCAAGCTGTACTACAGAGCAATTGTAATAAAAACTGCATGGTAGTGGTACAGCAACAGACAGGTAGATCAATGGAATAGAATTGAAGACCCAGAAATGAACCTACACACCTATTCATTTGATCTTTGACAAGGGAGCTAAAACCATCCAGTGGAAAGAAGATAGCATTTTCAACAAATGGTGCTGGCTCAACTGGCAGTTAGCATGAAGAAGAATGTAAATTGATCCATGCTTATCTCATTGTAAAAATTCAAGTCTAACTTGATCAAAGAACTCCACATAAAACCAGACACACTGAAACTTATAGAGGAGAAAGTGGGAAGGGCCTCAAAGATATGCACAGAGTGGAAAGATTCCTGAACAGAACAGCAATGGCTTCTGCTGTAAGATCAAGAATCAACAAATGGGACCTCATGAAATTGCAAAGCTTCTATAAGGCAAAGGGCACAGTCATTAAGACCAGAAGGCAACCAACAGATTGGGAAAAGATCTTTACCAATCCTAAATCTGATAAGGGGCTAATATCCAATATATATAAAGAGCTCAAGAAATCAGACTCCAGAAAACTAAACAGCCCTATTAAAAATGGGGTACAGAGCCAAACAAAGAATTCTCAACTCAGGAATATCAAATGGCTGAGAAGTACCTAATAAATTGTTTAACACCCTTAATCATCAGGGAAATGCAAATCAAAACAACCCTGAGATTCCACCTCACACAAATCAGAATGGCTAAGATCAAAAACTCAGGTGAAAGCTGATGCTGGTGAGGATGGGGTGAAAGAGGAACACTTCTCCATTGCTGGTGGGAATGAAAGCTGGTACAACCACTCTGGAAATAAGGTTGTCAGTTCCTCAGAAAATTGGACATAGTTCTACCAGAAGATTCAGCAATACCACTCCTGGGCATATACCCAGAAGATGCTCCAACATGTAATAAGGACATATGCTCTACTATGTTCATAGCAGCCTTATTTATAATAGCCAGAAGCTGGAAAGAACACAGATGTCCCTCAACAGAGAAATGCATACAGAAAATGTGGTACAGTTACACAATGGAATACTACAGAGCTATTAAAAACAATGAATTTATGAAATTCTTCAACAAATGGATGAATCTGGAGGATATGATCCTAAGTGATGTAATCTAATCATTTAAGAGCACAGATGATATGCACTCACTTATAAGTGGGTATTAGAAGCTCAGAATTCTTCTTAGAAGGGGCAACAAATTACACATGAACGGAGTTACAGAGACAAATTTCAGAGCAGAGACTGAAGGAGCAACCATCCAGAGATTGCCCGACCTGGGGATCCATCCCATAAACAACCACCAAACCCAGACACCAGGCAGATGCCAACAAGTACCTGCTGACAGGAACCTGATATAGCTGTCGCCTGTGAGGCTCTGCCAGTGCCTGGCAAATACAGAAGTGGATGCTCAAAGTCATCCATTGGACGGAGCACAGGGTCCCCAATGAAGGAGCTAAAGAAAGTACCCAGGGAACTAAAGGAGTCTATAGCCCCATAGGGGGAATATCAATATGAACTAATCAGTATCCCCAGAGCTCCTTGGAAGTATACCACTAATCAAAGAGTACACATGGTGGGACTCATGGCTCCAGCTGCATATATAGCAGAGGATGGCCTAGTTGGACATCAATGGGAGGAGAGGTCCATGGTCCTGTGAAGCTCTGTGCCCCAGTATCAGAGAATGCCAGGACCAGAAATGTGAGTGGGTGGGTTGGGGAGCAGGGGGATTGGGGAAGGGATAGGGAATTTTAGGAGGGGAAAGTAAGAAAGGGGATAACATTTGAAATGTAAATAAAGAAAATATCTAATTAAAAAAAGTATACCAATGAGAAAGAATGATCAGTAGTTACCATGACAATCAAGGTTCAAAGTAGATAGGAGACAAATTGCTTTTACTATGTGAATTTTCCTTTGCTTCTATGTCAGTGATAAAACTGTATAATTCACTACTTCTGATTTAAAAATTTATCAATGTATATTTGTTATACAAAATGAAGGGCTTCATAATATTTTTGTTCAAGAATAACGTGTACTTGACCTTACAGCCTTCCCATTAACCTTATTAGTTTCTACACTTTTAATACTCATACCTTTCCACTTCTATCTTCATAGATAATTATGTACACACATATAATATATGTACATATAGGGTTTGTGTATGAAGAAAACATAGTATTTTGTGCCATCCACTTTTTCTGATGTTGTGATAGAGTATCCTGAAAACAACTTTAAAGATAAAGGGTTTACTCTGACTCACACATTGAGGAATTATATTATTGTCGTAGGGAACTCCTTTTGAGGCTTCTCACCAAATTGCATCTGCTATCAGGAAGCAGAGAATAATGAATGCTGATACTCAGCTAGCTTTCTCCTTTTTCATACAGATAGAGACACCAGCCAGTGGACTCTTCTTGCCTTTACTAACCTAATATAGATAATCTCTCACAGGCATGCCCAGAGGTTTGCATAGTCTACACAATCCTTTTTAGGCATTGACTCCTCTATGATTCTAGAATCTACCAAGTTGATAACTGAGATTAACTATCACACCAGATAAGGTTTTGCTTAATGTGATGATTTTCAATTCCATTAATTTTCCTATAAATCACATAAGTTTGTATTTCTTTATAAATTAATAATATTCTACTCAGTATACATACTGCATTCTTTTACCCCTTCATCTGTTGGTGGATGCTTACTTAGTCTGATTGAATACGTTGATCATTGTGGATGGCCACATATTAAAGGTGGATGAGTAGGAATCTGTGGAATAGGCTTGATTCTAGACATTTGAACACACACAGCTGACATCTTGTGCCTTTTCACCTTCTGATTATTATTTCTTTGAATTTTATAATATGAGCTCTGTATGTTCCACTAAACCCTATTTGTGCCAGAATCTTAAGTGATTTATGGGTGTCATTTTAAAAAATTTATTCTACTTGTGATAGAATAAGGAGTGGGGTGGTACAGGGAAAGAACAGATATAGAGTTAGAACTAAGGCAAGTGTTGTACTAAGGTCAAGTCTAAGTGGTTGAAGGATCTCCACATAAAACCAGAAACACTGAAACTTATAGAGGAGAAAGTGGGGAAAAGCCTCAAAGATATGGGCACTGGGGAAAAGTTCCTGAACAAAACAGCAAAGGCTTGTGCTGTAAGATCAAGAATTGACAAATGGGACCTCTTAAAGTTGCAAAGCTTCTGTAAGACAGAAGATACTGTCAACAAGACAAAAGGACCACCAACAGATTGGGAAAGGATCTTTACCAATCCTAAATCTGATAGGGGGCTGATATCCAATATATATAAAGAACTCAAGAAGGTGGACACCAGAAAATCAAATATTCCCATTAAAAAGTGGGGCACAGAGTTAAACAAAGAATTCTCAACTGAGGAATACCGAATGGCTGAGAAGCACTTGAAAAAATGTTCAACATCCTTAATCATCAGGGAAATGCAAATCAAAACAACCCTGAGATTCCACCTCACACCAGTAAGAATGGCTAAGATCAAAAATACAGGTGACAACAGATGCTGGCGTGGATGTGGAGAAAGGGGAACACTCCTCCATTGTTGGTGGGAATGCAAGCTGGTTCAACCACTCTGGAAATCAGTCTGGAGGTTCCTCAGAAAACTGGAGATTGTACTACNCTAAGATACAATTTACTAAACACATGAAACTCAAGAAGAAGGAAGATCAAAATGTGGACACGTCACCCCTTCCTAGAATTAAGAACAAAGCACACATTGAAAGAGTTACAGAAATTATGTGTGAAGCTGAATCCAAAGGATGGACCCAATGACTGCGGATGCCAGGGATCCATCCCACAATCAGCCACCAAACATAGACTCTATAGCATATGCCAGCAAGATAGTGCTGAAAGGGCCCAGATATAGCTGTCTCGTGGGAGACTATACCAATGCCTGGCAAACATGGAGGTGGAAGCTCACAGTTAGCTATTAGATGGAACACAGGGTTCCCAAGGAAGGAGCTAGAGAAAGTACCCAAGGAGCTGAAGGGGTCTTCAACCCTATAGGTGGAAGAATAACCATGAACTAACTAGTACCCCGTAAGCTCATGTCTCTAGCTGCATATATAGAAGAGGATGGCCTAGTTGGCCATCATTGGGAAGAGAGCCCCCTTGGTCATGCAGACTTTATATGCCCCAGTACAGGTGAACCTCAGGGTCAAGATGTGGGAGCGGGTGGGTAGGGGAGCAGGGCCGGGATGGGGGAGGGTATAGGGAACTTGCTGGATAACACTTGAAATGTAAATGAAGTAAATATCTAATAAAAGTTGGAAAAAAAGATTCTTATGTTTGCCTTTAGGCATTTGGTAATCTCTGGTGTTAGATGTTCTAGCTGTCTCTGGCTAGAGCTTGTTCCTCCTGTGAGTCTATTAGCCTCTGTCAGCACCCCTAGGAGGCCAGCTCTCTCCTGAGTGAGGGGGGGGATCAGAGCACTCCCTGTAGGCAAGTTCTCCTCTGGTGGGGGAGGTGCACAGAGGACTGAAGTTCAGCTCCACCTCCTGGCTGATGATGAATGCCCAAAGGGACCTTGTTCAAGAAGCTCTGTTGACTTCTGTGGCCCACACATTTTACTGAGTGGACCCAACTCAGAGAGATCCAAGATAGAAATCCTCACAATCAGTTCTTGAGTGAGTTTCTTCTCTAAATGGTGCAGTTATCACAAATTGACCTCAAAATCCTATATAAAGCACACCAATACATGCATGTTTCTTAGCAAAGATTAGTGAGGCAGAGCAAACCAAACCAATGCTCAGCGCTCACCTCCCACTGTCTGTGGGGTCACATTTATACTCCTTCTTCCTGGGTCCTTTCATGTGTTTGCTATATAAAAACATCCTTTCACTGGTGTCTGCTTCAGGAAAATAGTCTTTTACATGTTCACTTTAGCAAGGCATCCTTTCACATATGTGTCCCAGCAAACAATCAGTCAAAATAACTAACTTTCCGAAGAGCTAGAAGGTTCCACTTCACAAAATTGGCACACAGTGTGCCAATTTTTATTGCATTTATGTGACATATGCAAAACAGGGGCATCCTTAGAGAAAGAAAACAGAGTAATTCTTTGTCAGAGGATGAGAGTTAAGCCAATGCTGTGACTGTTCATGAGTAAGGAGTTTCTTGGGAAGTTATGGAATCACAGAACTCAAAGTCAATTAAGCTTGGGCTCAGCTTTAAATTTTTTAAATTGTGGAATCTTTGATCATCAACAAAGAAATGCCTGAAAGTGCATTCATGACAGTTGTATGATTTAAATCACAGTAATTTTCATTAAATTATGATTTTTTTCCTCTCTCTACAAAAAGGTAGTAGGGGGGAAATGGGCTATTTTTCATTTAGACTTTCTATCAAGTGACATTTTAATTAGCCCCCCAAGAAAAATGTTTTGTTATCCTTGCTTTTCCTGTTTAGAAAGCCTATGTGTATGTTCTCCCCAGGACAAACCAGTTGTACCACTTGTGTTGAGGAACCACTGTCAATTCTCATTCCCTCTTGAGACTGCTGGGTCCATGGAACAAGTGGGTACCATTTGTCAAAATTGGGTAAGAAATCAATACAGATTTGAAGAGTAGAAACAAATATATCTATACAACATGTAAGTCTAATAGAAGCTGCAAATTCCTTATCAACTCTGAGGTGTACCTGGACCTTGGCCTTGACTATTTGCACACATATGGCACACAGAGACCACTCTGGTGGAGGACTTCTCAGTTTCATGACTTCAAAGAGACTGTCCTTTGGACCCTTCAGACCTTACTCCAAAAATGGAGGAGGTGGTCCAGAGGAAAGTCAGTTAGCTTATCTCAATGTTCCAGAGTGTCATATCGCTAAAAATAATAGCAGAATTATACATTAGGCAAGAGGTTCTCTCATTGGTTGTCACATGAGGTTGGGTAATGTCAGAAAAAAATACCTACTAATGAAAATAACCTTGGTAAATTAATGTAATAAATCTTTTCAGCCATACCACAGACAGAGCCCTGGCCAATTATAATGGTGGTAACCTTCATTTTTGTTGTTATTTTGTCCTAAAAATATTATTAAAAATTACAGAGCTGGGCAGTGGTGGTGCATGCCTTTAATCCCAGCACTTGGGAGGCAGAGACAGGAGAATTTCTGAGTTCGAGGCCAGCCTGGTCTACAGAGTGAGCTCCAGGACAGTCAGGGCTACACAGAGAAACCCTGTCTTAAAAAAAAAAAAAAAAAAGAACAGATTCCTCAAAGGGTCTCTGTTCAGGTCAGGGGATCTAAGAACTGGAAAGAAAATCAGGTTCTCAATCAGAAATTCAAAATCAATAAGAGCTCAAGGAATGTTGTCAACGAATCTAAGAACTAGAAAGAAAGTAAGGTTCTCAACCAGAAATTCAAATCCAACAAGAGCATAAGGAATGGTGTCAAGCAAGGGTCCATGAAAGCAAAGTGGACAAGCAGAGGAAATCCTGTTTAGTATGACTACTGAAGGTCAGGGTAGCAGTGACCCCTAATCAAAAGAGGGAAGCCTGTGCCTGTAAGTTGTCTCAATGAGTGGGTAAAGGTACTAGGCAACAGGGACACCAACTAAAGTTCGTTCAGTTCCTAGTACCCACAGGGTAGGAACAGAAAAACTACTTTTGCTAATTTTACTCTGATCTCCACATCTGTACCATGGCAAACAGAGACCGGCAGACAGAGAAGCATTCAAGCACACACACACACACACACACACACACACACACACACACACACACACACTGAATCTTGCTTTATTTGGTATAGAAAAATAGCTCAAAAGAAGTGATAGTTAATATTGTTTATGAACTTGACTGCATATGGAATCAAGTAAATACTCAAGCTGCAAGGCACTCCTGTGAGAGATATTTTGATCAGATTATTTGAAGTATGAAGACCCATCTTAAATGTGAGTGGGTATAACCCAGATAAAAGGATATAGAAGAAGGAAACTTTGCTTTGTGCCTGCCTGCCTGCCTCCACTCTTGTTAACAAGTTCATCCACCTTACTGGGATAGCATACCTTATCTGAAATTAGAACAACTTCTTCAGGATTTCAAGGAGACTGAAGATCAGTAAATCTCTAGGAATCATACAGGCCTTAAGCGACAGAGACATACAGTCTCATGGACTTAATAATTACTGATTATTGACATTTCTGTTGGGGTTTGTTTGTTTGTTTGTTTGCTTGTTTGTTTTTTTTGGAGACAGGGTTTCTCTGTATAGTCCTGACTGTCCTAGAACTCACTCTGTACACCAGACTAGGCTGGCCTCAAACTCAGAAATCTACCTGCCTCTGCCTCCCAAGTGCTGGGATTAAAGGTAAGTGCCACCACTGCCCAGCAGAAGTTTCTGTTTTAGTACAGCATACTGTATACCAGCCTATATAAATCCCACTATACACACACACACTTTAACTGTGCTTTTCTTTAGGAATTCTTCAGTAATACAGAAGGTAAAAGTACATACTAGAAACCTAATAACCAAGTTAGACCTCCAGGCCCCATATGATAGAAGAAAATTAAATTCTTCAAGTTGTTTTCCACGTGCCCATTATATCATGTACACACCCACGCACATACTGACACAAATAAATGAATGCTATTTCAAAATGAAAAACTAACTTGACTGAATGTGTTGCTATCAGTGGGAAAATGTCTATAGCAATGCATATGAGTGTTTTTTCTGTCTTGCTACAAAGGATGGCTCACTGTTACACAAATTCTTAGTGTCTCCATAAAGGTAGCTCTTTAATTCTCATTAGTATTTGCAGTCTGGCATGCATTTATTCTCAAAGAGGAGCAAAGAAATATCAGTAGAGATCGATGGCTTCCAGGGAATCAAAGAACCAACACTGTTTGGATATTGAGGCCCAGGTCAGAATGATGGAAAGTGCTTGGGCATGAATCCTGAAAAGAACATGCAATCTAAGGTCTCCCCAGCCACAAACATGTAACAGTCCTTGATTTTTCATTCACAGTGGTGGATCACAGGCCCTGGCTCCCCCTGAGTTCTACTTCTCAGACCAAACAGAGGAAACAGAAGGAGAAATGGTAGTGGAGATTGGCTGATGTGAATTGCTCCATCACACAGAGACTACAGGAAGCCAGAACTCCCAGGCAAGGCTTCCAAACAATGGATGGAAGTAAAAAGAGGATCTTAGGTATGGCACCTTTGGAAAACAGTATCTACCAAAAAGTAGCAATGACTAGGTATGCCTTTCAGGTGTCTCTGCCTATGGTACTTAGCACTCTGAAAAGAAAATCACTCTACTAAATCTGTGGTAAGAAGTTTCCACTTGTCAGGCTTCAGGACTTCAGGGGGATATCATGCACATATTTCCATGCTATCATTCTGACCTAAGTTCAAATATTGTGGTCTTTAGTGACAAATATTTTATGGCTGTTGTGGTTTAAATGAGAATGACCTTCATAGACATGGATATTTAAAATCTTAGCCACTAGTTACTGGAACTGTTTGGGAAGGATTTGGATGTGTGGCCTTATTGGAATAGCTGTCACCTTGTTGGAGGAGATATGTCACTGAGGGTGGGCTTTGAGGTTTAAGAAGTTCATGCAAGGCCCCCAGACACACACACTCTCTCTCTCCCTCTATTTCTCTCTCTCTCCCTCTCTCTCTGAATGCTGTCTGTGGATCAAGATGGACATCTATTGGGTACTGCTACAACACAGTGCCTGTCTGCTTCCTGTCATGATTATTGTGGTCTAACCCTTTAAAACCACAAGTAAGTCCCCAATTACACACTTTTATAGGAGCTGCCTTGACTACTGGTGTCTTTTCACAGCAATAGAACATCATGTAAGACAGTGGGTATTTAAATTTGCACTCAGTAATAAATGTTGAATTGTCTTAGGGAAGGTGAAGGTTTTAGGGAGGAAATTATACTTAACTATACATTTAAATACAATATTTAAGGAAGAAATGTGATAATGCTTATAAACTTTTAAATGCCTTAAACAACATTAAATTATACAAATATGGAAAATGCTTATAATTATTTCATATAAACAGTAGTTATGCATGTTTAATATATTAACTGTAAGTATATTTAAATTTTTAATATTCAAAATGAAATGTAAATGAAGTCTTCATTGTATGTAAATAGCTCTCAAGTTGTAACCTTCCTTGAAGAGTCCAGATGAAACAAAATGCAATGTTTAGCTTCTGTGTCTGGTTAGTTTGTCCATGCAAATGTCATAAGGAAATCCATGCCAAGAAAAAACTCAATAAAAATATTTTATTTACACAGTAATCAAGTATGTATATATGTATTCACATGCAGAAATACTGTTTTCCTACATTTTTCTTTAATAGTGTGTATATATATATATATATATATATATATATATATATATATATGGAAATGTATGTGTGTGTACACATGTATATGTATACCTATGTGAATATAAGTATTTGTAAACATACACATATAAACATTTATATAATCCAAAAAGTCCTGTTCCACAGAAAGGCATGCATGTATTGTAAATATGGCCAAGAACCCATAATTGAGGATCTTACACCTGCATGGGTGACCTTACAATTATTGTTTGGATAAATAGGCATGGTATTAAACTATTCCGTAAATGTATACCTTTGTATTAATAGATTAGTGTAGCTCTCAGACATCATCAGAAATGTTTCTTTGTGCAGTGAACAGTTAACATCTTCTAAATAATCCACAGACTCCCCAAACAGTCCCAGCAACTGGGGGGCCAAGTGTTCAAATGCATGAGCCTATGGGATCATTTCTCCTTCCGATCAACATAATATAGAATCTAGAATCACAAGCTTATTAATACAAATTTAACCAAGTGAAGTCTATTAAACCAGTATTGTTATCAGTGTTTAATCATTCTTGAATAGGAAAGGTACTATTGTTAATTTCAAAAGACTTAAATTCTTCATTAAGAGAGATTGTCTCCTCCTCTTCCACCTCCACTCCCTCCTCTTTTTCTTCCTTTTTCTCCTCGTCCTTCTCCTCTTCTTCTTCCTTCCCCTGTTCCTTCATCTACTCTTCCTCATCTTCTTCTTCTTCCTCCTCTTCTACTTCCTTCTCCTTTTTTTTTTCCAAGACAGGGTTTTTTTTTTTTATGTTTTTCTAGCCCTGGCTGTCCTGGAACTCAATCTGTAGACCAGGTTGCTCTCCATTTCAGAGATCACTTGACTATGCCTCCTGAGTGCAGGAATTAAAGGTGTACGCAACCATACTCAGTGAGGTTTTCTTTTTCCTCTTATGAACTAGG
Organism: Mus minutoides; assembly: GCA_902729485.2. Lineage (NCBI taxonomy): Eukaryota > Metazoa > Chordata > Mammalia > Rodentia > Muridae > Mus > Mus minutoides. The sequence goes on along the minus strand of LR749612.1, from coordinate 748,567 downwards.
CATGCTACTGGCAAAACAGTGTATGTAGAGAAGATATAACAATAATAAAAATACTGGATAACATGACACCAAGCTAATTATAGGATGCTTAGGTTCTTGCTTGCCTTCAAGAAAGCTTTGCAATAATATATGGAAGAAAATATTCTTTATTGTTACTGTTGGGTTTAAGTTCCCTGTACCAAAGAAAGATGCCTACACAGTGAGATTTTTAAGGAAGCCTTGTGAAATATTTTATCCCAGTTTGCAGCATACTTTAAAGGGCAGGTTATTTGTTACCCTTTCTGCATGGATGCCTTTGTCAAGGGTGTTGTCGTATTTTGAAAGTTGGAGTCACAGGATATGTGCGCTATTTACAAAGGCCCTCATTTATAGCTTTCGCTTCATCCACTTTACAAATACCTCTTCTCATGCCAATGTTGTAATGATGCCACTTTACGTCCCCATCTTAGCCTTTAGCACACTTCAGTATATGTGCCTATCACATGACTAGACTGAGCTTCAGATTTTTGTATTTATCTTTGTAGCCCAGGTGTGGTTGTTTCAATGAGAATGACCCCAATTGGCTCATATATTTAAATGTTTGGTTTACAGTTGGTGGACAGTTTAGGAGGGATCAGTAGGCATGTCCTTGTTGGAGGATGATTGCCATTAGTGGTGGAGTTTAAAGTCTCCAAAACTCACACCATTCCTAGTTAGCTCTCTTTCTTTACCTGCAACTTGAAGGTCATATATGAGTTGTCAGCTACTGCTCCAGCACCATGTCTGCCTGCCACCAAGCTTCCCTCCATAATGATCATGGATTAACTGTCTGAAATTGTAAGTAAAGGCCAATTAAGTGTTTTTTTCTTTTATAAAATGCCTTGGTCATTCTGTCTGTTCACAGCAATAGAACAGTAACTAACACACCAGGACTTTTCATCCATGCATAATGGCAAGGCAGGCCTCAGGACAGCCTGTGGATAAAACAAGGCCTGTGGCCCTAATATTGTGCAGCCTGTGAGTGAAAATAGCAGTCATGTTTTTAAATGTTCGAAAACACCCAAAAGAATAGTAATGTTTTACAATACCCCCCATTACATGAAATTCCAACATCTTTAAGTAAAGTTGTATCCATGATAATACATTTAGGTATTGTGTCTTTTTGTACTACCACAGTGAGTATGAGTAGTTGTGATGGATACTGTGTAATTCACAAGGATTAAAATAGTCACTGGCTTTATACATAAAATGTATGCCATTCCTACTAATATATTCTGCTTTTATCCATCTAATTATTATTTTAAGCATCTAACCAAATGGTACATGTGAGGTGAAAAACTGTGATAATTGGATATATAATTAGTGGGGACATTTAAAAATGAAATACTCATTGACTATAAGATCTAAATCAAATGAACTAGGTTCACTAGCAAAATATTTGAATGGTATTGCTACACTACCCCAACAACATTTGGTAGTTTTAAACTGGCAAAGCTAAAATCCATTTCCTAGTCATTAAATATCACTTAAGACAGGTCAGAAACACTATTAATGATACTCTGTTATGCTTGCAGATGGGAGCCTAGCATAACTGTCCTCTGAGAGCCTTCACCCAGCAGCTGACCAAAACAGATGCAGACAAACTTTTGACAGAAATTGTGAGGTCTTTGGAAGGTCTTATGGAGGGAAGGATTGCAGCCCTCAAGGGAATAGAGACTTAACAGGAAGACCAACAAAGTCAACTAACCTGGACCCATGGGATTTCTAAGAGACTGAGCCACTAAACAAAAGAGCATATATGGGCTGTAACTATGCCCCTGTGTGCATAAGTAGCAGATGTGAAGCTTGGTTTTCATGTGGGTCCCCAGCACTGGAACTATGCCTTAGCCTGACCCTGGTGCCTGTGGATCCTGTTCATCCTGTTCCCCTAACTGGGCCATCTTGTTTGAACTCAGTGGGAGAGATGTGCCTAATCCTGCACTGACTTTAGTTGCCATTGTTGGTTGGTACCCGGGGAGGGGGGGGGGAATGTCACCCTCCTCAGAGATGAAGGGAAGGGAGAAAAGTGGGGAGGGACTGTGTGAAGGGAGGGGGTGCTGTGATAGGGATGTAAAGTAAATAAATAAATAAATAAATAAATAAATAAATAAATAAATAAATAAAAAGACAGGCCAGAAATACTATCTTAAAATTCAGAAGTCGTGTATTCATAATTTAAGCCATGCCTTACATAGAATATGAAAAGTATATTGATATTAGAGGTTTTCTACATTGATATAATGCTTCTTTGTGGGACTTTTCTTAATTTTTAAAAATTTTTAAAATACATTTTTGTGATTACAAAAAAAATTAAATACTGAATTTGATCAACTTAAAACAGTGATTTATGAAACCTTTAGAACTTGCTTTGCATGTATTTTCTTCCCTGACTACGGTGGAGATGCTTGTAAATAAGAATCTCAGGGGTCTGGGATAAAATAAGAGCAAAAGCTGACTTTCCACAGACATGTTTTTCAATGAAAAAAAATGTGTGTGCAATTAAAAACACAATTTAACTGCTTTATAGAGTATTTTGTCAGGAGTGCTTATGAGAGAATGAGCTCAGGAATGCTCTCAAAATGCTCGATACTTTTATAGAGTTTTCAGCTCCTCCAGCAACTGTAAGAAAAGGGAAAGATTTCAAGACATCATTTTACCTTTTCAGGCAAATACTAACGACATGAATTTCTTTTAAATTACACAAACAAACCATATTTTGTCTTTTAGACACTCACTACTCTGTCCAAGAGAAAAAACATGAACCATTTGAGAGTCCAAGGTGTCTATCAGTCCTCCACCTATGAAAGTAGGCGTGCTTGTTGGTTTAATGTCAATTTGACAGAAGCTAGATTAATCTGAAAAGGGGGAACCAAAATTGAGCAAATACTCTCATAAGATCCATCTGTGAGGCATTCTCTTAATTAGTGATTTATGTGGGAGAGCCCAGGACATTGTAGATGGGGTCATCCCTGGGCTGGTGATCCTGGGTTATATAAGCAGGCTCAGCAAGCTACAGGGAGCAAGTCAGTATCCAGCACCCTTTCCATGGCCTCTGCATCAGTTACTGCCTTCAGGTTCCAGTTCTGCTTGAGTTCCTGTCCAGACTTCCTCAACTGATGGACTATGCTCTGCTCTGGAAGTGTAAGCCAAAAACACCTTTTCCTCCCCAACTCACTTATTGGTTGTAGTGTTTTGTCACAGCAATAGCAACCCTAACTAGGATAACAGGAAAATGCAAGAAACACCTGTATAGTCAACCAAAGGTTCCTTTTCACACACACACACACACACACACACACACACACACACACACACACACACACACACAAGTTGTTGAGAAAAAAATACATAATACTTTCCCAGCTGTTTGAACTATCTAATAATAACTATTACATTAAAGTGTGAAATTAGTTGCTTCTAAATAACACATGGCATGGATGCAGAGAAGAGAACTACATATGCTTTGCATTATTATTGTGACAGGCTGCTAGAAGATCACCAACCTGACTTTCTCTTCTTCCTTCGTCATCCCCTTTGTGGATGAAGCTAAAGTATTCTGGCAAGTAGTATGTAGCTAGTTACGATGAATGCCTCTTTCCTGGTTGAGCACTCTGATACTCACACCTCTAATGATTCATTTTCCTCCTACCAACTGAAGGGAGTAGTTCTTGGCCTTTGGTAGATTGGTCAGGAATGCTGACCTGGGACTCTTTTTTTTTCCAATTTTTATTAGATATTTTCTTCATTTACATTTCAAATGCTATCCCGAAAATCCCCTATACCCTCCCCCATCCCCCGCTCTGCTCCCTTCCCCACCCACTCCCACATCTTGGCCATGGTGTTACCCTGTACTGGGGCATATAAAGTTTGCATGACCAAAGGGCCTCTCTTCCCAAAGATGGCCAACTAGGCCATCTTCTGCTACATATGCAGCTAGAGACACGAGCTCTGGAGGTACTGGTTAGTTCATATTGTTCTTCCACCTATAGGGTTGCAGACCCCTTCAGCTCCGTGGGTACTTTCTCTAGCTACTCCCTTGGGAACCCTGTGTTCCATCTAATAGCTGACTGTGAGCATCCACTTCTGTGTTTGCCAGGCCCTGGCATAGCCTCACAGCTATATCAAGGCCCTCTCAGCAATATCTTCCTGGTGTATAAAATAGTGTTTGGGTTTGCTGGCTGATTATGGGATGCATCCCCAGCTGCAGCAGTCACTGGTTGGTCCATCCTTTTGTCTCAGCTCCACACTTGATCTCTGTAACTCCTTCAAAGTGTGCTTTGTTCCTAATTCTAAGAAGGGGCAAAGTGTCCACACTTTGGTCTTCCTTCTTCTTGAGATTCATGTGTTTAGTAAATTGTTTCTTGGGTAGTCCAGGCTTCTGGGCTAGTATCCACTTATCAGTGAGTGCATGTTCTGTGAGCTCTTTTGTGATTGAGTTACCTAGATTCAATGCATTCTCCATCAAAATTCCAACTCAATTCTTCAGAGAGTTAGAAAGGGTAATTTGCAAGTTCATCTGGAATAACAAAAAACCTAGGATATCAAAAACTATTCTCACCAATAAAAGAACCTCTGGTGGAATCACCATCCCTGACCTAAGGCTGTACTACAGAGCAATTGTAATAAAAACTGCATGGTACTGGTACAGCAACAGACAGGTAGATCAATGGAATAGGATGGAAGACCCAGAAATGAATCCACACACCTATGGTTACCTGATCTTTGACAAGAAAGCTAAAACCATTCAGTGGAAAAAAGACAGCATTTTCAACAAATGGTACTGGCACAACTGGCGGCTATCATGTAGAAGACTGGGAATTGATCCATTCTTATCTCCTTGTACTAAGGTCAAGTCTAAGTGGTTTAAGGAACTCCACATAAAACCAGAGACACTGAAACTAATAGAGGAGAGTGTGGGGAAAAGCCTTGAAGATATGGGCACTGGGGAAAAATTCCTTAATAGAACAGCAATGGGTTGTGCTGTAAGATCAAGAATTGACAAATGGGACCTCATAAAGTTGCAAAGCTTCTGTAAGGCAAAAGATACTGTCAATAAGACAAAAAGGCCACCAACAGATTGGGAAAGGATCTTTACCAATCCTAAATCAGATAGGGGACTAATATCCAATATATATATAAAGAACTCAAGAAGGTAGACACTAGAAAATCAAATAACCCCAGTAAAAAATGGGGCACAGAACTAAACAAAGAATTCTCAACTGAGGAATACCAAAGGGCTGAGAAGCACCTGAAAAAATGTTCAACATCCTTAATCATCAGGGAAATGCAAATCAAAACAACCCTGAGATTCCACCTCACACCAGTCAGAATGCCTAAGATCAAAAATTCAGGTGACAGCAGATGCTGGCGTGGATGTGGAGAAAGAGGAACACTACTCCATTGTTGGTGGGATTACAAGCTTGTACAACCACTATGGAAATCAGTCTGGTGGTTCCTCAGAAAATTGGACATAGTACTACCAGAGGATCCTGCAATACCCCTCCTGGGCATATACCCAGAAGATGTTCCAACTAGTAATAAGGACACATGCTCCACTGTGTTCATAGCAGCCATATTTATAATAGCCAGAAGCTGGAAAGAGCCCAGGTGTCCCTCAACAGAGGAATGGATACAGAAAATGTGGTACATTTACACAATGGAGTACTACACAGCTATTAAAAACAATGAATTTATGAAATTCCTTGACCTGAGATTCTTACAGTATCATTAGTTCCCTTCTATATACTTTCATTTTCAGGCACTTGTTAGCTAAAACAAATGTTACTGAATATTTTCATGTATATAAAAGTAAAATCCACAGAGAAGTTTTGCCCACTTAAAAACATTCTTACCTAAATGGAGGAGCCTTTCAAATCTATGGTAGATTCTTCCAGCAATATGCGAAAGTGCCATTGACGGGAATTTTTCCCTTGACTATATTTAACTCAAAACAGAAGTTGTAAAACTTATGCTGCCAGTTTATTCCTCTGATCAATAAATAAGGTGATACTATAGTGTTTTGTATAGCCTTATATTCTGGTTTCATTTTGCATTTAAGTGTACATTATATACTTGGAGAAGAAGTGGAAGAGAGGGCAATTCATTTTCTTTAGGATCCTATGTTAAGAATAAATCTTAGGCAGGGTGATGGTGACATACCCTTTAATCCCAGCACTTGGGAGGCAGGGACAGGTGTATCTCTGTGAATTTATAGAGGCCAACCTAGCTTACCTAGCAAGTTCTGGGACAGCCAAAGCTGGAGAGAGAAACCTTGTCTGGACAAAATGAAGCAAAAAAAAAAAATCTAAGAAGTCATTTTACGTGGTTCCACCTGAGTGCACAACATGGATTTTGAGTGGCAGAGAAACTGTCCACAGAAATAGAATACAGTACAACTCAGTAAGGTAGCATGAGTTTGTGTGTATAGATGCTGAGGCAGTAAGATGGTTTGAACCCAGAAAATTAAGGTCAACCTGGGGAGTAGAGTAACAAAGAGCTTCTCAAGAAAGGGGATGGGAGAATAAAGGTATAAGGAGCAAAAGAACCCTGAGTTGAGTGAAATCCTGAGTGAATGTAGAGTGTTGTCATGGACACAGCCACAGCAAGGATTAAGGCCTCAGAACCATGGGAAATTGGCAAAGTCTTTCCCCATAGAACCCAAGCTTGAAATTGGCAAAACCTTCTTCCACTGGCCCTAGTACAAGTATTTACAAACAACTGGCCAGTTTGGGCAAAACCTAGCAAATCCTCTTAGTTGTTTGTAGCCTGAGACTGCTGGGCTATAGATACCTCTTACCCAGATTAGCCACCCCCCCCTTTCCCACACTACTGCCAACATGCTTGGGTTGCAGCAGGTGGAAATGCCACTCTAAGAGCGGCAGCACCTCACCTGGCCCCAGCTTTTGTGTACATGTTTGACATTTATATATTACCCTCATCACCCTTAGATAGGGTTTCTGAACCAAGCTTTGCAGGTCACAGTAGGAAGGGAAGAGAAGGGAAAAGAAAGGGAGGGAGGACATGTAATTGCTTTTAGTTTACCCAGGCTTGGCACTGCTGCTGCATAAGAGCCAATTAGCATCTTTCACAAAGCATTTCCTCAAAGGCAAAAAGCAATATCTTCACAGTGAGGTGAGGGTTGGCCCAAGTCTTTGTCCTTTGAATAAAAGTCACATACACTTACAATATGTTCAACCTCCTCAGTCTTGCCCCTCAAAAGACACTGAATAAATGGAAATCAGATCGAAGAGTAACTGAATAGCACAGAGCAGAATGACATTAAATGTTTTTTATTGAAGAAAAGAAGGGAAACCATGGACATCATAGGGCAAAAGCAGCTTCCCAGGCGAAGCTGTTACACTTTGTGCTAAATAACCTCATGAACCAAGAGTGTACAGAATACAGAATACACAGAACAGGTAAGTTACTTCAACAGCAAAGGAGAAAAAGAGAATATAATTCTTTAAGATAAAATTTGGTCAAGTGATAAATTTAGTTGCTCAAAATTTCTAGCCCTTATCCACCTAAATTGAGTATGGTTCGAAATATATGCATTCAATGTGTGCATACTGAATCCCCATTGTTCATGGAAGCTGCTTTTTAGAAGAATTTTTTTTTTTAATTTCACATTTATTTGACCTGACACTCAATTTTTAAAAATTTTTGTTTGATATAAGTATGTGTGTGTTTATCTATACACACTTAAAAAAACCCCAAACCAATTCTTATAAGCAGAGGGGGTCATGCTTTCCCCCACAAACTAGTGTTGGTGAATTTCAGTTATTTCTCCTGTGTGTCTTAGAAACTTGGTGTGTTCTCAATGCACCCACACAGTCAGGTGGGTTGACAGATGTGTCAAAAATACTTTATGAAAAGAGGGAGGTAGCTCATGCGAGTTGGCAACCTTTTGTGTATTGTTTCCTATTGGAGCAGGCTGCCTCCCTTTGACATCTTACAGTTAAAGATGAAAGGAAAACTTCTTTACTTTGTAGCCTAGTGAGTACAGTTGTACATTTACTATAATCCACCTTCAAGTTGGCTTATAATGTAAGATGATGAATACCTTACACTCAGTACACAGCATTTAGAAAGTACTGAAGAAACACTTTGTAGACAATACTTTTTTGTTTTCATGTTAAACATCAGCTTCTATGGGATATATTTCAAGGATGGTTTGTTACCACTTTATAAACATTCTAGGCCATACAAACATCACAAGTAACATCAATGTCATTTTTTTTTTCTGTATCAATTACTGAAGTCTAATTCTAACGTATATGCTACTTAAGGGGGGAAAAGAAGATAATCATGACACATTGCAAAGATAGGAATATAGCATCTTAATTGTTAGGATGATCTTAGGGTCCAGAAAGAGGGGACTCTTTAGAAGGAGATGGTGTGGCTTCTTCAGGTGGATAAACTGTAAGTGTACAAGCTCGAATACCACCAAGAGACTCTGGCAGATCAAAAACCTTATGCCATTCATTTTTCTCTGGATCATACTTCTGCACTATCTCTACCATACAGCGATTATTCCATGAATATCCACCAACCACATAGATTTTATTCTCAAAGACAGCGACCCCAACATCACTCTGCCCTCTTAACATGGAAGCAATTGGGGTCCACTGGTCAAGGATAGGTGAGTAGTATTCACAGCTCAGGACATCATCGTAATCACTGGTTCCTCGGAAATGGTTGCCACCAATGACATAGAGCCTATCCCCCACTGTACACATGCAGTGTAGGCCTCGGACAGTGGTCATCGGTGCCTTCTGGGTCCATTTGTCAGTATCAGGGTCGAAGCACATGAGCTCTTTTTGGAAAGTGTCATGGGTAATTCCTCCTAAAGAATGAAAATAATAGGCATGAGCAAAAGAAATCCTAAAGAATGTAAAAAGTGAGGCTCTCTCATAGATAATTAACTTTTCCTACGTTTTGCGGCATATTATAGCTTATAAATATATAGCTGTTGTCACTCCATATTCTTTAATAACAACAACAAAGAAAAGAAAGTCTTATGTTTAACTATTTAAAACAAGTGAAAATATTATATTATTACAGCAACCTTCTCAAATGAAGAGCCATCATACTTAAGGAGCTTCAATAGATGGAAATATATTTTGGCCACTATTAGAGTTAACTGCATAGTAAAATCGAACTACAAAGCATCAGTGTGTGTGACATTTTAGTTAGTAGGCTACGGGTGCTGAGGACTAGCCTAGGCTACTTTAAATTGCAGGTACCCATTAGTCCCTTTTCCAAATCAAAATACCCATTCTAGTTAACATATTAGGGTTTTGAATATAAAGCAAAATTTGGAATTTTGAACATAAGAATTTTATATATGTATCAGTTGGTTGTTGCTGTATAGGGTCAAAGTAAGTCAAGTGACCTACAATCTGAATACAGATAGAACACAAATAATCCAACCTATGTAATAAAAGTACCAAACTCTATCTTCAGCAGACAAGGGACAGACCTAAGCTAATCTTTAGCTGTATCATAGATTTATCAAGTAGCCAGACAGAAATTAATGAAACATATTTATCTAATTTTTAAATTTCTACCAGAAAGCAAAGCATTGTGTTTTTGGTTATAACATTGGCTCAGTTCTTAGCCTAACATAAATGTGGAAGATGGTTTTTGCAACATATACCAATTATGCCAAAGTGCCACTAAAACCATTCAAGTGTCAGCTTTGCTCCAGAGAACTGGGAGCTCTTGTTATAGTAGTAGAGCACTTACACACATGAAACAGGTGATACAATATGATTTTCTTTATGGCTCTGTCAATGTAAGATGCCCCATAGTCACTGATGAACTGAACCCTGGAAGCCTGCCAACCACATGTCACACAGTCATTCACAGATCTTTCTTGACTATAGACATCATAAGGCAATGTTCTGTGACTTATCAGCCCCTTAAAAACTTAGCTTTCTAATAACAGAACTATTTGCCTGGCATTGAGGGGAGAGGGCTCTCAGAGGCAAACAGAACTAGTGAAGAAAAGAAAGAGAGAAATGGAGAGGGGTAGGGAGAAGGGGAGGGAGAGGTGGAGGTGGAGAGGGAGGGGGAGAGACGGGAGCAGGTGGGAGAAAGGGAGAGAGGGAGTAAAGGAGAATGCATGTGGGGTGAACAAAATTGCCTAAAAAATTAAATGTCAATATCAAAGGTGATCACCATGTCAAAACATATTTCTGAATTCATGAATTTCTGAAGGGAAATACAAGTACAAACTATTTGAGAGTCAAAGTTGTTATCTGAATACTAAATAAATTTGAGTAATTTTGGAATTTTCTTTTTTTCCTTTTTTTTATTAGATATTTTCTTTATTGACATTTGAAATGTTATCCCCTTTCCTAGTTTCCCCTAGTTTCGAAGGAGCTCTGAGAGTACTGGTTAGTTCATACTGATGTTAATCCTATGGGGCTTCATACACCTTTAGCTCCTTGGGTACTTTCTCTAGCTCCTTCACTGGGGACCTTGTGCTCTGTCCAATGAATGATTGTGAGCAACCACTTGTGTATTTGCCAAGCACTGGCAGAGCCCCTCAGGAGACAGCTATATCAAGCTCCTGACAGCAGGCTCTTGTTGGCATCTGCCATAGTGTCTAGGTTTGGTGACTGTTTATGGGATTGATCCCCAGGTGGGGCAGTCTCTGGATGGTCTTTCCTTCAGTCTCTGCTCTGAATTTTGTGTCTATAAATCTTTCCACGGGCATTTTGTTCCCCTTTCTAAGAAAAATTCAGAGCTTCTTGGCTAATATCCACTTATCACTGAGTGCATATCATGTGTGTTCTTTTGTTATTAGGTTACCTCACTTAGGATGGTATCCTATCCTCCAGATCCATCCATTTGTCAAAGAATTTCATAAATTCATTCTTTTTAATAACTATGTAGTACACATTGTGTGAATGGACCACAATTTCTGTATCCATTCCTCTGTTGAGGCACATCTGGGTTCTTTCCAGCTTCTGGTTATTATAAATAAGGCTGCTATAAACATAGTGGAGGATGTGTCCTTATTACCAGTTGGAGGATCTTCTGGGTATATGCCCAGGACTGGTATTGCTGGATCTTCTGGTAGAACTATGTCCAACTTTCTGAGGAACTGCCAAACTGATTTCCAGGCCATCCTGCAATGGAGGAGTGTTCCTCTTTCTCCACATCCTCACCAGCATCTGCTGTCACCTGAGATTTTGATCTTAGCCTTTCTGACTAGTGTGAGGTAGAATCTCAGAGTTATTTTGAGTTGCATTTCCCTGATGATTAAGGATGCTGAACATTTTATTAGGTGCGTCTCAGCCAAAGGGATTGCTTTCAGTTTCTCTCCATTTAGTTTGATGCTGGCTATTGGTTTATTGCATATTGCTTTTATTATGTTTAAATATGGGCCTTGAATTCCTGATATTTCCAAGACTTTTATCATGAAGGGGTGTTGGACTTTGTTGAATACTTTCTCAGCATCTAATGAGATGATCATGTGATTTTTGTGTTTGAGTTTATATAGTGGAGACATCCATATATTAAACCATCCCAGCATCCCTGGGATGAAGCCTACTTGATCATGATGGATGATCATTTTGATGTGTTCTTGGATTTGGTTTGTGAGAACTTTACTGAATATTTTTGCATCTATATTCATAAGAGAAATTGGTCTAAATTTCTCTTTCTTTGTTGAGTGTTTGTGTGGTTTAGGTATCAGAGTAATTGTGGCTTCATAGAACGAATTATGTATAGTACTTTTTGTTTGTATTTTGTGTGATAATTTGAGGAGTATTGTAATTAGGTCTTCTTTGAAGGTCTGATAGATCTCTGCACTAAACCCATCTTGTCCTGAGGTTTTTTTGTTTGTTTGTTTGTTTTTTGTTTTTTTGTTTTTTGTTTTTGTTTTTGTTTTTGTTTTTGTTTGGTTAGGAGACTATAAACTACTGCTTCTATTTCTTTAGGGGATATGGCACTGTTTATATCATTAATCTGATCCTGATTTAACTTTGGTACCTGGTATCTGTCTAGGAAATTGTGCATTTCATCCAGGTTTTTCCAGTTTTGTTGAGTATAGCCTTTTGTAGTAGGATCTGATGACGTTTTGGATTTCCTCACATTCTGTTGTTATGTCTCCCTTTTCATTTCTGATCTTGTTAATCAGGATACAGTCCCTTACCCTCTAGTCAGTCTGGCTAAGTTTTTATCTACCTTGTAGATTTTCTCAAAGAACCAGATTCTGGTTTGGTTGATTCTTTGTATAGTTCTTTTTGTTTCCTTTTGGTTGATTTCAGTCCTGAGTTTGATTGTTTCCTGCCATCTACTCCTCTTGGTTGAATTTGCTTCCTTTTGTTCTAGAGCTTTTATGTGTGCTGTCAAGCTAGTGTGTGCTCTCTCTAATTTATGTTTGGTGGCACTCAGAGTTATTAATTTCCTCTTAAGACTGCTTTCATTGTGTCCCATAAGTTCGGTATGTTATGGCTTCATTTTCATTAAACTCTAACAGCTCTTTAATTTCTTTCTGTATTTCTTCCTTGATCAAGTTATCATTGAGTAGAGTGTTGTTCAGCTTCCACGTTTTTTGTGGGCTTTGTATTGTTTTTGTTGTTATTGAAGATCAGCCTTAGTCCATGGAGATCTGATAGGGTGCATGGGATTATTTCAATAGTTTTGTATCTGTTGAGGTCTGTTTGGTGACTGATTATAGTCAATTTTGGAGAAGGTATCATGAGGTCCTGAGAAGAAGGTATATCTTTTTGTTTTAGGATAAATTGTTCTATAGATATCTGTTAAATCCATTTGTTTCATAACTTCTGTTAGTTTGGCTGTGTCTCTGTTTACTTTCTGTTTCCAGGATCTGTCCTGGAATTTTCATATGAAAGTATCTCTGCATACAATGGCACCACAGTTGAATCCCTACTGTAATACTAAAGGAATAATATACATGTTTTGTTATGTATATTATATATAATACATTACACTAAAGAGATTAGTATGTATGTTTTATTTCCTAATATGGCTTAGCCATCTTTTAAGTCAAACAAATGCTTACTACATGTAAATAGTGTTTACTAGAATACAGAATATTGGGACTTACGTTAAAAATGTACTAGAGATAAATGCTTTCTAATTTCCTATACATTATACATCTATAACTGAATTGGTTTGGTGCTAGATTGTAAAGTTACAGAATACTCAGATTATTCACATACAAATATACACATAAAAGTCTTCTGAAAATATAAATATATTTTTTACTATTTTCCCAGAAATTGTTATTATTACTGGCAGTATATGGAAAGATCATATTCAGTAGGAGAAGAAGCATCTAGCTCTACAGGGACTTGATTTACCAGGGTGAGAGATACCCAGGGGAGGCCTCCACTCTCCCAGAAGAAAAGGGGTAGGGATGGGGAAGGATTCAGAAGGAGGGAGAGTGATCAGGACGTAAAGTGAATAAATAAATTAATTAAAAATGAATAAACATTATTATGTTAAGTTCACAAGGTAGTTGTCTACCTGAAATATACATCACTCCTCCATACACAGTTCCAGCATGGCCGTAGTGAGGTTCATTCATTTTGGCAACATAGGTCCATTCATTTGTTCTTGGATTGTAACACTCCACAGTAGCTGTTGAAAAAAAAAAAGAAATGCAATCATATTTTAATCTCAATTTTTATTTTATTTCGTAGAATAATAATAATAATAATACTATATTAATCTCTGAAAATGCCTAATATGAGTCCTTAGAGGGCATCTTATAATTTTTGAGACTATTAAAATGAAACATTAAGAGATATTATATTAGGCTAGATTGCATAAATTTCTAAAATATTACACAACTTAAAAATCACTAATAATTTTTTCTACCATCTGTTTTTCACCCTTTATTTTGACATTTCTCAAATTCCTTTGCTCTAAAAATACAGGAAAAGATAAAAAAAATCACAAAGGAAGAATAAGACATCAATTCTGAATAGCTATTTTTGACATACTGTACAGGAACCAACATCACTATCTACAAAACCTATTGTACAGCTGAATCTGAGGGCATAATTACTGGCTCGTTTATTTCCTACACATTTTCCTATGGCAACTGATACAACCAATACCACCATTCTTTTTTTTTTTTTTTCAACTTTTATTAGATATTTTCTTCATTTACATTTCAAGTGTTATCCAGAAAGTTCCCTATATCCTCCCCCATCCCGGCCCTGCTACCCTACCCACCCGCTCCCACCCCCTGGCCCCGGCGTTCCCCTGTATTGGGGCATATAAAGTCTGCATAACCAAGGGGCCTTTCTTCCCACTGATGGCCAACTAGGCCATCCTCTTCTATATATGCAGCTAGAGACACGAGCCCAGGGGGTACTAGTTAGTTCATGGTTATTCTTCCACCTATAGGNTTGATCTGCATTTCCCTGATGATTAAGGATGTTGAGCATTTTTTCAAGTGCTTCTCAGCCATTCGATATTCCTCAGTTGAGAATTCTTTGTTTAACTCTGTGCCCCACTTTTTAATGGGGATATTTGATTTTCTGGTGTCCACCTTCTTGAGTTCTTTATATATATTGGATATCAGTCCCCTATCTGATTTAGGATTGCAATACCACCATTCTTAATCCAAAGATGATTGGCAACAATATGTTAATTTGTTTATTAAGTGGACTTGATATCAGCGATCAATTTGTCATCTTCAACATAAAGTACTTTGGACAAGTGAACTCAGTTACTTAAGTATCTTTCAATCTACTCTGTTGGAAACCACAAGATCAGAACAATAGCAGTCCAGACCGATGAAAATAATATTTCTTTTTTACAAGGAAAGAAAAAGATATACTGAAGACTGGCAGGAAGCATGAAATCTAGATGGACTTAAAAGATTCAGATTTACTACAAATACTGCAAAAGTAAATCAAATTCCTTGTTTCCCTCAACTGACAAAACCACAACACTATGCAGGGAAGCACGGTGGGCTCAAAATAAAATCTGCTTTATGATATAGTTTTTCCTTTAGGATACAGCTCTAGGCAGTGACATGAAGCAGGAAGTCTAAGGTTTAGCAACTTTAACGGAAAGGCAATCCTAACTGAGAGTAAACCTTTGAAGCACAGTCTCTACTTATTAAGCACAGGCAAATATGGGGATACAAGCGATTTTGTTTGTGTTCTCTGGAGTAATTTCGTTTATTCCATCAGTTCACTTATGCCAAGTACTCTTGCTCCTCCCATCATGACTATGCATTAGCAATTTACATCCTTCTAGTCCTTTCCTTTTCCATGTACTTCATGTTTATTTTTTTTATTTCAAAATCTTTTACTATTCTCACTCTTGATGTCCTATATGAGGCTGTGGAGTTTTTAATGGGTACATAATAATGATGTATTTATAGCATACAGTATGATGTTCTGATATGTGTATACATATATGATGGCCAAATCAGTATAATTAGTATATCTATCATTTCAAGTATATATTGCTTTTTATTTTGCAATGCTTTTTAAAATACTCTTTTCTAGTTGATTTTAGAATGACGATCACCTAACAAGCAAAACTCAGATTGTACACTATTCTTTCTCCCACATTTTTGTCTCATACACAGATGGATTTAATGTACTGAGTAGCATGTGATATTAGAAAGTAATAAATGGACAAACTTTCTATGAAAAAGCAATCTAACCTCACATCGTAACAGAAGGAGGATTAAAAAAAAAAAAAGGCTTCCAGGTATCATTTTCTTCATCTAGTCTAAGCCCAAAAGCGACCTGACTAGCTATATGCTTCTCTTAATGCAAATTTTTTCCCTTGAACTTTGAAATTTCTCCATTATAACTGTCCTTTTCTATATCTGATCCACCTGTCTAGATGCAGTTTCCATTATTTTCCTCTGGTTCTTTTTATGATGGGGTTAGAGATTGAATAGCTAATCATGGTGGTTTTTAACATTCCCCTGTATGAAAAGATAATGCCATTCTTGTATCAGTACATTAATTACATTTTTTCTAATATGAATTGTAAGATCCATCCATAGTTTCCCATGCAGGAACCTCGCAGTGCAAGATGGAAATTCATCTCACTAACTTTCAACCCTGAGCATCCCAGGTCATCAATCACCTTTACACTTTTCAGTTCCCTTAGCTTTATTGTCAACCTTTAAAGTTCTTTGGAGTCCCACTGTTTTTTATTAGAGAAATCAGTAGCATTCATTAGGGAAAGAAAATGCAACTGATTCAAAATCTGACGTGTACATTCTTGTTTCTGTTTTTCACATTTGTGCAATAATCAAATACAGATTGCTATTGATGCATCTGACAAGCAGGGAGGGCAAAGACAGCACAAGGCAAGGTGCTTGAGCCCTAAAGTGATGGTTACAGCTGTAAGCTCCAGGTGAAATGCAGGGCAGGTGTCAGGAAACTTCAGTCGCTCTCAAATCCAGTCTCCCAAATCCATGCCCATTTCTCTATGCCCCACGATACAGCAAGATGAATGGCATAGTATTTTTTAAAGGCTGGAAAAATCAACCAAAGGACTATTCTGCATCATAAAAAATATATGAAATTACAATTTCAGTGGTCATAAATAAAGTTTTATTGGAGCTGAGGCCCAATTATTTGTTAAT
Organism: Mus minutoides; assembly: GCA_902729485.2. Classification (NCBI taxonomy): domain Eukaryota; kingdom Metazoa; phylum Chordata; class Mammalia; order Rodentia; family Muridae; genus Mus; species Mus minutoides. The sequence goes on along the minus strand of LR749612.1, from coordinate 731,940 downwards.
GAACAATCTACAATTACTTTTCTTCTACAAGAGAGGGGCTCATTAGCTGCAATGGTGAATTAATACCTCAAAAGCTATGACTAGAATTTCTGAGGCTTTACAGAAGTTTCCTGACTACTTAACTAGAGCCTCAACTTAAGTGCTCTAAGGCTCTGGTGTAGAACTTAGAAACCCTTCGGAAACCCTTCGATTTCTTAACTATAATTAGGATGCTTATTTCATCTGTCTGAAGGATCCTCATTTTTCAGATTATTTTATCAAGGTCTGGAGAGATGGCTCAGCAGTTAAAAGCACTGACTGCTCTTCCCGTGGTCTTGAGTTCAATTGCCAGCAACCACATGGTGGCTCACAACCATCTGTAATGGGATCCAGTGCCCTCATCTGGTGTGTCTGAAGACAGCTATAGTGTACTCATATACAAAAAAATAAATTTAAAAAGAGAAAGAGATAATGTGGAACTTACTCTAGATCTAGAATCTGTTTACTAATCAACAAAACCCCAAATCAATTAAAGGGTAAGGGGTTCATTTAATACATTTTAGCAATTTTGCTGTCTATTTATTTGAACATTTTTCTGTTATTCCACCATTTGAAAACTTGTTTATTTGATATATAATTGCACTGAAAGGATCTGAGCCATTATAGTCTTCTTTAAAATAGAAACCCACAATGGAAGGCTGATTTCATAATGATATTACATTTTTAAAAGGTTAAGCAGAAGAACCAAAAGACACTTCTGAAAAATGCAAAAATGTGGCAGCTCCTATACACTTTTCCTATTTTCCTGTTGCAACTAGTATCGGGGAGAACAAAATGCCCAAAGAATTACATTCCAGAAATAAGTTAGGCAGGCAGGTATTCAAACAGTCTTTTTTTTTTTTTTTAATGTGCTACAGACTTAAATTATTCCCCTTAAGGCCCTCATATACTCCATGAGAAAATTTGAAAAGGTCCAGTATATTAAATTAATATATCATGTCTTACAAAGGTTATCACTGTTTTCCTTTTATAACTACATAAGAGTAATGGATATTGTATATATGAAGATTTCATGATGTACTGAAACCAATCACTGAACCTGTTAAATTATTAAGAGACTTTCCCCATCAATCCCTGTTTCTTGCCATGCTCTATTCATCACCTTCTCTATTTCAATAGGCATGTGAGCATGGAAATCTAATGAGTTAAAAAGAGGATGCTCTGGGTTTGGGGATTTAGCTCAGTGGTAGAGAGTTGCCTAGCAAGCACAAGGCCCTGGGTTCAGTCCTCAGCTCTGGAAAAATAAAGCAAAAAAGGATACTTCTTTATAGGAAGAGATGCTAGCAAGTCTATATAAGGGGAATTATTAAAAAGACAAAGAATAAGCCCCATTCAGTCATATCCATTCATATATATATATATATATATATATATATATGACTTTCTGTAGATCTCTTTTTGTTCTGCAAAAACAACGTGGGCAGAAAACTACACAGTGCAAGCAATACAAATTCTGTTTGGATTTATATAAAAAATCATTTATTAATGGATAAAATTCAGAAGAATTCACTGGGAAGAGAAATCAAGGATGGTTACAAGTTTTGCTACCTCATCAAAATGGAACGCAACATCCTAAGATAAGGTAGCATACGCTCCACCTCAACAGGTGTTAGGGTCAGAAAATGAATGAAGTCTCTTGATTTTAGTCTTGTACAATGATTGTTTCTAGCCTGAAGTCTTTCTTGGAACCAAGACTCTCAATTTGAATCACTTAGTATGTCAGTCATGTAATTTTAAAAATTCTATATATTGTACCTTAAACTATTTAGTAAAACATGTTTTTGACGGTGATACTATTTAGGAGGTAATCAACTCCTATAAAAGTTTATGAATAGTTTTAATTTTGTGATTTATACAGGATGGAAGTTCTTTCTTATTTGCTTTCTATCTGTTTTTTTGAGACAGAGTTTTTGTGCATACCTGGTTGTCCTGGAATTTGCTCTGTATATCAGGCTGGCCTCAAACTCAAGAGATCTACTTGCCTCTGTCTGGTATTAAATGTGTGCACTAACATGCCCAGCTAAGGGAGATCTCTTAAAATGGGATGAAATATCACGAAGTGATCCATAGTTAGAATAAGAGCAGCCTTATCACAAGGAGTTTTAGGATCTGTACTGCAATCAGACAAACAGTTGTAAAAATTGTGGTTTGTGAAATAAGATTAAAATCAGTCAATAGCATCTCAGGCAGATGATGATGATGATGATGATGATGATGATGATGATGATAAATTTTAAAGTAATTATCTATCCTTAGCTTAACCTTTGTGAAACTTTTTTAAAGTCAGAGTATCACTACATGGCCCAGATTGGCCTTGAACTCAGATTCCTCTGCCTCAGCCTGTCAAGTGCAAAGAATCCAGGTATGTACCATTAGGCCTAGTGATAGTCTACTAGTGCCAATAGGCAGTACCGATAGATGTATTTTTTATTTCTCTCTCTTTTTGGAGTAAAGTATAATTACATCTTTTTTCTATTTCCATTTCTCCCCTCCAACCTGTCCCACGTACCACATCTTGATCTCAAATTTATGGCCTCTAGTTTTTAATCGTGTGTGTGTGTGTGTGTGTGTGTGTGTGTGTGTGTGTGTGTGCGTGCAACTTTCTCTAATTAGGGGTACAGATCATGTTCAAGGTAGCCTATTCCTATGCTATTTGCCCAAAGCACTCACTTATTTCTTGTTCCTACCTAGACACAACATAGGAAAACAGAGAACACAGGGATGCATGAGAAAAACAGAAGCCTCTAGACTCTTAGTTTTACATAATGATTTTCCATGGATTAAAGAGTATAATTTCCCCAAAATAATATTCCTAATTAATATTAGGGACAGGATAATGAAAAATAAGTGGCTGAATATTCATGTGCAGCACCAAGAAAGAGACCCATCCCATGTGACTACCAACTGCTTCCTAGAATTCTGTCAATTTTTGAAGAATATCTTTATGGTAGTTACCTTTTCAGTAAACCACAAAATTATCACTTGTACTTTCTAGGCATTTTTAGATGCCATACACTTAAAATAGTACAATAGCATGAAGATAATATGTATGGCTAAACTAAGAAGTCCTAAAATGTCAATTTTATGCTAAGAGCATGAATATCTCATGCTTTTAGAAATCTGACTAATGAAAGAAACTGGAAAACCTATATAGTTAATGATAATGCCTTCTAGATCTCCCAGAACTACAAAGCTTGGTTCCAGAAAAACTTTTATAACTCCAAGTGGAAAAATCAGATAGAAAAGATGAGTAACATTAAGGCCATGCTACCATCAAGACAGTGTTCTATACATAGGAAAGTAAAAAATGGGGAAGTATTTCTTCTCTCCAATAAATAGCTGGATCTAAAAGACTACTCAAGTCTCTAATTTCTTACAATACTAGGAGAAAAAGATTCTGAGAAATACCCTAAATTTATTTAAAACCATGACAGATGATAAAAAGCTTGATACACTGGCCATCTCAAGGATTCTATGTAGAACCAAAGTGCTAAATTAAGGCTAGTGACTGGAGAATACTTCACAGTAGTACCGTGCTTGTCTACCACATACAATGCTCTGAGTTTGAGATCCCACACTGTGATGGCAACAACAAAAACTAACAGATAAAAATCAACCATGCAACTTCAAACCAACAATGACTCTTTCTAGACACTTTCCAAATAAAGAAAGTATTGTTGGTAATTTAAAAAGACTACGCAATAATAGTGGTGACAGATATAAAATGAAGCATCCCTAGCATTCATTATAGTAAAAAAAAATATTATTCACACTTAATCTAAAATAGACCTTATGGGATTGATTTATATAGAGACAAAATATTTCTGTTAAAATACATTCATGACCAATGTTTAATTAGGAAGACACAAGAAGCATGGCATGGTGAGACCTGTCTGATGTGTCAGTAAGAGTAAGTTTGAAAACTAATAGTCAGAGATCTTAATTTTCATAGTTAATAAACTGCGCCTAATACTGAATGAACTGTACATTGACTACAAGAAGAATATTATCTTACTGTGTGGTCACTATTAGATATCAGTTCTGGAAATGAGGAAATAAGAAGAACCAAGCCTTTGTAAAGAAGGATTTTATGTAGCATAGCTTGCAGTTTTTGTTTGTTTGTTTGTTTGTTTGTTTGTTTGTTTTTTCAAGACAGGGTTTCTCTGTGTAGCCCTGGCTGTCCTGGAACTCACTCTGTAGACCAGGCTGGCTTTGAACTCAGAAATCCGCCTGCCTCTGCTTCCCAAGTGCTAGGATTAAAGGCATGCGCCACCACTGCCTGGCAGCTTGTGGGTTTTTAATAGTGGAGAATGAAGAATGATGTCAAACTTCTATCAAGACTCTATTAAAATATAAATTACTTGAATATATATTCCAATTGATCTTTCAATATGAAAATTACATCTATATGTGTTATATAGCTGTTCAAATTCAGCAAGCTATATATTAGTTATAGTTTGGACCTTGGCTAATATTTTATGCAGAAATAAATCATTCAGATGATCTTTGACATTTTCTTAGAAAAATAGTTTACAAAGGAAACCCTAGGCATATTTTTATCTCTAAATTTTTACAACTGTTTATTTTGTTACCAACAACAAATTTCTGATAAAGAAAAATATGCAATATAAGTGGAAAGACTTACATAGTTCTCCAGCTGCATTTCGTCCACCAACTGCATACAGAAATCCTTTGAGGGCACTTAGGTGGAAGAAGGTGCGCTTTTCATTTAATGATGCAACTTGGATCCATTTGTTGTATCGAGGATCAAATCTAAACACTGTATCGACGGCGGTTTTTCCTTTTGTGTCATAATTACTCTGCCCACCAACAACGTAGAGAAAATTTCCGATGACAGCAATGCCATGCTGGTATCTTGGGGCATCCATGGGGGCTAGAGATTTCCACTCGTGGGTCTTTTCATCATACATGCGCAATTCTTTACTGACAACAAGCTGCTGTCTCAGGACTCCTCCGAGTGTAACCAAACGAATGGTGTCAGACCGAATGGCAGTCCTGTCTGACTGCATAACTGGCTGCATAAACGGCATCATTTGGTAATTGCTGGCTTCCAGAAGCAAATTGACGCAAGTATTGTCAGTTCTCATGAAATCCACGGTTTGCACATAATTAATGAGCTCCTGTGGTGTCATCAGCGGAAATCGTATGTTCTTCATTAGTTTTGCAGCAACGTCCATTCTAGGTTCTTCCAGGCGAAGCCAGCGGCAGGTAGCTTTGAAGAGGTCAAGTTCGGTGCAGCGCTTAAGGCTGTTGCTGGACAGGACAAAGGCAAGACGCTCAAAGGGAAGCTTCAGGAACTCCCTAGTGCTCAGCAATGCAGCAAAATTCTTTAAGACGAAGCTGTTGACATATTTATCCACTTCTGTCAGATGGTAGGTGTTGGCAATCCGTCCAACTTCAACACAATTATCCAAAGTGACCTAAGAATCCAATAAAAAAAAAAAATCAAACATGAAAACAAGAAAATTCTGGACATCTACATTTTGATCACAAAAACTCTTTATTTCAGAGGAAGAATGCTTTGTAAAATCCGTAAGTGCAAATAAAAATTCTTATTTAAAGTGTAAAGACGATACAAAAAAACCTACCTAATTCAGCAAAAATGATGGCTAAACAAAACCAAAAGCTCTTAACCTAAGACAACATTTCAATTGACTATGTCCAAAATATTTTTTCTTCCTCAAAAATTATTCACCTAACTACTGATGAAATTATTGCTAGATGAAAAATTTAGGAAAAATTGTATGTTATTCCATTACAGTCAAGTCAACTTCTTGGTTGTTCAAAATAGCACATATAATTAGCAGGTCACAAAACAGAAAAAAAAATGTCTACTATCTAATTCTTTGACTTCCATTTTCTATAGATGTGTCATTTGTTACTATCCTTTTTAAATATATTTTTATAAGATATTTTCTTCATTTACATTTCAAATGCTATCCCAAAAGTCCCCTATACCCTCCCCTTGCCCTGCTCCACTACCCACCTACTCCCACTTCTAGGCCCTAGCATTCCCCTGTACTGGAGCATATAAAGTTTGCAAGACCTAGGGGCCTCTCTTCCCAATGATGGCCGACTAGGCCATCTTCTGCTACTATCCTTCATATGGATTCTTTTCAAAGTTAATGTTCACAAGAAATGAATTAATAGCACAGTTGCTTCTTATACAAAGTTATTTTACATATATTTATCCAGAAATATAAGTTAGAGAATGTGTTGAGGGCGGGAAGAATGTCTGTATATTAAAACCCATGCAGGATGAATTTGGGGGAATCTATTGTTCATATCTTGGCAGCGTAACTTTCCTTAGTTTTTCTGTTAGTATAACACACTCTAGCACTAGTGATAATTGAAATGAGCTCAGAATAACATTCTTAGCACAAACTTAAATATGCCCTAAAGTAGAAAGTGAACAAAGTGGGGGGGGGGTGATTCTAGGCAGGAGCACTTTACAACGTTCTAATAACTAATAGGTTAAAATGAGAAACAGGAAAATAAAATCAGCCAACATAATACAAGATAAAACCATAAAACAAGCCCACCACACAAATACTTCTATGTGTGTATACAACACAAAGACAGGAAAAAGGCTCAATGTGTATGCTTCTTAACTTATGTCACAGTGTATTAACAACGTGTAACATAAAATTCATCAATGTATTGTTAACCTCATAACTGCACGTGTAACATAAAATTCATCAATGTATTGTTAACCTCATAACTGCAATGCTAAGGCATGTCCTATATGGCTAAGAGAAAACAGAATAATCCTATTGATGTTTCACTTGAAAGATGAAATGAAGGGCTAGAGATGTAGCTCACTGGTAGGCTGCTTGTCTGGCATGCAAAAGCCATTAGTTCCACCCCCAGTACTGAAAACAAAAGCTAAAAGCATTACTCCTTTGTATAAAATAACAACTCAGTTATATATTATAACAGTAAAAACTGTAAGACTGGCCAACAAATACATTCATAGATATATTTCTCAAAAGAATTTGCACTTTCTTCTGTTATTTGTTCTATTTTATTTTAATAACTTGTTTTTAATTAATTAAAATCTGTTGCTACTCAAGTTTCCTACATGTACACAATTCACATTGATAACTCTCCTTCCAACCTCTCTTATCTTCTTGTTACCCCTGTCGACTCCTGCTGTCTCTCCACAAATCTTTTTGTGGCTTGTGGAGTTTAACAAAGATCTGGGTTTTACCAGGGTTTTCTGTGTGAGCATGGGTTTTGAGTGATCTATTTGAGCCTAGAGTGTTCAGCAGTGAGGAGAGAACTGATGGCAATGTTTCCCTTAAGGAAACTGATTTGCAGATTATAAAAAATCATCAAAATGTCTCACTGCTTACTCTATTTGATAGTTATATATTTAAAACACCTAAAATAAGCTAGCAGAAAATAAGTTCTGGTTCTATAGAAATGCACAGATTAATAATGTACCAATACCTTTGATTTCTAATACTAAATGTATTTTAATCCTATCTTAGAAGTGGCAGATTGATATGTCAAAAAACCTTCAGTTGCATTGTATAGAGTTATAGCCATATTTTATTACCCAGATGGTACTAGGTGGAAGGCATTATTATTTAGGGTGATGAATCTGCTTTCCTAGCAAATAAAAAGTGAAGGTAATTTGTGCTTTTGGAAATATTTACTAGTAGGGATAAACAAATATTTATGACAGCACAAAATTGACATTTCTGTCATTATTAGATGACTGCTAACAAAATCAACAAAGAATGGGCAGTTAAGATCACCAGCTATTACAAATTAGTTAGTTACAAATTAAATCTAAATTTATTGCATGTGGAGTGTGATGGTATATGCCTGTGATTCTAGCATCTGAGAAATAGAAGTAGGTTGCTCACAAGCTCATGGTTAGCCTGAGCTACAAAGTGAGATCCCCATCTCCTGAACAAGGATAAAATGAAAATATCTGAATAGAAATAAAATGTCCCAACAATCAAGATTTAAAAAACAAGATGCTAACATAAGTGGTTAGCAGAGCCTGACATCCTGGTGTGCAACTATTATCCTACTACATGCGTATCTGTGGACTAGTAGGATTGCCATGAGTTTGAGGCCAGCCTGGGGTGGAGTTAGACCATGTCTCAAAAACTAATGATGATGATGACTATGATGGTGATGATGATAATAAAGAAACAGGATTAGGATATTTTATTCTCTTCCACCACCCTGCCCCTGTCTTCAATAATATCCAATTACATAAACATTACTAATATGTCAGGAGAAAAAAACAACAACAACTACCTTTTACATATGGGCATTTGGAGATTATCTTCTAGATATGAGTAATCTATATACACAGATGCAAAGGGCTGGAAAAGAATTGGATGGAACACCTACTCAATACAAATAACTTCTACCTTTAAAATAACACTAGAGAGTTTTTGATAACCTTCTGAATTGTCATCTTCTTTATAAAAGGACTATTTTCTATAGCCTCTATACTACAGGCACTACACTGTGGGCATACAAGCAAAGTTAAGATCTACTAAAATCAGTACTACAAATATTCAAGATGCAGTAACAGAATGTAGTACTTATTAGGACAGAAAATTACTAGGACCTTATTAATAATAAATGGAATGCAGGGGAAGTGTGTATTGGAAAATTAATTTTCATCAGATATTTTTAGAATATAGGGATAAAAGTTGAAGTCTCAGACAACAGTTGACAAAATAAACCAACTAAAGCTGATGGCAAACAGGAAATAATTTTACCAAAGTTCAGGACTACTTTATTGTTGTTCTCAGTCCCAATTCCTAGTAACATCTCAGGCAGACAATCTCCAGATGTTTACATCAGGTAGAATGTTAGAAATGGATACAGGCAATACCATGTAATGTAATTTACATATGAGAGAACCTTATACTTTCAATGATAATTAAAGATTATTTTAAGAAGTCTTCAAGTAGAAATAATTCTAATTTTGTCCCAATCTATCGAATTTCATCTGAAAGTCTGGCCAGAATCCCCAAGTAATTACACATGAGAATAGATGTACAACAGAAGTGAGTCCAGACAGTATTTATTACTTCAGTGAAAAGGTCTGCACACACTGTGGCTTCTCTTTAGATCATATAAATCTTCTACATTTTAAAAAGACTGAACAATAAAACCAGAGGAATTCATCACCCACATCTAAGCACTTCTAAAATTGTTTTCAAAAGTTTACTTTTATTTCTTTGACATTTATTATTATATTTTTTTAATTCAAACTTTCAGGCCATCCTAGAAACAGTTCACACACTATAAATGAATTTTGGCTGTACCCAAACACCTTCATTAATATAATTTAATGATTCAATGGCACATTTGATTAGAAATCTCTGGTATCATTTTGTTAAAGAAATAGTGTTATATACAAAGAGATCCTGGTACAGATTAGACAAACAAATGCCTACTTTTATACTTGCAAGGGAAAAAACAGAGACTAAAACAAATAAACAAACAAAAACAAATCTGAAAATTTCAACTAACCCTCAACCACATTATAGAAATAATACACCTTCTCAGTGAGAAATCGCTCCACACACTTAGAGATGACATAAAGCTCTTTACTAAAGAAAACTTCTGGTTGACTCTGGTTAATGTCCAAATAAGAGTCGACACCCAAAAGATTTCATTAGATTTTAAACACCTTAGGCTTATGCATTTTATATATGCTGCTGCCATTCTTAAATCTCTTTTCGGGTTCTAACCCCAGGTTGCACTTGGACAATTTAAATAGATACTATAAGTCTGGCCACTTAAGTAGATATACACAACAAAGATTTTGAATATTGCCAGAATTATTTTAAGTATTCCAGTGTTGTTCTTTTACAAATAATTGTTACTGAGGAATCATCTTACTTACCAGGCAGAAATGTATTTTCCTGATAAGAGAACAAAGGATTAATGGCAGTCCTGGACTGGCTTACTTAATGGTGGTTTAGCCCTATCCTGCCTGTCTGCCCCAGCTGTCCCTTAGAGGTATGTCTTTCTAATGGCTGGTTTCAAATCAGTGCTATCTCTTTTGTTATAAGAACCAAAGCCTAATGGCTGATCAAGGCCTATCAATTCCAATGAGTAAATATACACATCCCAGCATCCTAAATTTTGTATCTCTCTAACATGCCTGTTAAGCATGCCACTTATCTTTGGAGTGTTTTGGAGGCAGTACTCCCTTTGCTAAATTCCACTTGTTTGACTTAATGTTTCCTGAGCAAGTAAGTAAGTCCTTTATAATACCAGTTCTTCTACATCACCTACTCCACACAGTAAATTCGACTTAGTGCTTTCTGGTGTGTATGAAACCCAGCCCTCCCCCAGAAAACGAGCTCAACCAACTTGAAAAATAGAAGAATATGCAATCAAGCAATTAAAAACGGGAGCAGAAGATATAACATGCATTTCTAGCCAGAATCCCTGCATAGGTAGAGAACACATTAGAAGACAAAAGCTAAAGAACATTTGGGTAAGAACAAAGAGATAATTAAAATATGTATAAAACAACTAAAGAACAAATCCAATTATAAACAAAAGGTCTAAAGATTTACAAACGATGGATAAATATATCAAGCAATTTTCAACATTCTTAGCTGAGATCAATAAATATATCAAACAACATTTTTAGCCATCAGAGGAATGCAAATCAAACTGTTACAGGTCCAAAAGAAATCAAGAGTCATTTATGTTTCTCAATCTATTGGATTTTTGAAGCAATAGACCCCCTTTCCCCAAATGTAAATTTCTCCAGGAATCTCATGCTGGGAGAAAACAAAAGCCTGAGAAAGAAGGGGAATTTAACTCCAGGAAAAAGACTGAAGCCCAGATAGCCATGGATCAAAAGAAGGCTAAATTGATTGGGAATACATAAATGTGCCCTCTATTTAAGTGAGACTTGGGGTGGGGAGACTTGAGGGATCTCTTTGTCTTATTCCCAATGTGGCTACATTAAATAAATCTCCTTTTCATTTTAGTTTGACTATTGAAAACCTGTGGCCATACCAAGTTTTGGGCACAAGATGTGACCCTCTCACCCTACTCAGGATAGCAAACAGGACAACAAATGTTGGCAAGGATGGGGTGGGATAAGGACAGGAACTCAAAGACTACTGGTAGGAATATACAGTAACTAGTTCCACTACCCCAGAAGTCACTGTAGGTATGCTTCAAAAACTAAAGATGGAAGTTTCTTTAAAGACCAGCTATATACCCAAGGCAATCTATGTTACATACCACAGAGATGCATGTTCCTTCATTTGTACTACAGCACTATTCACAATAGCCATGATAAGGAATCAGCATATAGGTACATCAACAGATGGACAGATGAAGA
>LR749612.1:676343-720430 GCA_902729485.2 Mus minutoides | reverse complement strand
AATTTTCCATCAATTCCAAGTATCCTATTTCAGCAACCTAGTATTGAACAGGTTTATATTGTGGATAAGCCTATTACTATTATTATTATTATTATTCATAATTAACTTTGCAGAGAAAATAGTGGATGACAAATGTTTTAAAGTAAAAAAAAAATAAATGAATGAAAATCTTGATCTAAGTCTGTTTGTAAATTGAGGAATTGCTACAAAATATTATAGTGATATGATGTCATAGAGACAAAGAACTAATTAAATTGTTTTATTCAAAAGATTTGTGCTGTGTGTGTATGTTACACGAATGTGTGTGTGTGCGTGTGTGTGTGTGTGTGTATGTGTATGTGTGTTTTACATGAATGTATGTATGTACACTGTATGCATGAGTAGTTTCTGTTGAGGGCAGAAGAGATCCCCTGGAACTGTAGTTACATTGGTTGTGCTGCAAGACCAGCTGGGGCTCTTAACCAGTAAGCCATTTCTTCAGCACTTTACTTTTATTTTTTAGTGATAGAAATAAAGACAGCTTATTAAAGAAGAGAACGAGAGTGTACTAGAGGCCTGGGACAGGAGGTAGGCCCAAAAGCCCTAATGTAATATCTGTAAAGTATGTGACTAAAAACAAGACAATTTCCCATTACCTTCTCAACATATAAAGATACTTTTTTTTAACTTTATAAATAATTTTATCTATTCTGATTTATAGACTTAATCACCAATAGTTTATGTTCATTTCAGTGTTCTCTTTCCTATAACAACAAAGAAAATGATACAGCAATAACAAAATTGCCAGAATCCATAAAATATAGTACTAATTATTACCCTAAGAGAAAAGCAATAATCTTAAAGGATGATGAAATTAGACAGAAGGTTTATTTTCTTCTATTGAGCCTCAGGCTCTGTTACACAAAGGTGGAATTCTAACATGAAAGTGAATTTGTTATATTTAAAGCTATCACTTAAAACTTCTGCATAAATTCTTTCTGGATCTCATTTTGCCAATTCACATTTTACTAGCCACCATTCTTCATCTACTTGCATGATTAAGAATTAAAAGCAATGTTTCTGTTCAAAGCTCCAACTGGATTAGTGCTTCAGTTATTTGAGCAATAACTTCAATATTTCATTAAAAACATGAAGCCAGTTTCTGCCTAAGCATTTTGTTTCAGCACACAGTTTTCAAAACTTAGGATGATTTTAATAAGAAATTACCCACAATAGCTTAGCTCAGAAAATAACAAAAAGAAAAAAAAAATCCTCCTATGTGAAATAGTCATAGTATCTTGAAACTTGAAGTTCTAAGTAGAAAAGTCCCACAGGAATATTGTTTTTCCTATTTCACTTTTACTTGCTGAGAAGGGAGAAATCATTTAAAGATAAATAGTGGTTCCACTAAGAAACACAATGTATCAGGAAGAAAGAAAGAAAGAAAGAAAGAAAGAAAGAAAGAAAGAAAGAAAGAAAGAAAGAAAGAAAGAAAGAAAGAAAGAAAGAAAGAAAGACCCTGGGACTAACAATCTGCTAATTTTCTAAAACATAAGTTCAAAGAACGTGAGAGAGGAGATTCCTACCATAAAAGCACACAGAAACATCACAGTAAGCAAGAGGAATTATAAACAAGGTAGAATGATGTTCAGAAAAAGTTGCATCTACTAGAAGCTCACAGGCAAGAAAATCTGAGAAGTGGCCAAAGAATGAATTGTAGCACAAGTAAATATCACTAATGTGAAGCTTCCTCAGTACATAGGGGGCAGCTTTTCTTGAAAAAAATTCATCTGTACTAATCTTATAGAAATATACTAACATTAAATATAGTTGAGTGTGGTAGTTCATGCTTTTAATCCCAGCACTTAGGAGGCAGAGGCATTTCTCTGTTGCATGTGAGGCCAGCCTAGCCTGGTCTAAACTGAGTCTTATAGGTCAGCCAAGGGTACAGAATGAGACCCTGTCTCAAATATGTATGTACATATAAAAATATATACACATTATCTCTCTGTCTCTGTGTCTCTGTCTCTCTGTCTCTCTCTGTGTCTCTGTGTCTCTGTCTCTGTCTCTGTCTCTGTCTCTGTTTCTCTCTCTCTCTCTCTCTCTCTCTCTCTCTCTCACACACACACACACACACACACACACACACACACACACACACACTAAATTTGGCCATCCTCTTTCAGAAAAAGTAATTGATCAAAATATCTGAAGTTATAAACATGAAACTTTTGTTAGATAATAGGTCAATATGCTTCTTGTTAACTACTATCTCTGAAGAAATCATAACACTTTCCCTAGTTGGTTTCGAGGAGAGTATGTGTTGCTAAGCTCAGTGGGAAGTGATATAAAAGGCTCTGCAAACCTAACATGTAAAGGCTACTACAAAATTAATTCTTGAACTTGTGAAATTTTGAAAATACATTCAATACAATCGCAGTTTATTTGAAGCTGTCACATGGTGTTAGTAACAAGAAGCGAGGGGAAAGAAGTTGTTAACAATATGGGATTGACATGAGATTAAAATGAAATTTAGTATACAGATTTAGTAATGTTGGCAAACAGTCCCATGAGAGATCAATAAACTTCATTTAGACTATTTGGTAGTAATGATACAAGTCAATAATATACCTCCATATTGTCATAAAACCTTTAAAATAGCAATTAACTGAAAATTTTACAAGTAATTATGAGAGTCATTTGAGTACTCTAAAATGGTAAGAAACATATTAAAAACAGATTTCAATTGTATAATTAATTGAGCATTGGCAGACTTAAAAAGCTTGTAATTTTAAATGTTCTTTAATATGCTTAAATTTTTTATTTGAATTTACACATATATTACTTATACAAATTTACTGATACATAGTGATGTTTATATATGTATATATACGCTGTGTAATATTTAGAGTAATTAGCGTACCCATGATCTTAATCATTTATTTATGTATTTTTGTTTTTTCAAGACAGGTTTTCTCTGTGTAGCCCTGACTGTCCTGGAACTCACTTTGTAGACCAGGCTGGCCTCGAACTCAGAAATCCACCTGCCTCTGCCTCCCAAGTGCTGGGATTAAAAAGGCTTGTGCCACCACCGCCCAGCGATCTTAACCATTTATAATTTCTTCATTGTAACAACATTTAAAATACTCTTTTAGAGCTATTTTGAAATATATGAAACATTATTAGAAATAAAGTTAAAATGATGTTCATTTCATTAGTTCCTATCTTCAAAACTAGACTAAATTATAAATTAAACCACTCGTGATGAATATCAATGTATCTTAGTCATCCAGAGCAATGTGTCTTGACAGAAAGATGCATCTATAATCACCTAAATATACACATTTGTCTGGAAACATTCGCTGAAGATTTTAACTATTTAGGTATTTGAAAATAACTATAAATACAATAAAAGAAAAAAATTAAACACATACACACAAAGAAATAGTCATTTTGCAGTGCCTTTATAGAATGCCAGAATACTCCTATGTAATTCTGTTTTTGTAACTACTAACCAATTTCTCCATAAACCACATTTAACACTACATTCCCTGGAGTCTGGTAACCACTATATTTCTCATATGAGTGTGAACACATTTTCCAATGTGTGACTTATTTCACTCAATATAATATACCCTAAGCTTATCCTTGTCAACTGTAAATGATAGGAATGCATTCGTTTCATCATTCTATTGTGTACTTATATTTTTATTATTGATTCACTTGTTGATAATAAGCATCTTATTAATATAGAAATTAGGTGATGTTTTCCCAAAATTTAGTATTTTAAGGAAGAGTTCGTGTTCAAAAGTCTTAAGAGGACAAGGAGTAAATTACTAATATTAAAGTTGATAGTTAAAGCCAATTATAGGAAAATATATTATCCATCAAAGAGTGAACTAGATAGTATATAACATTTCACTATTATTTTAATTTTAATCACAAAATCAGGCCCCAGGAACTATAGAAATCTTGTTATCTCTGAATAATCCAGAGAGTTTCCTGAAGTAAAATTAAGGGTCTTGGCTAAAATAAATCAGTATCTGTAGGAACAGAGTAACTGTTATGCAGTTCATTGATTAGTTGATATAGGGCTAACCACTCTTCAGAATGATATGTTCTAAAGACTAAAGATTCATGTATTTGAAAGTTTTCACTTAACTGCTAGTTCTTAAGATTGAGTCCCCGTATTCAAAGAAGAAAAAAAAATGCCAAGCCTGTTTAAACAGAATGCTAGAAGCTCAAACTAGTTTTCTATGCAATTCTATACAAGAAGTCTACTGTATAAAGCTAAGTATATAAAATCAATGAAATAAATCTGTTAAAGTATATTAATTATTTAACAAGTTAAGCTATATACATTTATCAAATATTATTAGTATTCCACATTAGCTGACTATAGAAAAGGCTTTTGTTGAATGATTCCACTTTATAAAATTCACTGGTTTTATTTTCCATTAACTTCTACACCACATGTTATACAGCACCTTTTTCTGATGATGAGTATTACATGTCTATACAATTAAGATGGTCTCCAACTCTACATGAACATGTATGACAAGAAAAATATAAAAACATCTTACCCCAGATATGAGAAATACTTTGCAGAAGTCTAAAACCGGAAGAATCTGAAGAAAGCTGGCGGCTTCCAGCGTATCTTGAAGGGTGTCCATGTTAAGAGAAAGCTTTGCAGTGTAGATGAAATCAATAATTTTCCGTAGACCCACTCTGCTCACGCCATGAAGCTTAATGCACATCAGCTCTTGTTCTTTCATTCCACCTTAAATTAAAGATAGTCAATTAAATGGAGTGGATCATTAAGGTCAGACTTGGTTCTGCTGGTAATTAGATGCAGCAAAATCAAGGGAAAGTCTTATTCCAAGGAAGCATCCATTCCAGTTTTGCTTTTGTACATTTTTACAGTTAAAAGGACACTTGAAGAAATCCTATTTATACTAACGGAGATCATATATAATACAAGTGTTTTCAAATGGTCTGTCATATTGTATCTTTTGATGGATTAAAGACCATATAATAGAAGCACACAGTCTGTGATTGTCCACTTAGATATTTCTAAAAAGGTTATGAAGTAGGACAGATGGTAGAAAACATGATTTAAACAGCACCACACACAACTATACAGATTAGTGAATATTTCTTTTGAAAGTGTTTTTTAGAATGACAAAGTAAAATACTGGATTTTAAGTTTTAAATTATATATGCATAATATACATTGTATGTGTATTATATACTAGATATATACATACATGCACACACAGATGTCTCCTAATTTATTAAAGTGAACACAGAGTGTCAAAAGCCAACCTACCTGTGAACATAGCTTTGAAGTAGTCACTAGCAGATGCCATCATGACTCTGTGCACGGGGTAAGCATCATCTGTATCACCTGGCATCAGTGTCACGTCACAAAGCAATCCATCAAGCCGAAGCTGGTCAAAGCCCTGTGTAAGGAAGGAATGGAGAAAACGCTTACAATCTCTGCATGCTAAACTTATGCTTACAAGCTCACACATCTAGAGTATTTTGAAAACAGAGCCAAAAGAGTTATCAAAAAGAAAAAAAAAACACTGCTTTGTTTATATATGTATAGATTTAACTGCATAAAAAAATAAGCTATTAAGGTTAATTTACATTAAAAACAAATAGAGAAAGCATGTGAAATCATTTACTGAGACATATTTTCCCTAATTAGAGGGAAAAAAGATGACCATTTACACATTTTTTTTTACACTTTTGTTTTTGCCCACACATGAAATAAAAATCTTCGACCTTCCAGAATTGCTTTCCATAATCACATGGATAGTAGTGACTTTAATAGATTATTTTGCAATTTGATGACTTTCCCTCCATCCACCCTTGAGACAGAAAGGGAAAGCATATTTATCTGTATCAAGTGCAAGACTGTGGTTCATTTTATCATCTGAATTGTTTACCCTCTCAGAGAATTAAGGATTATACTTT
The DNA here is from genome assembly GCA_902729485.2 of Mus minutoides. Lineage (NCBI taxonomy): Eukaryota > Metazoa > Chordata > Mammalia > Rodentia > Muridae > Mus > Mus minutoides. The sequence goes on along the minus strand of LR749612.1, from coordinate 714,469 downwards.
AAATATTCCAATACTCAGCTTACCTCTGCTGCTGTTTGGCCAATTATCTTTCAAGTCAAAGATTTAATTATCTTTGATAAAAGGAGTGTAGGGAGTCCCAATAGGAGACTTAATTGTCTCCAAAGGCTTAAAGGATTAGCATAGAATGAACAGGCTAGCCCCTACAGCGGAGAGAAAGGACAGGCCACAGTGAGAAGAGTACCTGTTGATTAACTCCTTCAGTTGCCTCTAACTCCCTGTCTCTACTCTTAGGAGAATGAAATGCTTTGATTTCAATGGACAGTTTCCACAATGTATGTGTATCACACATGTTTTACAAGATGAATTATATAATTCACTTTATTAAAAATAATGAACAGAGTCATAAAAAACTGCTAAAAGGAATACAGAAGTAGATAATGAAGCAAAAAGAAAGAATGTGACAGGTTCAATCTGTACTTTCAAAGAAACGCTTCATTATAAAACAAAACAGGTGATAGAAGTGATATAAATCACTCTCTAAGATTATAATAAGCTAACACAGTTAGAACAGATATAACTGATTGTTTGATTTCAAAACCTCAAATAAAGTCATGTTTCACAGATTTAAGAAACAACTTAAGAACCCCAAAGGTATAATTTACTAAGAATACAATTCTGAAAATATTGATTCTACCCATAGGTATAATATAAATCACTATCTAAACTTCCATTATAATTTTAAAATTACTTTTGAAAGTAAATTTGTGGTTTAATAGAATTGAAACTTCAGAGAGGTTATCTTATCCAATCATTGCTCCTCTAGGGAGAGAAAAATATTCACGTTATATGTATACTTTAGAACAGAAGTACATATTTGTGTATCTCCACAAATGAACTGCATAGTTTTGCTCACAGTTACAAAACTTTTCATAAACAGCCCTGTCCTTTGCCAATATAAACACTATTAAACCAAACATCTGCAACTCATTCCTTGACTTTCTTCTTCAGAAATGCAGATAGAAAAGAATAGCAATGCATTTTGCCAAAGCAATGTCCACTTGGAGAAATTGTTCTCATTCTTAAGACAGGAACTGACCCTTACTATTTGTTTAAGGAGTAAAATGTGCTGTAAGTCTATGGCATATGTCTTTAAATTCAGTGAGTGTCCATCCATAAGCACTGATTGAGCACATTGCTGTGGTGATAAGACTGTCTCTCAGCTGAGAAGAAGCCCAGTAAGTTTGGGGAACAGTACTTTTGAATTCACCAAGGTTTTTGCATATCCTTGGTCAAAATGTTCAAGTTAGGATAGCCCTATTTCATTCAGAAGCTATCAAATAGTACTTTAACATCATGTAAGCATGGTGGGGAGAACACTAGCTTTTTTGTCCTATTAACCAGAAACTAGAAACCTAGCTTTTCTTAAGAAAAGAATTAGCATGTGTTTAAAATCCTTGTTTGTGAAAGAATTGTAAAGGTTGAAAATTAGAAAAAAAAAATAGAATTAAGGCAGTGTTTAAGGAGAAAAGGTTGGATCCAATGGTTTAGCTTGGTTACCCTTTCTTCATCAAATAAAATTGAAGTAAAAAGGTTATAAATATACATTTTTTTAAAGTCAAGACACATAAGAATAAATCCTGGAGTAGTGGCACATGCCTATATAACAATGAAGAGCTTTGTACCACAGCACTTTGATGATCTTACAACATTTGAAATTACAATTAATGCAACAATGAACTTCCTACGAAAGGAAGGTTCCATTCCTTAACATCTGGACAGCTCAGCTTAGCTAAGATAGCAAGAGTAAATCACAAAGTAAATCTTTTGGCATTCATTCACACTCCCATGAAAAACTCAACCCTTTCTTAGTACAAGTTGGTATCATAAAAGGCCTTTGAATCTGCCTTCAATATATTGATTTTTTGTTCTCATTCTCACACTCTTTTCTTTTTAACTCTCTCAATTATGAAGATTTCATATCTAAGTGCTGGATTTGCATCATGTTTACCCCATTCCCTCCCGTTTCTCCCCTACCCGCTTTCTCTTAATACACACACACACACACACACACACACACACACACACACACACACTAACACTACTGAGTCCATTTAGAACAATTCTGGTTTTGGGGGCTGTACCACTTGGGTATGTATCTATCAGAGGGCCTGTCTGTGGAAAAACTGAGTCTCTCTTTCCCAGAATCCCGTGATTGCTTATATTTACTCATCTAGCCATGGGGCCTTGTGAGAATTCCCCCACCTACACTGGAATGTCAACAGATGCTATTATTCTGAAGATCTTGTTCAGGCAGCCATATTGTTGAGATTCATGGGTGTAGCTTCTGTCCCTTTGAGATAGAAGACACTATCTTGAAGCAGATGCCTAGGTTCTATAGCTCTTACAACCTTCCTATCCTCTCTTTTGTTATTTTCCCTGAGCCTTTGATGTAGGGGTGGTCTTGCAACTGTATTAATTGGGGGTTAGAATGGCAAAATCTGTTCTCTGCATTCTATCACAGTTATCTCACTATCTTTTCCTCTCATTAACTCCAGAAAATATCTTAGAGATCATGTACAGAGTACCCTTTCATCACAAAAATATTTTTTTCTCACCAACTTTGTATTCATTCCCTTTATATAATTTCTATAAACTTATGTTTCCCTCTACACATAAAAAGTTTGGTTTTATTGATATTACTTAACCTCTAGTTAACTTTTAAGGGTGTCCTCAAACTTGCTTCCACTAATTTCAATTGACTTTTCTGTCTCGGCACTTCTCTTCTCTGTTAGTGCATTTCGGCTGGCTCTTGGCTGTCATGTAAGAGAAACTTGTTTGTCCTCAACTTCTAAATATTTACTTTTTTCTCCTATAAATCTCTCTATATATTTCTATATATCTTCGATATTCTTTTGGGGCAAGCAAGCACTGTGATTTTTTTTAAACCTTCCTGACATTAAATTTAATCAGTGTAGCAAAGGTTCAAATATTATGAAAAAGAGGTACATACATAAATACCCTAAAAGAATTAAACATATTCATCTAACAAATGTCATAATTATTGTATAAAAGGGAAGAATGAGTTGATCCTATAAAATTATAATATCAAAGTAAGCAACAATAACATTTAAAAATTGTCTAGATAGCAATAGCACTCAAATAAAATGTATGATCATCATGCATAAGGCAACTCTGATGTATAGTATGGTATTAAAGATAATGAGACAAGCAAATATTTCTACTTATTTATGCATTACAAAGAATTTAGTAGCATGTTATAACTAATGTGATGACTATAATTTCCCAAGAAGAATGAGCAAAACCAGGAAACTCATCTTTACAAGAACAATAAAAATTATTGATGGAAAATGTATTGTCCAAACAAGGACGGAAGATTTTAAGAACCGAAGAGGGAAAGGTTAAGTAATGAGTTTAAGGAGATGTCACATATTTGATCAAAACAATATGAGCTTCACTTTCATGAGGCTGCCAGTCATGTGATTCAGAGGACAGAGAAGAAGAGATGCACTTAAGTTAAAAGAGATATATAGGCTGAAAATAATAAAACTTTATATTAATACTAAACACTGTTGCCATTATGCAACATGGCTTGTACTTTCAAAACATCTAATGGCTCTCTGTTATTGTGTGTACAACTACTGCTTTTCAAAGACTTCTCAAGTTTGGCTTTAACCCAACTATACACCCATAACTTTTATGACCCTGTGTACTGTAACCAATCATATGACCTTTTATTTCTGCCATTATTCTTCACATGGATGGCTTCCCTCCTTCAAAGCCTAATTTAAATTTGACACCCTTTAGACAGAAAACTATTAGCAATCAAATCTCCTCTAAAACAATTAGACAGTCTTGTTCTGGCTCTCAATGTTTAGCATTTAAGTTTAGCTTATAAATTTTTGTTTCCAGAGAAGGCAAAGTAGCAGCATTTTTCTTCATGTTAATGAAGAAATACCTTAAACCAAGACAGAATATATGAAAAACAGACCAAAAGGGCAGTATCTGTAAAAAATTAGGAAACAAGTTAGATGGACCTTTAACTGTCACAACATGCTGCCTGAAAAGAGAGACAGCATGAGAGCCCAGACAAAACTCAATTTGGAAAAACCAAGAAGATTAGGGAGATATCCTTGGAGAGATGCCTTCTCATCCACCTTCTTCCCCAATCTTCACCAGCTAGTAGACCAAGGCAAGGTAAGGACTTGGGCAATCATAGTGTTTCATGGCAGTGCTTAAAATACAAAGAAAGAAGCAACTGTCTTTTTGTATGATGGTATGTATACTAGCCCATGTGGTAAGTGTTTACTTTTTTAATCTCTATATCTGAATCAAGACATGGGTGTAGTGGTGGTATATACCAGAGCAGAGAATAAAGCCCCATCTTTTAGATCATGGAGACAGTCCTGATAAGTGGAAACTACTGAGAAAATAGTCAGTATGACATTGTACAGCCAAGAGATACCACAAGGTATCATACTGTGAAAAACTGTTCAAGAATTTAAAAAAGAACAGATTAGTAACATACACAACAAATACTTGGGTCAAAAAGACTAGACTATATAAAAGAAGTCAACCTCAGTATCTTATAGATTTTATTATATTTGGGGGTTCTTTTGCATAACAAAGTAACTGAAAATAGATTGTAGTTCCCAAGAGTGAGAAGGGACCACCAAGCGTAATGAGAAACAAGGTGTAGTCATGTAATCATTCTATGTCAGCATAATTGTAAGGATTAGATGAAATGACATATTTACAATGTTTATGCAAGTACATAAAAGTAAAAAAAAATCACATTCACTGTATGTTCTAATCTGTAAAGTAAAAAGTAAGAAGATAGTAAAATATACTGAGTTGATAGTAATTAAAATAGAGCTGGCATAAATATAGTATCAAACAAACAGATTTCAGAGCAAAGACTATTTTGCAAGCAATAATGTGAATCATTTTGTGATACAGACATTAATCAAGCAAGAGTATATAAAAATCAATAAATGTTTCTGTTTTGTAAGAGCAGAGTTTCAAAATACATGAGGCCCAAACTAGAAGAACCAGAGAGAGAACAAAAGAGGTTCACCCTTGTTATAGATTTCAATTCTGACCATCTTGGTGGCCTTAAAATATGATAGAAATCAGTAGGGTATAGATGATATAACCATATCAGTCAACTTGATCTAGCTAAGATTTATAAAATATAGATTTATAAAATATACCACCAAAGAACTTTAAATGCACATTATTGCCATGCGCCTATGGGATACTGCACAAAGTACATGCCATTGTAAGTTATAAAACTTGTCTTACAATATTTTCCAATGATCCAGGTTATACAAAGGATGTTTTCTGACAAGCTTGATTAAATAAGAAATCAAACTGGAAATATTTCAAGAATTTCCTCAAGTCTTTGAAAGCACAATAATGACTGGCCCAGCATTGGTGCAATAATGGCAATTATTTCATCAGGTAAACAATAGCTGTCTACCTGGACTTAAGGCCCACTCAATAGGAGGAAATTCATGCCTGGTTCCAGAAACCCATCCACCTACCCATGGCTGGTGTGGTCACAGATCCTAGATCAAAACCAACTATGGTTGTTTTCTAAACCAATATAATTTCTAATTGTATTCTGTTAAGTGTAGCTCTCACTCATTACTACTGCGGAGATCCAGAAGTGGTCAAAAGGCACACAACAACTGGCCATGGATGTCCTCCCCCAAATGATACACTTACAATGTAACCTCTATACCTAAGGCTTGTAATAAAAAATAAACCTGCCATGATCAGCAACCCAAACATTTACTTTAACCTAAACATACCATGACACTAAACCAGTAGAAAGCAAGACACATTATTTTGCCTAAGCTTTTTAAACAACCCCGTTTTAAACATTCTATTAGCTATGTAATAATGGAATGTTCTAACATAATATATTACAGTGACTTTCGTGCTAAAATTAAGTGGAGAAAATGGCTAAAGTGGAAAGATCAGAGTGATAGTCATTAGGACAGGATGCTCAATGGTTAGAACAGAGAGATATTTTTATTTTTTTTTTTTATGGGTTTAAATAAGTATAGACAATATCCAGGAAATTGTTTCTATCCAATTAAAGAAGTGTTTAGCAATTAACATGTATAGCTACCAGCTAGAGCATGGTACCCTTGTTATGGCTTCCTTGTCCTAAGAACAGGGCTTCCAAACGCCAAACTATATTTTTTTCCCCTTTGGTAGAGGAAGAGAAGAACAGGCAAGAAAGGAAATAATCTGTGTAATATTACGATTTCCATGAAGAATAAAATTTACTATATCATTGTATAAATTGTTAGCTTCTACTGATGTTTTAAAAATCATGGCTAATAATCAGCAATTATTTGTAAGAGAATGAATTTCAAAAGATAAAACAGTTTACAACAAAATTAGACTATAAATACATGTATAGAGTCACAAAACCTGGCTCAATTATGTGTCATCTAAATGGGTATTTGAATCTTGGCAGGCCTCCTAACTTCTGTGACATTCAGTATCCCTTCATACAAGGTGGATATGACAATGCTTGCCATTTCTGTCTCCTGATCTATTTTCAAGCATCAATGAGGCAAAGCTATACATAAATACATCTCAAACTGCCATCGAAATTTATTCATCCCATAAATAATATTCATAAGAACAGCAAAAAAGGCACCGAATGGTTCCTCTATGCCAAGTATGAGGCTAAGCTCTTTAGTTGCATTGCCTTATTTAATGATAGAGAATACTAAAAAAAAAAAAAAAATCAAAACTGGATATTGAGGGAAAATATTCATGCACTCCAGCACTAGAACACAAGGCATACAAAAGAACATTTAGATAACAGGTCTGGAAAATCCTTCCAAGGGCTGACATTCATCAAGGGCTGAATTATATGGATATAGTAGAAGCTGGTAGTTGTTTTAGCTTAAATGGGAGAAACATATCAATGGTTGTTAAGCAGCAGTTAGAGAGGAATAAAGAGTTCTGATGTGCTATTACCTAGCAGGCTGCTTATAGATAACAAGCATTTATGACAAAGTTTGAAAAGCTAGAAGGAAGGATTTTAAAACCTTTTTACCAGAAAGAAATGGTAAATATTTGAAGAGACATAATTATTTAATTTTATTTAAACATTATAAACCTATCATGTACCAACAATACCACTCATTACTATGTATAATTTTATGTTTTATGTGTCTGATAACACATATGTAAAAAATTCCCCAAAAGCAAAATTAGAAGCATGCTGCCAAAATGTACCATTTAAAATGAGTCATTATGAATGAGTAGAAATAAGTAAATAGAATAAAGAAAAGAAAGGACATTCTAGGGAGAGGAAAGAGGAATAAGAACCACAATATATGAAAGAATGGTGTAAACTTTGAAGGCAGTGAAAAATTCAAACTCTTCTATGCTAATGACAAAGAAAGGGATAGGTGGTGGATTATGAATTAGAAATTGACATAGCTATAACAGAACAATGAATATATATAAGACTGGAGCTATTGTGAGAAATGTTGGCAAACCATTTAGCAGATAAGCTTTTGTAACTATATTATAAAAGACAATATTTATTATTGAATATTAAAAAGATAAGTGTCCCAATTAAGAACTGGGCCAAAATTCTAAATAGATATTTCGCCAAAGATGGCATAAAAATGACCATAAGCACAAATGAAAAGCTTTTCAACATAATTCGTAATTGGGGAAATGCAAATCAAAACCACAAGTAGTACTTCACACCTGCTCAGAGGGTATGATGCAAAAACAAAATGAAAAACTGTCAAGAAGAATATACTACAGGCTTTCTTTACTATACTACATGTCAAGGAAATATATATATATATATATATATATATATATATATATATATATATATAACTGGAAAGAAACTAGAACTGTCTACAATAACAGTGCAAATATCAACTAGTGCAAACAGTCAGGCAATCCTTCAAAAGCTTAAGCATACAATTACAACAGGACCAAGAAATTCCATTCCTAGACTCATACCCAAAAGATATTAGAATACTAGTAAATAAGTAAACATAACAGCATTGTGCATAAGCTAAACACTAGAAATCACCAAGTGTCTGTCAATGAACAAATGGATGAATAAAATGTAGTACATGTACACAATGGGATATTGTTTGGTCATAGAAAGAAAGAGAGTATATTGCATGCAATAACATGGATGTACCTTGAAAACTTTATACTCTTACTAAAAGAAATGAGTTACAAAGGCCATATAGTTGTAACTTCATGTATATGAAATGCTCAGAATATCCAGAACTATACAGCTAGAGAGATCAATGGCTGCCTAGGGACAAGGAAAGGGTTGGCAGTAGATGACGAGTACCTGCTAGTGGGTATAGGTTTTCTTACTTTGAGATGATAATCTAGAATAGACTATTGTGATAGTTGCAAAATCCCGTTGTGAACAGTCTAAAACTCACTGACTTATATACTGTAACTAGGTGGAAATATATGGTATATGAATTTCATCTCAATAAAGTTCTCATTTAAATTTTAAATGCACTTGATGATTATGAAACCAAGAATGATCTTCATAGGACTGCATAGTAAAAGAAAAGACAGTGTCAACCTGGGACAATAAGGAGAAGTCAAAGAAACAAAGGAAGTAAGAATGGATGCAAAAGTAGGTCATCATTCCTTAAGCTAACTCTAGATAATCTTCCTTCAGTATGTGTAATTTGTACTGCTAATTCCATCATGGATTCTTCTGGGATTTGTTCAAGGTTCTAGGAATCCAAGCTGACTACCATCAAACGTCTTTTAGGCACTTTGACAGCCTAATTTGTTGCAGCCTATTTAATAAAGATGACTAAACTTCTGGAGTCACTCAGGCCCACCAGATGGATAGCTTATTTGGTGTACCCATCACTTCTGATTAGCTACAGTTTCCCATACATCTCCGTTTAGCTTGGGTGGAAGGAAAACAAATATTTATCATAGATCTCACTTTCCCATAAATTGTAATACTTAATTTTTATATATTTCACCTAGATTACAAATAAGGAAACTGGTCTAGGGAGATAAGTGATTTTCTCAAAGTCAGATAACTAGCTAGTGATACTATAATTAGAATTCTAGTTTGGGTTGCACTATACGAGCCAGGTTACTCTCACTACAGTTTGGAAATAGGTAATCAGTCAGGGCAAGAATTCCTAAAAAACAGTTGCTCCGCACAGAGCAATCACCCCTCACAAGCTGGAGTTTGTACTGTTGCTAATTTTAACACAATGCTAATATTTATATATTAAACACTTCTCTGGCTTATTCCCTTGACAACCACCCATCCAAAATTAGATAGAAAAAGGTTCCCTGTTAGTGCTTGGTCTTAAAAATCTGTTTGTGGGAACATACTTTTAAAAAAATAATATTTTATGAATGCTTTGAGAATTTCATACAATTTCAATACATTCCCTCTCCAAACTCTTCCCAGATCTATCCACACCTCTCTAAGCACCCAACTTTGCTCCTGCGGCTGCTTCTTCCTCTTCCTTCTCCTTTAACTCATCAATTTCAATTTGCATAGCCCATGTGCAAGGCCTGCCCTAGAGTGTAGCTCATTTACTTATGGGTCACACTATTAAAGAAAGCAAACTTCTTGTTTTTTTTTTTTTTTTTTCCTAAAGAAAACAAAGCTCTTTCTGCAGTTATCAAATGCAAATAGCCCCTCAGCTAGGGGTGGGACTTTGTACTGATACCAAATCCCTTGCAAGCTAGGATTTTGGTCTGTCTTGAGTTTGCACTGGTCTTGGACATGCTGGCAGAATTACTATAAGTTCAAATGTGCATTTGCCCTATTGAGTCTGGAAAATACTATTTCTTCATAGTCCTCCACTACTTCTGCCTCTGGCTCTTACACTATTGATGATTCTTGAAACTTTGTGGGAGGGGTGTGACATAGATTTCCCATTTAGGTGTAAAATTTTTCTTTATTCTGTTTTTTATCTGCACATTGACCAATTGTTGGTCTCTCTGAAAACTACTGAAAGGAAGTAGCTTTTCTGGTGAGGGATGAGATTTACACTAATTTGTGGGTATAGCAACAGGTCATTAGGAGTTGTTTTAATACTATCATTTTAGCAGAAAAATAGTATATTCTCTCCTGTGGAGCAAGATCAAGATAGGCAGAGGATATTGCTCCAATAACAGATTTAAGTATGGGCTCTGTCTCCTGGAGTGGGTTTTATATCCAAGTAAACGTTAGTATTCCTAACATTGTCATTCCAGGAAAGTCATTACTGTACCTCAGAGTGGTCACAACTGAGTAACATTGAGGACTGTTATTCTCCTTCAATAGACTGCATAGCCCCTTCTAGCCAACAGGGGCAAAGCTTCCATATCTCTACTTTCTTTAATTTCCCATGCCTTATGACTCAAGTGTGTAGTGTTTTAATCAATTAGGTCTTGCAATTAAGTTCTGGAGGTTAACCAAGAGCAAAGGCAATAGCCTACAATACTTAAGGGTCTTTGGAATATCACTATCCCCAAACTCAAAAAGATAAGCAGATCCTGGGACTAGTGTTTTTATTTGCTCGTACACAGTGTCTAGTTCCAGTATTGTTTGCCAATTTAAGGATAATGCCACTTAAGTTCTTTTTGTGTATATATTATGGATATATGTGAGGATGCTTCTACAGTAGTAGGTTTCCATATGACTATTTCAAAAGACCTCTAGTGTGCTCTGAGCCCAGGGGAGGCAGCTAGGGCCTGTCCTGTGCTTCCCACACACCAGGACTTTAATATCACATCGAGGTTACACGTGAGTGGAGTGCAGAGGTGGTTTTGGGAGCAGTGGGTCAGCAGTTGCCCGCAGGGGCAGGATCTGAGAACTCAGCCCCACCGGAGGCTGGGTCTCACCCAGCCAGAGCACCCTCCACCCAGCCATCTTTCCTCTGAGCCCAGCAACTCCCAGGACTTTAAGATCACATCAGGAGCTCAGGGCTAGGGCCACAGGTGCTGTGCACTCTCCTAGGCTCTTTCGGGACTCCCCAAGCTATCTTGGGACCTGAGGTGAGCAGGGGAACACAGCCTCTGTTCCGGCCCAATCTCGTGGAACTTGAGACATCAGCCAGGAGATTGATAAAGGCCCAGGGCAGAACAGCGGGTCCTTTCTGGTCTGCACCAACACCAGGTCTCCTTGGGCAGAGATGGCAGGAGGCAAGCATAAGAACAGAAGCAACAGAATCCAAGGGTACTTGGCATCACCAGATCCAAACTCACCCACCACATCAAGTCCTAGATATAACAGCACACCAGAAAAGCAGGACATGGATATAAAGTCACTCATCATGATGATGATGGAGGATTATAAGAAGGAAATACAGGAAAACACAGATAAACAACTAGAAGCATTTAAAGAGGAAAAACTTAGAGAGTTACAGGAAAACACAGATAAACAACAAGAAGCATTTAAAGAGGAAAAACTTAGAGAGTTACAGGAAAACAATACCAAACAGGTGATGGAATTGAACAAGGCCATCCAGGACCTAAAAATGGAAGTAGAAACAATTAAGAAAAACCATAAGGAGATAACCCTGGAGATAGAAACCATAGGAAAAAAATCAGGAACCATAGATATGAGCATCAGCAACAGAATACAAGAGATAGAAGAGAGAATCTCAGGCACAGAAGATTCTATAGGGAGCATAGACAAGACAATCAAAGAAAATGCTAAATGCAAAAAGATCCTAACACAAAATATCCAGGAAATCCAGGACACAANCCAGTAGCTTGGCAGAACATCTGCAAGCTCTAGAACAAATGGAAGCAAAGTCACCTAAGAGGAGTAGACAGCAGGAAATAATCAAACTCAGGGGTGAAATCAACCATTTGGAAACAAAAAGAACTATCCAAAGAATCAATCAAACCAGGAGCTGGTTCTTTGAAAAGTCAACAAGATAGACAAACCCTTGGCCAGACTCACTAGAGGGCACAGAGATAGCATCCGAATCAAAAAAAATCAGAAATGAAAAGGGAGACATAACAACAGATCTGGAGGAAATCCAAAACACCATCAGATCCTTCTTCAAAAGGTTATATTCAAGAAAACTGGAAAATCTGGATGAAATGGATAACTTTCTAGACAGATACCAAGTTCCAAAGTTAAACCAGGATCAGATTAATGACCTAAACTGCCCTATATCTCCTAAAGAAATAGAAGCAGTCATTAATAGTCTCCCAACCAAAAAAAGCCCAGGACCAGATGGGTTTAGGGCAGAGTTCTATCAGACCTTCAAAGAAGACCTAGTTCCAGTTCTTCTCAACGTATTCAACAAAATAGAATCTGAAGGCACACTACCCAATTCATTCTATGAAGCCACAATTACTCTGATACCTAAACCACATAAAGGCACAACAAAGATAGAGAACTTCAGACCAATTTCCCTTATGAATATTGACGCAAAAATACTCAACAAAATTCTCGCCAACCGAATCCAAGAACACATCAAAATGATCATCCATCATGACCAAGTAGGCGTCATCCCAGGAATGCAGGGATCATTTAATATATGGAAATCCATCAACGTAATACACCATATAAACAAACTTAAAGATAAATACCACATGATCATCTCCTTAGATGCTGAGAAAGCATTTGACAAAATCCAACACCCATTCATGATAAAGGTCTTGGAAAGATCAGGAATTCAAGGCCCTTAACTAAACATGATAAAAGCAATCTACAGCAAACCAGTGGCCAACATCAAACTAAATGGAGAGAAACTGGAAGCAATCCCACTAAAATCAGGGACCAGACAAGGCTGCCCACTTTCTCCCTACCTATTCAATATAGTACTTGAAGTCCTAGCCAGAGCAATTTGACAACAAAAAGAGGTCAAGGGGATACAAATTGGAAAGGAAGAACTCAAATTATCGCTATTTGCAGATGATATAATAGCATATATAAGTGACCCCCCAAAACTCCACCAGAGAACTCCTAAACCTGATAAACACCTTTAGTGCAGTAGCTGGATATAGAATTAACTCAAACAAATCAATGGCCTTTCTCTATACAAAGGATGAACTGGCTGAGAAAGAGATCAGGGAAACATCACCCCTCACAATAGTCACTAACAATATAAAATATCTTGGTGTGACTCTTACGAAGGAAGTGAAAGATTTGTATGACAAGAACTTCAAATCTCTGAAGAAAGAAATTGAGGAAGATCTCAGAAGATGGAAGGATCTCCCCTGCTCATGGATTGGCAGAATCAATATAGTAAAAATGGCTATTGTGCCAAAAGCTATGTACAGATTCAATGCAATCCCCAACAAAATTCCAACTCAATTCTTCAAGGATCTAGAAAAGACAATTAGCAAGTTCATCTGGAATAACAAAAAACCTAGACTAGCGAAAACTCTTCTCAACAATAAAAGAACCTCTGGTGGAATCACCATGCCTGACCTCAAGCTGTACTACAGAGCAATCGTAACAAAAACTGCATGGTACGGGTACAGCAACAGACAGGTAGATCAATGGAATAGGATCGAAGACCCAGAAATGAATCCACACACCTATGGTCACCTGATCTTTGACAAGGGAGCTAAAACTATCCAGTGGAAAAAAGACAGCCTTTTCAACAAATGGTGCTGGCACAACTGGCAGCTATCATGTAGAAGACTGGGAANCAATAAATATATGAAATTCCAGGCAAATGGATGGATCTGGAGGCCATCATCCTGAGTGAAGTAACCCAATCACAAAAGAACTTATATAACATGTACTCACTGATATGTGGATATTAGCCCAGAAACCTAGACTAGCCAAGATACAATTTACTAAACACATGAAACTCAAGAAGAAGGAAGATCAAAATGTGGACATGTCACCCCTTCCTAGAATTAAGAACAAAGCACACATTGAAAGAGTTACAGAGATTATATGTGAAGCTGAATCCAAAGGATGGACCCAATGACTGAGTCTGCCAGGGATCCATCCCACAATCAGCCACCAAACATAGACACTATAGCATGTGCCAGCAAGATAGTGCTGAAAGGGCCCGGATATAGCTGTCTCGGGGGAAATTATACCAATGCCTGGCAAACATGGAGGTGGAAGCTCACAGTCAGCTATTAGATGGAACACAGGGTTCCCAAGGAAGGAGCTAGAGAAAGTACCCAAGGAGCTGAAGGGGTCTTCAACCCTATAGGTGGAAGAATAACAATGAACTAACTAGTAACCCCTGAGCTCATGTCTCTAGCTGCATATATAGAAGAGGATGGCCTAGTTGGCCATCATTGGGAAGAGAGGCCCCTTGGTCATACAGACTTTATATGCCCCAATATTGGGGAACGCCAGGGCCAAGAAGTGGGAGTGGGTGGGTAGGGGAGCAGGGCCGGGAGTGGGGAGGGTATAGGGAACTTTCTGGATAACACTCGAAATGTAAATGAAGAAAATATCTAATAAAAATTGGAAAAAAAAAGACCTCTAGTGTTTGTTTTCCCTCCCTAGATTCCCTCTTCCACTTTGACCTCTTATTCACCGTACCATTTAATACTTCTTATTTCATTATTCCTCTTTGTTGCTCTGTGTCACTATATTCTATCTGACTTGCCCAGAAAGATTCCCTCCTTCTATATGGTTCCCTACTATTTAATTTCTGTGAGTATTGCAAAATAAACACACATATGTAAAGACTCATAACTAACATCTACATATGAGACAAAATGTGGTGTTTGCCTATGTGGGTCTGGGTTATATCACTCAGGATGATTGTTTCCAGTTTCACTCATTTATTGATCTGTGCATGTCACAGTTTTATTTTTCATAACAGTTCAATAATATTCCATTTTGTAAATGCACATTTTTGGTTGTCCATCCCATTTCCTGCCTATTATGAATAGAGTATCAATGAACATGGATGAGCTAGCATTTCTATAGTAAGATGTAGAATCCTTTGAGTGTCCAAGAGGATCGCTGGATTGAATGCTAGATTGATTTTCAGCTTTTTGAGAAATCTCTACACTGATTTCCAGAGTGATTGTACCAGTCTGTCATCCCACCAGCAGTGAATAAGTGATCCCCCCTCCCTTACATCCTCATCAGCATTTGCTGTCATATGTTTTATTGATCTTGGCTATTATGATTGGATTAAGATGAAATATCAAAGTAGTTTTAATTTTCATTTGCCTCATGGCTAAGGATGGTGAATATTTTTAAGTGTTCCTCAGACATTTGTATTTATCTTTAGTTGTTCTGTTTAGGGGGCTGAGATTGGAAGACTGTCTCAGTTCAAGGCCAGCTTAGCCTACATAAATGAGCTTCAGAACATCCCAGGGTTCAGAACAAGATCTTGTCTTAAAATAAATAAACAACAACAACAACAACAAAAATAGAATGTATCTGTGCACTGAATTGTAAGAATATATGACTAAATGGCAAAAAATAAAACTTTAGTAGGAAACCATTTAAGCTATTTTTAATGTTCCTCTGCTATAACCATAACTTATAGTCTATGTCTCTATCATCTTATCTATTCATCCATAGAGAAAAGATTCCACTTTTCTTGGCAGAGTTGTCTCTATACAATGGTGCTACTGTAATTTGACCCTCAATATATTCTGTGGTTTCCTTATCTAAAAAGTCAACAACCAGTAATGAATTGTATAGTAAAGTCCACCCTAATATGTTTGCATATATACTGAACATGGTATTTCAGTACTTTGTTCATTTAATCGGTCTCTAAACAATTCAATACAGCACCTATTTACATAAAGTTTAAACTGTATTAAGTCACTAGTCTAGAGATGAGTTTAAGTATACAGAGGATATACTCAGGATATAGGGAAAGACTATGCTATTTCATGTAATAAACTTGAGAAGATTTTGGTCCCTGTGGTCAGTAATGGAAATAATTTCCTGTGGATACTGGGTGAACACTGTATATTCTCTGGGTTATAGTACCACCTGGGAAGTTGCTAGCAATAAGAACTACTAGGCCATACCTAAGACTTTTGATTCAGTATCTCTGGGTTGAGAGTCAGTACTCAGTGTTTTAAGTCCTTCTAATGATCCTCACATGCACTAAAATTTGGGAGCCATAGCTAGGAACTATAGTAGTGATCACTACTAAATTTAACACATTAAAATTAGTAGGGTTACAATGAGTGGCCTAAAGGCATGAATATGAGTATATATCTATCATAAGCATTATACAGATACATCTGGGCTTTTTCCATTGTTTTAAAAGGGTTCTTTAGTATAAGGCCACTAAAGTAGCACATATGTTTTCACTTATGTCCTTGATATCTTCTTTATTTGTTTGTTTGTTTGTTTTCAAGACATAGTTTTCCTTACATGGGCCAGAATCAAGGTGCTATAAGATTGAACCATCTTCCTCCCTGACCCTCATATTTATGTTGAGGACATCCAAAGGACAACAAATTTTAAAACTTACCTCCAAGATTTTAAAGATAGGAAAAAAAAAGGTAATATAGAAATGCCCTGCTCAGGACTTACATTTTAGAGGTAAAAAAATTGATTCTAGAGACATTACACCAAATCTTGCAATAAGTATAAGCATCATCTTTCATTATATTTTGACTATTTCAGTGTAGTTGATCATGAGCAAATATATTCATAAAATCCACCTAATAAGATTTAATTTTAAGATACATTTAGAAAGATATATGTATGTATGTGTATATATATATATATATATATATATATATATATATATATATATATGTGTGTGTGTGTGTGTGTGTGTATATATATATATATATATATATATATATATATATATATATATATATATATATATAATTTATTATAAGTATTATTTAAAATGATATATATTCATACCTAACAGAAAAGACTGGCTGATTTTAGCTCTATCTGGATGGTAGTTATGCCCATCAAGAACTCTACTGTTCTCTAATTCATCAATCACCACAAAGGTCAGTAAGGTCAACATCCATCCAAAATAGTTCCAAATCTCTGTGGCTTGTGTTCCTTTTCTTTTCTGTCTCCTCCTTTCATGTTAGCTATTAACTCTTACACCTATGAATGGGATTACATGCAGTAGTTTCGATCCCTATTCCTGTACCTACTCTTGCCAATGAGAACTGAGATATCTAATAAACATGACGTTAGGACTATGACAATGATTACTGAAGGAGAGATAAGAAACTAGAATATTTAGAATAGGAAACTTGTGAGTTTTACTTTGGTTTACACAATAGAGATTAATAGAGTTTAGAGAGTCAATATTGGCAAACATGATATGTTCTAAGGAGGATGGACAAGTGAGAGGAAATGATGTAAAAATTGTGTGTGTGTGTGTGTGTGTGTGTGTGTGTGTGTGTGTGTGTTTTGGGTATGAATGAAATTTTAAAAAATAAATTTAAAAAGAATGTGACATACTAGCACGATACTCTTTCCACAAATTATTTTAAACCCAAGAAAACATGATTTTCTTTAAATCAACATTTCTACAGTGGTGGGGTTTTATTTGTTTTTCTAAGTAATAGATTCTATTTCTGAGAAATTTTATGTAAGCAAGAGATGAGCTGACAACAGAAAATTCCCATGTACTTTCTCTTCCCATCCCCATCATTAACAGTCTTCCCAATTTCTGATATCCTGCACCGTAAAATAACAACACCAGAACCCAGAAGATTTTGTATCTGTACAAATCCTTCCAAAAGAGCAGTCACGATTACCTGTAACACCACAGAACTGTGGCTGTTGCTGGTAAAGATGCGTGTACTTCCTGCCTTGCAAGACTGCAAATGGGAAGAGAGGCCCATTTCACTTCCAAAGCACAGTTTCAAGTGCTGGTCTTCCTCTTCCACAAGTGATCTGAAATATTTTAAATCAAAAGAGAGGGAAAAATTAAAATGTACATAATTCACAACAATGATACTATTTAGAAAAATTGTCAGCTGCTGCTGAAAATCTAACTATGGTATATGCTGAGGTCTCCTCTCCTCTCCTCTCCTCTCCTCTCCTCTCCTCTCCTCTCCTCTCCTCTTTGCTTCTCTCCTTTTCTTTTCCTTCAGAGGTCAGAAGGAGTCAGATTCCCTAGAACTGGAGTTCTAGATGGTTGTAAGCTACCATGTGGGTGCTAGGAACTGAATTTGGGTCCTCTGGGAGAAGAACAAGTGCTCTTAACCACTGAACTATCTCTCTAGTCCCTATCTCCTTTTTTCTTAAGGAAAGCAAAGGAAGTGTTAAAAATAATTTACCCAGGTTATTCAAGTAATTGAGTCAAGATTTTGATTTAAATCTAGCATTATTCCAATTCTTATCCACCCACACTAAAAAAAGTTTTAAAAATTCACTGCAATATATCACTGCAGTACTTCGTGTTGCTGCTATTAGTACTAGTTCTAATCAACTCTAACAAAATAAAATTCCACACATAAAATAAAAACTTTAGCTCTCTTTTCTCAATTTGAGACTGTTTATAGAAATAACCATATTCTACTAACATTCCATTTTTCAAAGAAATGGATAACATAAGTGTAAGGCATCTTTATATACTGTTTAATATAATATATATGTATATAAAACCCATAGAAAGGATTGAAGAATGTACAGTTACTTAATTACCAGAAATGTAGTGAAATCTTTGATAGTTAAAGGGATTTATTAAGTTTATACTAAAAATGACCACCCTGAAATGACCTGTCATGATTTCTTACAAGAGGCCTTTTATATCATTAACGCTAGATAGCTAACATGGTTTCTAGATCATGTGCCTAAGAACAAGGAGTCCTTCACTCTGAATTGGTTTGGTTTGTATATTCATGATAGATACTGCTGAGTAGATATTAGAAAAAGAAAAAAATGCCAACTTGGATTTTTCTACTTATCTATATAACTTCCAGAATTTTAAATTATTTGATTTCTTAACTGGACCATCCATTATCAAAGATTTTACCCTTTTCCTGTAATATCTATAACCTGAGCTGCTCAGTTTTAATTAGAGTTGTAATACTGTTGTTACTTTATACACAAAGATGTTGTATTTTGAATACTGACACTGATCTAGTGCTTTTAAATCCTGTAATAATTAGCACAAATTCTTCCCTTAAGGGTCACATTAGTTCTTCTTAATGACATTAGAGCCATAATATAATGAAAATGAATTAATAATACATAACTATGTTTTATTCATCTCTCATTGATATTTAATAGAGAATAGTTCAAATAAGATTTTGACAAGCATAAAAGAAAACGAACACAGCCTTCCATTAAAGTTTCAGAAATAGCTTTAAAAAGAAATATATATTTTTATATAATTTATATTTTTATATAATTTTTATTTTATAGTATATATATATATATATATATATATATATATATATATATATATCTTACATAGCATAAAAATACTCATATACATGTTTGTAGACAGGCACTGGAATTTATAGAATCAATTGGAAAAGTCAGAAATAGATAGATGGTGAGGCATGTCTCTACACAGAAAATATCTATCCATCTAAAAGTATTTTAATAGCAAATTCAAGCAGACTGTGCTATTAATTTCTATATTCCCTACACACAGCCTTGCATGAGAGGCTTAATTTATGTCTTGTAACTGAATATGGAATCTCATTTCTGTGAATCATTCCAAAGACATTTCTTTATCACCCAGTGTTTAAATGACCATCAATCATTGTTTTGCAGCAAGGATGGGGTAAAGCTGGAGCTGCACTGTCCTTCTAACATATCCTACAAGTTGTTTCTTTCAATAAACTATAGATAACAACTTGTTTATTCATCAGTTGTCCCTTGCTCTCAAAATTGAGAAGGCTTCTATGAAAACAGAACCCTATCATGGCAATGGGAGATAACTAGCTTTCTAATTAATTACTTCAAAAGCTGAAGAAGCTCTCATACTTGACTTCTGGAATACTGTGGAGACTGACTCTTTACCATTCAAGACACTCCTTATTATTTCTGCACCAGTAACAGTACATGTCATGTCAAACTTCTTAGGAAACCAAGTTTATTGACTGTAAGGAAGAGCATTGTTCTTCAACACTGAAAGGAAGTAATATCTTCCTCTTTTTGTAAAGCCCAGGCAACAATCATATCATGTTGTATTAAGGGATTGTTTATCAGACAAAATTTTTTGCCTTAAAAAAACATTTTTCAAGTCATTTAGTTAAAACAATATGCATGCCAATGGTTCTCAAAAGGTAGAGGAAAGGACAGAATTCTGTTTCCAACTCCTGCCCCTTGCCATGCACATATTCTTTGACAATGGCTGTGGACATTTTTCACTGTAGCAACTGAGGGAGGGGTAGGCAATTACTGTCATCTCCTGAGAAGCTGCTGGAGAATACTACAGTACACAGGACAGTGCTATATGTCAAAGATGTTCTCCAGCAAAAAATGTCAATGTTGCTAAGGTTGCGAAACCCTGCTATAGAGGGGTTGACTTCCACATGAAGTGTTTTAGTAATTTCATGTTTTAAATATTTCCCAACCCTTGGCTTGACTCCACAAAGTAATGTTAGCAGTACAAAACACGGTGGGGATTATTAATTACCACTACATCTTCTAAGCCATCTAACAGAATACTTCAGCTCTCCTCCTTCCTAACATTTTGCAAACTCAAGTGTTTACAACAGATCAGTAGATAATAGTGCTGAGGTTTATAAAATAATTATATAGAAAAGATTTTTTTAATATATTTCATGTAGGAATTTCTTAATTCTACTTAAAACAACTGTTAACTGGATTTATTTACACATAATAAGTTATAACCTTGCAAATCATGAACAAACACTGTTATTACATAAATACTCAAAGGTTATTTAGAGGAGACAATGTCTTTATCAGCTTTTCTAAAACTTCAATCTTTCTGCTACATTAGTGTTTATATATGGCTGCCAAACTAATCCTCTACAATGAACACATTTTATTTTCAAAACAACTAACCAATGAACACAAAGCAATCTTTCATAAAATGTGCATGAAACAGCCAAAGGTATTTACTCAAAGAAAATAATCACTGGTTTTTGGAGAGAATTAATTTAGAGGTAGATGGCTCTCAACTCATTTTACTAAAACAAATGCAAACATGAAAAAAACTGAACACACAGTAGTGTATTTACTTACACTGTTGTTTGAAGAAAAAAAAGTCTAAGCAATTGTTTTTTGTTAACAAGGCAATGCTAACATTGTAATCACATCTCAAATTTTCCGTATTTCACAAAAACCTCAAGGGAAATAAATATAAATGAATACAAATGCACAATTCATGTGGACAGATGTACAAATAGTTAACAAATCAAAATGTTCAATTTCTTTACTATCCATAAGCATGCAAATCAACACAAAGTTTCTATCTGTAAACCTATAAATTATCAAAGCATAGAACACAAGACATACTTTCAAAATTACTAGTGCAGACATGCATGAAATCCCTGGGGTCTACGTGGAGCTGTTCATCCAAATGGATACTTGACAAAAAGACTTCTAAAAATTACTAGACCAGTCTTTTTTTCTTTCTTTATTTTATGATAATGAAGGATTGTGCATTACATCTATATCCTAGGAGACTGCCACGAAAGGAGTGCTCTGTGAATCTTGTTAAAACATTTGCAATACAGAACAGTGATGAGTAAGTTCATTTGTTCAAAGTTCTAAGAAGAACTGAATATTCTTATAAATTACTATGCCAATCACATTGGTTGGTATGCTTAATGGGAGGGCACATCTAATTTGCATTGAGTTCAAATTCACAAGCTTCCATTAAATAGTCCTAGATCTCTACATCCAAAAGCCCAAGTTTATTAAAACCAGCTACTGTGTTGGAAATCGAGGTATTATCTTGGTAAGTTATAAAATGCACATTTCATTTTCTTGGCTTTTATCACTTCAATCTACAAATACACCTTAAATGAAAAAGCCAGGGAAGGTGACATTTCACTGTCAAGGAAAAGAGGAATAGTTTAGTACTTTTTGAAATTATTATCATGAGAATACATTAAAACCTCGTGACTTTCCTTGGGAGGAAAGTTTTATACGCCAACTTATACATTGGTAAATTAACTTTTAGCTTTATATCAAATAAAGAAGACCACAGTGGTGTTGCAAGGATATAGTCTGCCTTAAACGTTTCTGCATTACTTGGATTCGTCACAGAAAACATGAATTAGAATAAAGTCTAAAGTACACGAACAACAGCTTTATTGCTTCTCTCCATTCAGTTACTAGTTTAAAGTTCACAAAATTTCACTTTTGGCTTGCTCTAATTTCCTTATACATATTAAATCTAACATACTGTAATAACACAGCTTCACTACAACAAAATACAAGTGTCTCTTAAGCTATCATTTAAAGTATAACACAAATATTTTCAAGTTCCAAGATTAATAATATTATCGTAGCCAAATGCTCCTGCTAATGGGTGAGCACAGAGGAACAGCAATGCTAACAAGGCAACACACGAGACAGCATAGACACGAAACAGCCATAGACATGAGACAGCCATAGACACGAAACAGCCATAGACATGAGACAGCCATAGACACGAAACAGCCATAGACATGAGACAGCCATAGAGGGGTTGGCAGTACCATAAAGCAGGCCAGTTAATCGAGTCAATGACTCATCCTTTCCACAACTCAGCCCCCAGGAAAAGAAAAGTCAAATTTCAAACTCACAGTTTTAAAAGAAACTCAAGAAAGGGGTTGTCTTCAAAGAAGTACTCTCCTTCCATTTGTTTGTCTGCTCTGAAGTAGAGAAGTGTGTGCTAGCAGCAGCATTTGCTAAATGAAACATTTCTTGTGATAAAGTTGCATGGCAGGTGGAGGAAAAAATTTTGCCACCTGTTCTCATAGTCATTTGAATTTGAGTGCTAAATCTGTCAAGGTATTTCCTTCCACCCTTGAGAAATGAATCAAAAACTTAAGATGATAGAAGACATTTCCCATTAGTTTTCAGATAGATTCAAAGTATGAATTGAATGTTAAAGATATTAATAGATGTTTTTATTCTCTTACATCCATCCCAAACAAAAACTGAATGATAAATCAGACATATTTACATATTTAAACTAATTCATTTTATCTCCCTCCATTATGAAAAATTAGGGAACTACAAAATAAAAATCAGGAACAAAATTTCCAACTTCTGAAGTTAACATTTATAAAAGAAATTAGTTTATATAACATTAAAATTCTATTTTAAATCAGCTGTTTTAAAAATATGAAAAGTTTCAAAGTATCAGTTTACCAACAAAATTCACAGCATTATTACATGAGGAAATTACAAATACCATGGTGGCCTGTATTTGTAAGACATAAATTTTAAGCTGGCTTAAAAAAATACACAACATATTCCCTTAATAAGGTTAGGGTTTAAAAGAATCAGAAAAACAGTTTGAGGGAGTTATCTGTAATTTTATAACATATATGTTAAGTCTATTATCGTTGATCTGAAATGGCTATACTATTAGCAACGTTTATCATAAACAATAATTTTTTTTAATTTTTATCAATAGCTGCTGTTTTCAATATTCTATTTCTGCTCTGATAATATAAGCATCCAGAAAAAAGAAAAATAATCAAGGAGATAAGAATATGTCAAAATGGCATTTCAACGTGCAAAAACTATTGTGCACATTTCTAAAATGCACATATCTACCATATTCAAAATAGAATTACATTAATAAGTAGCTGATGTTCATAATAACATAGGAATAAGATCATTCACCCAGCACCTGCTGTGTACTAGGCACTCTGCCAGGCACATTCTCATATGGTACTTAATCCTCATGACAATCCTACTTTTAAGACTGGGAACTGAAGCCCGGGGAGTTTAGTGCCTCACATACATATCATAACTATGAATCCAAACCCATGTCTAAACCCAGAGCCAACATTGTTTCCATTACATGATGGCTAAAAGTTAAAAATAGCAAGTGGAGACTGTACCATGATTCACACTGAAAAGTTTATTTTATAAATACTAGGCAAGTAATTTTCTGATTTAATTAATTGCATCCCAAATCCCCTGCTTTGAGTATGGAAAAGGATAATGCTGAGGCAAAAATTAACAGGTACAAGGTCCAGATGGTTCAGTGTGATGACTTCTAATTATCTATGATATAGGACAACTATAGTTGACAATAATTAGCTGAAGACTTAAAAGTAGCTATTAGTGAAGATGTTTAATATTCTCTAAACAAAAAATAACAAATGTCTAGGATTAGATAGATATACCAATTTCATTGTTCTGATTATTATACATTATATGTGTATATAGAGATATCACAGTGGATCTTATGAATATGTGTGATTACTAACATGCCACTTACAAAATTAGAAATAAAATCTTCTTTTTAGTGATGCAAGCATGTATCTTTAACTAGTAGGGATGCTGAAACAGGAGGACCTCTTGAGCCTATGTGTTTGAGAGTAGCCTGGGCAACACAAGACCTTGTCCCCACATCCCAAAAACTGATCATAAATAGGACTAAAGATAGCTTAGCAGTAAAGAGTATTTGCTGCTTTTCTAGACAATCTGAGTTTGAATCCCAGCCTCCACATGGGGAAGTTCAAAACACACACATACACACACACACACACACACACACACACACACACACACACACACACACACACAGAAAGAGAGAGGAACTAACACATGAATAAGAAAATAAGATAAATCTTTTTTAAAAATTAGTAAACATTTAAAAAATAAAAGTACTCTTTTTTATCATTCTACTTTCATAAAAACAACTCAAGACCAATGGTAAAATTATGTACTAACATGAGAAGAAGGAGTAGTACTTCTTTGGTCATAATTCAGATTAAATTTAGGAAGGATTTTACATTACTGTTACCAGCATTTAAAAGAACAGATTTTGAATTCCAATGCTGACTATCATGATCATAAAAATAGCACTATGACACAGATGAGGGAATTGGCCTAGACAAATGGAATGACAAATGATACTCCATTAGATAACTGTAACAGGATGAAAGTTAATTATCCGAACCAAAAAGCATTTGCACTGAATATTTCAATCCTGTCCTCGAACAACTCTAAAATTAATGATTTTGCTTTCACCCTGCCATATTTTAAGACTCTGTTCTGCTTTCCTCATTTAATACACTGATACTGATTAAATTACATCAAGTTTCACATAGCTTGAAGAAAACTTATTCTATTTAAGAAACTTGGTTTATATATAATAATAATAATTATTATTATTATTATTCACATATTTAAATAATATTTTGGTAGCAAAAAGAGAGTATATAGGTCGGTAGTGGGTGCATAGGTGGAAGAAAAGATGGATGGATGAACCGTAGATTATAAAGAACAAATAGAATCCACTATATATGTGGAAGTAGAAATAAAACAGTAAGTGAAGAAATAAATTAATGAATCTTCATTCCATTCCTGGCATATAGAAAATATCTCATCCAAAGAGATCTTTGCCTTTAGACAGCTACAAAATATTTCAGATTGCACATGGAGGTTGTGGTAGTTTGAATAAGAATGGCCCTCATAAACTCACATATTTGAATGCTTGTGGAGTGGCATTAGAAGTTATAGCAATGTTGGGGTAACATGTACTTGTTGAAAAATAGTATGTTCTCAGGGTAAGCTTTGAGGTTTCATATGTCCAAGCCAGGCCAAGTGTCTCTCTCTTCCTGCTGTCTATGGATCTGGTTGTAGAACTCTCAGCTACCTCTCTAGAACCATGTCTGTCTGTATGCCACCATGCTTCCTGCCATGATATCAAAAGACTAAACCTCTGAACCTATAAGTCATTCCTAGTTATATTTAACTCCATTAAAAGAGTTCTTGTGGTCTGGATATCTCTTCACAGCAATAGAAACACTAATACCAGGGGACTTCAATATGTAGAAGTCAGTTGCGAGAAACAGCAAATACTCTAATTACTATTGGTTAAATAGAGGACACTGAATTTGTCCTCTAGTAACACACAAACCTTTTGGCAGAATGTTCTAACCTCCAGCCATTAATCAATCAGGCCTGGCTATCGAGACGCCTCAGTATACCTGCAGCATTGAGTTTAGATTCCCTCCTTTTAATCCTCAATAAAGAAATTGGATTATACTCTCCATCTCCTTCAACATCAAGCCAACTTGCTTTAAAACCTTTTTTTTTTTCTTAAAGGGGATTGTTCAACTCTAGTGACATATTTTAATAAGGGATCCATTCTATGAACAAACTGGGTTCTAAATGCCTAGAATTCTACTTTACTAAGTATCTGAACACTCAAGTTAGACAAATTTAATATTTATTTAGAATGCAGATCCCATAAACCAAAGGCAAATTAGCAATTACAGAGACAAATTTACTGGGGAAAAGGAGAAGCATTAGTCCAGTGGTGGGAAAAAATGAAAAGTTCAACCACTTCCTAGATTTTCCAGTTATATTCAACTTATATTTATTATTTTATTATTTATGTATATCAGTGTTTTGCCTCCATGCTGTAAAGTAGTAATAAAATATCACCTTAATTTGAGATAATGGAACAGAATCCTTCTTTCTTTCCTTTCTATACAGAACATTAAACAGTGTCTCATATGCAAATTATAACTTATGACAATCAGAGTAGGTGAGAAGCACATAGAAAGAAATAGGTCATCAAGGAAGTGAGAATACTAATGAGGTGTTACAAGTTTGCCCACTGGTTAGAAAATGGTACCTACCAACCTTTACTATATGTTCACGAGCCATTCCTTAAAAGTAAGTTTTAAATCTTCAAAATGTGATCTTTTCACATGTCTGTAATATTCTACATAAAAATGAATTCTACTACTTATGTCTTGATGGTCCTTAATGATGGAAACCTAGTCAATCAGAACAAATTTCAGGAATCTCAAATATATCCTGTTATGCATCCAAACGAGCCATGGATGAAATATTTCAGATTCTAAAAGGCAACTGCCATCACCAGAACATTTTTGGCACCCTCATACACAGTATTTGTGATGACTAATTTCATATGCATTATGTTTTAATATTTTCATAGATACTGATCTTTTATCTCAGAAAACTATCCTGTTATTCAGCAGTATTTGGTTAAGCACTATAGACTAAACAAAAAAATCAGCCCTACATTTTTGGCTCCAAGATAACTGGGCCTAGCCTGACTTAACTAACTGAACACCCCAATTAACTCACAATAGATTCTTGATTAGAGAATATAAAACTTATAAATTAGCAGATGTCTTGATTTAGGTTACTTTTATCAGTCATTGCTATGCCTTTTGTCTACCTTTAGTTAACTATAATGGAAAAACAATCTTATTTAAACATACTTAGGAAGTAATTCACTTAATTTATAATCTCCAGTATTTCTGACTGGTCTTTCACATCACATGTTCAGGGAAATGAGAGAAAGGAGGTGGTAGAAGATGGGTTAACTATGAAAGAGATATGAAGAAGCCTTATGAAAACTTAGTAAAATGTATGGATGAGTGTTTTGTCTCCCTATATATCTATATGTCACAGGCATGTCTAATGGCTGTAGATGCCAGAAGTGGACATTAGAGATGATTGTGGGTCACAATGCCGGTGCTACTAATTAAATCTGGATCTTCTGGACGAGGAGCCAGTGTGTCTTATCCCATGAATCATCACTCCAAATTCTGAAAACCTACTGGCTTTTAAATATGTATAATGATTATATATTTATTTACATTTAAAAAGGCGTATTCAGAAGTACACTTCAGGAGTAGGTAAAGTTCCCAGATGGCGGGGGAGGGGAGCATTAAATAAAAATCTCATTGCCAAAAACAGTTTTCTACCCTTTGAATTATTATTGATTACAGAGACACCAGAGGACCCCTAAATCAACATAGGCTATTGCCTCTTTTCTGCCCTGTAGAACTACTACTGCTAAAGATACTGCATATTTTGGCTATGGGACATACAAAAATCAATTTCAAACTAACTAGGAAACTTCTTTCTTGCTGGCTAGCTTTTATAGTGCCATAAGGTACTTTTGACATTGAGGGATGGATAGGGGGATATCAGTGGTCCCACTTAATGCTGGAATGAGCAAACTACAACACGGACTGCTAGGACATATGTACCCACTGGTGACATAGTAGCATGACTATTATAGGATAACCAATTGTTCTCTTGATTGGATTTGGGACATCTATTCCACAGGAAGGATTTCATGCCCGGTACTATAAACTTGGTGACAAGTTCGTGGCTATGGAGAGCATAGACCCTACAAGGCAACCTACTATTGTTGTTTTAAACAGTACTATTGTCAAACTATTTTTTTTTAATATTTTATTTATATTTAGACTCATACAGATTTGCCTCAATCCCAACTTTGGTCAGAGAAGCTTTTTACCACAGTAGGCAGTTGTTAATGCAGAGATTTATTACAGGCCACTCATCAATCTCTCTCCAACCCAAGGCTCAGGAAACATTGTACAAGAGAAGATGGAAAGCCCAGGGATAGGGAAGAGTGTTTTGAAATGCTTTCATCTGTACATGGGTGTTTGCTGCACCCACTGCTGTTAACTTCTTAATATCGAGCTAAGTAAAAACATCTAGGAAGCATAGGGGATGGGCTAGCAAGGCATCACCCATAGGTGAGGAGCTACTGGCAGTTGATACCTGCTAGAGGAGGGATAGTTACTTTTCTTTGAATGTGTAACTAGATAGGTTTTCTATATTCCAGTGGAGGATTCTACACCAACATGCGTATAGACAGTATTAATTGGGTTATAAAAATATCTATCAATTAAAAAAAGTAAGCATGAAGTTGAGAAGAAGATGTATTGAGAATTAATGGGCCATAGGATATCGGAGGAGGTCAACGAGAGGTGATGGGTTCTTCATATCAAGATACATTATGTACATAATGTGAAGTTTTCTAAGAATGAAAATATTTAGAAAAAGAAAATCATAGAATTTCAATGTGCTATCTGCTAAGCCTCTATAATTACTATCAAGCTTGTCTGTGTATAAAATTCATAACATAAGGAAATGTGGTTGATTTCTGAGCAGATTTTTTTTTTCTCTTAAGCATTATTAAGATTAATTTGGTCTTCTGGTCAGACACTCTTTTTACTAGTCCTCACATATAAAACACATTATTTAAGTGTATATAAACTATTTTTAAAAATATAAATGTGAATAACCCCAGAGCTCGTGTCTCTAGCTGCATATGTAGCAGAAGATGGCCTAGTCGGCCATTATTGCGAAGAGAATGGCCCCTTGGCCTTGCACACTTTATATGCCCCAGTAGAGGGGAACGCCAGGGCTGAGAAGTGGGAGTGGGTGGGTAGGGGTGCAGGGCAGGGGTTGGGGAAGGGTATAGGGGACTTTCGGGACAGCATTTGAAATGTAAACGAAGAAAATATCTAATAAAATGAAAAAAATTAAAAATTAAAAAAAATGATATGAGAGGCTGGTTGAAGAAAAAAAAAACTATAAATGTGCCCGAAGAAGTTTTTTCCTGTTACGACAAAAGACATGTAATGCTAAAATATCCTTTAAATTAAGAGTACTTGCAATCTTAAAATGACTAAAACTTTATTTTCTTTACAAATTATAAGCTGATATGGCAAATATATTTTGGTCCCTGGCTAATTGTTTTTAGTGAGAATACTGTCAGTCTGTCTCAGCACCATGGGATTTATGCTCAGAATCTGGATTTTAGGGTAGATTCTTTCCTAGACAAGAAAGCTATAACTTAACATATAACAAGGAAATGAAGTGATACTACCTATTTCCAATTTAAATGATCAATACTATGATGTGAAGAGGAACTAACTATACAGGGTTATAGTCCAAAAATCAACTTTCTCTAAGGTCATCCATTCAGCATTTATGGGCATTTCTTATATGCTAGACACTACCTTAAGAAATAAGAAGATAAGCATCAGGCAGAGTAGTTACTTCTTAAGTCACCATAGTCAGAAAAGCAATTACTAACTAAATGATTAAATTAAATAGAATTTAGTAGATGCTTACCATCATCTAGCAGTGAATTTCATGAAGCATTCATGTAAACCAGCACCCAAATTTAGTTGAAATTTGTTCCCTGATCCCTAAGGGCTTGTATGCCTGCCTGCCTTCCTTCCTTCCTTCCTTCCTTCCTTCCTTCCTTCCTTCCTTCCTTCCTTCCTTCCCTCCCTCCCTCCCTCCCTCCCTCCCTCCTTCCTTCCTTCCTTCCTTCCTTTAAAAAGCATGTACTGGTGTTTTAATTACATGTATGTCTATGTACCACTTGTGCAGAGGTCAGAAACGGGTATAAGAAGCCCTTGAACTGGAGCTACAGAAGGTTGTGAGCTACCATGTAAGTCTTGGACATCTAACCCAGGTCCTCTGGAAGAGGTACAAATGATCTTCATTCATGAGTCATTTTTCCAGGCCTATGGGTATCCCTTCATATTTAACATATAATCATCAATTTAAAAATGATATTTCTTTATATTTTAGCTATATCTAAAGCTAGATTGAAAAATAAATAATATTAACTACTAAGAAAAGGTAACCTGGTATTTTAATTATACAAAACAAAGCCAAAGTTTATAATGATGTGACAGTATAACACATTTCCAAGGCTACATGCTCTAGCTGCATCCATTAAAATACTCTGACAGTATAACTACGGAAAATATGAACCAGATCTCTAGTCTACTTAAAATGAAACTTTGGTTACAATTCCACAAATGTCTTTACAGTTGTGACTCTTTTAGAAATGATTATGCATACACACTCTTGTAAGGAGCTGTGCTCAAAGATCATGAATTGGATAATCTGTTTATAACAGAATATACATATGTTCTCCAAACTTCTATTTCAATTATCTTGAATTTCCACTCAAATAAGGTACAGCAACTTAATTGGGACCACATTTCACCCCAGCACAAAAGAAAATGAGTGAACATATCTATGAAGAGCGATCTAGTTGAGGCTTTGTTGTAAACTGACCCTTAACCTTAACTGTAACACTTTTGAAACCAGAAACAAAAGAAAAGGTGATGCTAGTTGATTTTGCAATGGTTGTTAAACATCATTTTAGATTTTTTTAAAACCACCTACAGTGAGAGACATGAATGTGAAAGGAACAAAGGAATGGAGAGTATGGCAGAAGAAAGTCATGCAAACACTGGCCTGAGCTTGGCACCCTAATTTATCATTTTCCTAATGTTTCAATTTCAAAAACGTAATACCTAATGATACAGTATTCAAAAATTTTAAAGCTAATATGTGGCTGGTGAGATGGCTCACTAGGTAAAGGTGCACACCCTCCGTCCTGACAACCTGAATTTGAAGCATGGAATCCACATGTCGGAAGGTATCTTGGGTTTTGCTCAATTGCTGTAAAGAACCATCATGACCAAGGGAAGAGAATTTGTAAGAAGAAAACACTAAATTGGAGGCATGTTTATAGTTTTAGTGGGTTAGTTCATTATTATCGTGGCAGAAAACAAATAGGCATGGCACTGGAGCAGCACCTGGGAGCTATAAACTCCTGACCTGAAGGAAGTTGGCAAAAAGAGAGAGGGCCTGGTATGGGCTTTTGAAGCCTCTAGTGATATGGCTCCTTCACCAAGGCCACTCATCTTAATCATTCACAAACAGTTCTACTAATTTAGAACTCATCACTCAAATCTATGAGCCCATGGGGGCCATCCTCATTCAAACTATGCCAAAATAAGAGAACCAACTCCTGCAAGTTGTCCTTTAATCTATACACACACCATGATATATGTACACACGTGGACCATAAGTATCTTGAATAAAAAGAAAGACAAAATACTATTGAGCCTCTGTACCTTACTGGTAAGAAGATGATGTCTAGAGAGCTGGGTAACCAGATCTGAGTTCAAAACTTCCCAAATTTGGACTCCAAGTTTAGAAATAATGCTTTTCTGCTCTTAGTAACTTGAAGAATCACCTGCTGCTCTGACAATACTCACCTGCTGCTCTGACTTTACTCAACAACTGGTAATTAAGGAACACTCAAATTCCAATATGCTCTCATTTTCCTACCAGAAACCTTGCACTGAAGGGCATAAGAAAGGCCATCAATCACATAGTTACATGCCTTTGTGTGATAATTCTAAAATACATTAAAATTTTAATTGCATTGAATTTTATTGATTCGTAACCCACAGTATGTGTGTGTTTCTAACTGAAGCATGTGAAGATTGCTTAAAAGGTTCTCAGAAACCTGTGTCTATTGGACTTGGCAGAGATGTGTGAGAATCTTCTCATTCTTTGAACAAACAATTGCTTTGAGAGGGCAGAAAGAAATATGGAAGAATTTAGGTTTTCAATGAAATATGATGCAGTTGTATCAACCAACATGCACCACGCACTTACCTGAGTAATTTCCAAACAGCACTAATAACAATGGAATAATTTTGTGTGCTTATGCTTATTAAGAAAATGGGTTTTGTAATTTCATCCAAAAGATAGCATTAGTTCTTACTTAATTTTCAAAGAGACTTAAGGTGTGGGAATCTTGTTCCCATAGTCTTTGTTTTATGAAGTCCAATAACTAATACAAATTTAATGGCTAGCATTTTAGTTCATATTTTATCATCATTTTATGTGATTATGTCTTCTTACAAAATTGATGTCGTCAATATCTATTTACAAGAATTGAAACACAAAATTGTTCTTCTATAGTGCTCTAATGATGCTTTCAACAAAAACCAAGGTAATAAGGTTTTCAATGGACAATTCTACTTTTAATAATATTTTCATTAAATTTTGTTGCAAGAGTTTTAGAGCTGCCTATCTAACATTTAAATTACTATAATTTGCAAGAAGAAAATTATTGACCCAGAAATTAATATAGCTTAGTTGTAAGAATTCAAAGTTTATAATATCACTTTGGTTCACTGGAATAAATTTTCCATTTCTTATATAAGTCGTGTACAACTGTGTTTATCTAGATTCATGACAGCAGACACCCACAAACATTCACATCCCAGAAGCTTGTGAGCATGGTAAAGGCAAACAGCATGTGGTGCACATGTCCAAGGCAAAAGTAACTAATATTATGGACGTTGATATGTCAAAATGTCTTGTATTATTCAGGTGGCCAAATCTAATCACATAGTTCCTTATATGAAGAAATAGAGTGGGTCAGAGAGCAATTTAAAAAAAAAGGATTCAGCTTGTTGGCTTTGGAGATGGAAGAGAGTCATAAGTCAAGGAATGAAGTGACCCTCCAGAAGCTAAAATTCTCCTTCAGCTATAGCCAGCTAGACAATGGGAACCTTAATCCTACCCTCACAGAGAACTTCATTTAATCAGTGACAGGAAATGAGCAGGAAACAGATTTCCCCTAGAGCCTCTGCCCTGCTGAAACTTGAATTTTTGCCTGCTGAGACCAGTATCAAACTTATGATCTACTAAACTGTAAAATAATACATTTGTGACGCTTTAGGCTACCAGTGCACATTAACTCAATACTAAAGCAATAGAAAGCTAAGAAATGGAGCCTTTAAATTTGTATTGAGTGCAAGTATATAGGGTATTATTGTCCTCAAGAAAATATTAAACAAACTGACTAGAAAGGTGTGCTTGACAGTGCTAAAAAGACGTGTGGATACTTCATTCCTCCTTATAATAGGGAACAAAATACCCATGGAAGGGGTTACAGAGACCTAAGTCAAAAGGATGGACCATCCAGAGACTACCCTACCTGGGGATCCATCCCATAATAATAAGCCATCAAACCCAGACACTATTGCATATGCCAGCAAGATTTTGCTGAAAGGACCCTGATATAGCTGTCTCATGTAAGGCTATGTCAGTGTCTGGCAAATATGAAGTGAAGGCTCAGAGTCATCTATTGGATGGAACACAGGGCCCCGAATGGAGGAGTTAGAGAAAGTACCTAAGGAGCTGAAGGGGTCTGCAACCCTATAGGTAGAACAACAATATGAACTAACCAGTACCCCCAGAGCTAGTGTCTCTAGTTGCATATGTAGCAGAAGATGGCCTAGTCAGCCATCACTAGGAGGAGAGGCCCCTTGGTCTTGCAAACTTTATATGCCGCAGTACAGGGGAACGCCAGGGCCAAGAAGTGGGAGTAGGTGGATAGGGGAGCAGGGCGCGGGGTGGGGAGGGTATAGGGAACTTTCGGAATAGCATTTGAAATGTAAATAAAGAAAGTATCTAATAATAATAAAAGACCATACCAGCTATAACATTGTCCATGGTATCCAGTTTCCACAGGGAAACAAACATATCAAGTCGTTGTACCTCTCTGTACCTTGTTACAAAAATTAGAGTTATCAAGAGACTTTTCTAAAATCACTGATGCAAGGATTAATATATAGTGTTAGCACAATGCCTAGCTAATACATTTTGTGTTATTAATAGGAATACCACCTGAATAAAAAAAAGTAAGAAAAAAAAAAAAAGAATTACACAGGCCAAGTGTGGTGGTGCATGCCTGGGAGGCAGAATTCTGTGAGTTCCTGATTAGTCTGTTCTACATATTAAGTTACAGGCTAACCAGGGCCACACTGTGAGACCCTGTCTCAAAAACAAACAAAATCCACACAAAATTTATTTCAGAAAAGAAATTATACACATATCAGGAGACAATAAATCAGAACAGCAAGTGAACAAAGTTAATCCAATATTTCTGAACAACTTTTCCAGCTTACAATAAGTGGATGCGTCTCTTTTTGTATACCACTACTCACTACAAAAAACAAAAACAAAAACAAAACAAAAACAAAAAACATTTTTCAGTTACCAGGCTGCCTGTCTCTCTTTAAATCCTAGTGACACATTATCTAATTAAAATATGAAATAAAAAGTAGCAAAAGTATTGTTTGAGGGTATAGTTTAGTGATATAGACCTTGCCTAGTATCCACAAAGTGGGGTCCCATACCAAGCACCACACACGACATTAAACTTAATTTAGAAGACACAAACATCTACACAAATGAAAAAGGTATTAGAGGTAGCAAAGGCTTTGAAATCAGGTAACCCTGGGTATAAATTATGGAGTCGGTTATCATACTGAACAAGCTAATTAATTTACCTGAAACTCTGTGTCTGCAAATATAAGAATGGGAGAGTA
Organism: Mus minutoides; assembly: GCA_902729485.2. Classification (NCBI taxonomy): domain Eukaryota; kingdom Metazoa; phylum Chordata; class Mammalia; order Rodentia; family Muridae; genus Mus; species Mus minutoides. The sequence goes on along the minus strand of LR749612.1, from coordinate 679,417 downwards.
TATTTATGTATGCAGTTTGGAAGAAGCATCATAGAAGGTGCTTCACAGTTTCAGAGTAGCATTCGATAAATAATATTAACCATGCTAAATGAGGACATTAAAAATAGGATATGTAAAAAAATAGGATACGTTCGCATATGAAATTTAGAGTATGATATGCATGGTAAATTTTAAGCTCTTTTTATTTTCTTATTGCAGGATTTGATTTCACTTCTCCACTGAACCCCATTTTAAGATGTGCTCTGAAACAAGGTGTGCATGCTCTCACTTTAGATAGCCATAAATGTGAATAACTAAGTAAAAACAACAGATCCCTTTATCATAGTTAGTTATGTCAGTTAAAAATTTTTTACTGTAATTGAAAATGATATTATGTCACTTTAACCCAGAATTCCATTAAATAGTTTAGAGGAAACTATTGCTGCTTGCAAAGCTAGGTAAGTACCATTATGTGATAAAATACATCTGACCAATAAGTATTTTCCTGTCTAACATGAGAATGGCCCTCCATTTTGTTGTTTAGAGAGATTCCTTCAGGTTTAAGTATGAATTATTTTAGCCAGGCGTAGTGGCGCATGCCTTTAATCCCAGCATTTGGGAGGCAGAGGCAGGTGAATTTCTGAGTTCGAGGACAGCCTGGTCTACAAAGTGAGTTCCAGGACAGCCAGAGCTACACAGAGAAACCCTGTCTTAAAAAAACATATATATATATATATATATATATATATATATATATATATATATATATATATATATGGATTATTTTGAATACTATGCAGTATACATTTTAAAATCTGGTACCTATCTCCAATTTGTGCCTCTTTAGGCTTAAGATCCATTTTTCTTCTGTAATGTTTTCATTGTCTTTAAATCCGTTATCAAAATTGAAAGTGTTTAATGCTTATCTTGTTTTAGAATTTTCATAGAAGGAAAACATGACTAAAAACAGAATGGAAGATGGAGAATAGCTACTGACTGACTGTAAGGGCTGCATTTGCCTAACACTCAGCCGTTACTCTTGGCATGCAACATCGAGCAACTGCTGAATGTTACACATTTAGAATATGGTGGCTCCTGATTTACAATAGTCACACACACACACACACACACACACACACACACACACACATACACACACACTTACTTTTTTATTTGCTGTAAAATATGCATTCAGAAGCAAACCTTCTGACTTCCAACCTTTTCTTATATTATCAGAAGACTGTGTCTTGTGATGTTTCTAGAGTTGAGCAGTATAGGTCACAGTCACACATTATGATCATAAACATAAATAATATACCTTACAGTATGCTGTGATGTTAGTCAAGAATAAGGAGTAAGTTAGGTGTAGTGAATTCATTGTTTGTTTGTTTTTTTCCTGTGATATTTTCAACTTACAAGATGACTGAGAAAGTGGCATGCACTTTAAATACCGAGAATAGCATGTATTTTTCCTAGTTGGTATAGACTTGAAGAAACACACAGAAATACACTGTGAGTGCTATTTCAACTTAAAATATCTGCAGTGCTTATCACTTAACTCTTTTTTTTTTTTTTTTGGTTTTTTGAGACAAGGTTTCTCTGTGTAGCTCTGGCTGTCCTGGAACTCACTTTGTAGACCAGGCTGGCCTTGAACTCAGAAATCCGCCTGCCTCTGCCTCCCAAGTGCTGGGATTATGTGCACCACCACTACCAGCTATAGCTTAACTCTTTAACTGCAATAAAGTTATTTACACACACACTGCTCTCTCACTCTTTGCTCCCTCTCAAATTTGGTTCTACACACATCTTGCCTGCACATTCTGTCAAGTTGAATGGGAGGAATCTCTAGTAACTGTGGATTTCTCACAACAATATCAAGATTTGCAATTCTACTTCTTGCCCACCAAGGGCAGTTGCTTTGCAGGGAGGGATTCTGGGCAGCAGCATCTCATTAAGGATAAAAAGAATGAAGCAAGATAAATGATTGGCAAGTAAAAGTCTTCTAAATATCTGAAAGTAAAAGAAACACTAGCTGTTGTTTTATACATGGTTCGTGTGTAGAATTACTAAATGATTTTTAAAAATACACAATGGGATTGACGAGAAAAATTTAACTTAACTTGAACATGCCGACTAAAATATCTTAAATAGCTAAAAGAATAAATGTTGATGAAGAGAAGGTATAGTCTAGGTGTAAATCCCTAACAAGAAAAGTTTGCAAACACGAGAGGCTGTCTTCCCCTAATGGGACCACATGCATTGCATAGAAGTACTGAGTGACAACAACTTAAGCATGAAGTGTCTGGGAACCATGACACACAGGACAGTTTCCAAGCTTGGCTCTATTCAAGGAATACTTTTAAATATACTAGCTCCATGAGACTCTACTTGGAAATAAAAGAGGAGGAACTGATTTTGCACAGTACAAAAACCTGTCCATGAATGAAGAAGGGCGCTATTCTGGGGAGGTAGTCAATTCTCTTTTCCTGACAGTGTTCAAGGAGGACATGGATTGGAATTCATGAAAAGTATCACAGAAGGGGTCCCTGCACTAATTAAAGGAAGTATATGAGCTCTCGGAATCACCTCAAAGGTCACTGTGATTTTTCTATTAGTAAATGATAAGGTAACTCTTCTGTAAGCCAAGACAATGCAAATTCCTAACCAGCATGCCACAAAAGTTACAGAGCAACACAAATTAGTCTAATGCATTGGCTATATGATTTACTGACATAATTTTGTTATGTAGCAAAGACAAATCAAACAGACACAGATTTAAAGGTTGATGTGCTAAAAGTAAAGGGATATGTCTTTCTAAATTTGAGACTACTGAAATATTGCAGTAGTTAAGAAAGATTTTTCAAACTACAAGTTTTGATTTGTACAATGAATTAGTAGAGGATACTCTTAGGAAAACGAAGGGAAAGAAAATATCCAAAAGGATAAAAATATGCATTTTGAAAGGAGGTCAAGGGGATACAAATTGGAAAGGAAGAACTCAAATTATCGCTATTTGCAGATGACATGATAGTATATATAAGTGACCCCAAAAACTCCACCAGAGAACTCCTAAACCTGATAAACAGCTTTAGTGC
>LR749612.1:563804-676300 GCA_902729485.2 Mus minutoides | reverse complement strand
TTCACTAATATCAGTTATCTCTTAGCCCATCTTGCTAAAATTCACTGTTATGATGCACCATACAATTCTTAACCTAATTATTTTCCACCTTCTTTCCATACTTCTATTACTGATAAAACTTTCTGTTTGTGAAGAAAAGAAGAAAAGGCCTCTGGTACTAATACTGTTTCAGTGTGTGTTCAAAATCTAACAATGCATTAATCCTATAACATTGGTCTGAAGGAGCCATTTGCTGTTTTAAAACAATGAATACCTAAACACTGGCAAAGCACTTCAATGTGGTTGCCCTTTCAGCTTTATTAATTTAAGCCAAATGACAGGGGAATTTATATGGTTTCCACCTGTCAAGAGCAGAGTCTCTACTAATGCGGTTTTCACTGACCAGGAAAACCTCCCCGAGGCTAAGGCTGAACTTCAACCTAGTGTTGAACAGACGGTAGCTCAACACATGTCACCAAGGACTCTGTTTCTATTAAGAGAATCCCTTCCGAAATCCAGATGGATGGCATACCACTCTGCACGTGGTTCAAACCTGAAACTGGACGAAGACTATGTTTACTCAGTAAACAGGGCCAAAAATTACCCTAATTCTTCTATCTCCTCTAATGCATTACATCATAATTGAAATGTATTCTACATAAAACAATTTTCCTTAAAGGTGCCATAGTCACTATTGTCACAATTCTTGAAAATATTGAGACATTTCAACTATCTAAAGAGAGAAAACAAACTCAAACTATAAATCCCAAAGGAACAAACACAATATATTTGTTTGATGTTGAAAATGAATTCAATGTTCTGTACTGTAGCAGATGTTAGCATAGCATCCCTGACCAGTCTAGAGCATCAAAGCAAAGCTGGAGCCAAACAGCACTGACACTGGGCTTAGAAACATAATGTAAGACCCTTCATATTTTGTTGTACGTGCTGAATTCCTACAGTATAGTTGTGCTATAACTAAGGAAACCTTGTTTTGGCAGTTCAGTATTTGAAAAAATACTTGCTTCCAATCAGTCATGTAATGTGCATTTGACAAATTGCAGTACATAACCATAAAAGACTGTAAAGCATTCTTTGTGTTGCACGGGCACACATACAAGAAGATTGTACCTAAACTGTGAGTGATTCTAGATTATTCAGAATATGACTTGAAATTCTAAGACATGATTATAGACCAATGTCCAACAGATCACAGTATACCAAGGAATCAGAATGTAATTATTCCATTGCAATGTAAAGAGTTTAAAGAGCAACAGCAACAGACCCCAAGATTTTGGCAGATAAAGCAAACAACTCTAAGGCCAAATATTGGTACCTAACCTGGTAATCTAACTTAGTTTTGATCATCTGGGGCTTGAATTTTATGTTAAGCTTACATAGAGTAAGTAGAGTGTAAAGCACTGATTACAGCAACATGCTTTATTATTGTTGGTCAAATGACTCAATGCATTGTGATCTAAAAGGTAATCAACTTACATACTCCACAAGTGAGCTTTTTTCCATATCAAACATTCTTTTATCTCCATGTATATTCCATTAATGTTTGGTAGTAATATGTTTATAAAGAAAAAACAAACATTGAGACCAGTTCAATAATATTGTCTGGTACCAGTCAAAATAGTCTAGCCTAACCTTTAGCTCTTCAAACATCTTTCCATCCTACCTATGTGTATTACCAGTAAATAGTATTCACCATTGTAAGAGCACAGTATTTTCTAGCTTTTACCTTGTAAACAGATGAATTCAAGGGAAGAAAAGCCATTGATTAAAAATGTTGTATTACCTTGTATCTAATTTATTAATTCTTGTGGCTAGTAAGAATTAATAAAATATGGGCATATATTTAAACATCTCTAAAAAGGGCAAAGGAACCTCAAAAGGGAGTATAAGTTGGATCATTTGAACAGGGAAACATAGTAAAAATACCATAAACATTAATTACTATTATTTATGGTAACCCAGTGATCTTTGCAGGGTTTTGTTTTGTTTATAGTTAAGTTGCTTTTTGTATATATTTCACCATTCCTCGCTAGCCAAGATTCATAAAGTTGGGAAGCTATCCTGTTTTTCTCAAATAATTGGAAGGAGTTCCACTAATTGGCACCTCCCATTAATTTGTGCTTTTCCTAAATACAGCATCTGCAACCCAAACATAGCTGTTGTATTTTCACAAACATCAACTAAATTATTTCACTTTAGAAAAAAAAAAAAAGAGTCCACTAGCCATTTAGGTAAAATAACCCAGAACACACACAAGGAGCATCATGATCTCAAAATGACTCTGAAATATGCTCATTTTTCAATGCTTTCCAGGGAATCACTTCAATTACCGTAAAACCAACTGAGTACCTTTCAAAAGACCTGACTATTGTATATCAAATACAACTAAGTTTAAAAATGACAAGACACAATGGACTTCTAAATACATATATCACTTAAAGCAAAAACAATTTCCACATTATAACTGTCCACTAAAAATAATTTCAAGGGAACATTCAGAGTTCAAGCACCTTTGATACTCAAAAGATTTCCTTGTTCTAATGTCATTTTCTTAAAAGGTCCAGCTTTCCTGCACTCATTCTTCCTCCAGAGGAAGATTTAGAACAATACTTCAAAAGAACATTAAAAAAAAAAAAAGAACATTTCAACATAGCTCCGAGATTTTGTGTTTAATGCTATTATTTTATATATTTAAAATATTTTTTAAATTCCAAACAGGTTGTGCAATGTATTTCTATAGCTCTTTACTTAAAAACACATTTCTACATAGCTGTTTGTAGAAGACTCTTTTCAACCTCTGAATATATAAGTAACTGCCCAGAGAAGTAACATGCCACATAAATTTGAACTTGTACTTCACAACTTGAATGAACACTAAGAAAGACATATCATTCATTCATTAACATTTATACAGAACTAGAGTGTAAAGGTCTTGACTGATTTGATGAACTATGAATGTTTCTAATTCATACAAAATGATATACAAAACATCCCCATACTTAGCATATCATAAACATCAAGAATCAGCAGATTTTAAGCTAATACACAAAAGAAATTACTGTTTCAGATATATAAAAATTCCAAGAAGCTGATGTTAAAGTTTCCTTATAAAATCCTTTGGCTATACCTTCATAGTAATGACTAGATTTGCATTCAACACTTTAAGCTGACATAAACTCTAGGAAAACAAAACCAATGTTAACTTGGGCATGCCAGTATTTTTAAATGTAAGCAAGCTTGAGGGTTTTTGTTTGTTTGGCTGGCTGTTTGTTTCTCAATCTTGTCAGTCGGGGGATGTTGCTATTTGAGATCCCCCTCCCACAGTTTGCCACACGGCAGATTCATGAATGAAACCCCACTTTAATATCCTATTTTCTCTCACTTACATGTATGCTGGAGAAAGTGGAGTTGACCTGGATGTTTTAAGCACAGGAACTGGGAATTTCCAGATAGCAGGAGAGCTCGTTTTCCATTTCAATGGCATGTTGTCACCACGGTACTACAATAACAGTAAACAGTGTTTCCATAACAGACTACCAACTAACACTTCCATTCCACAGTGTACTGACACAGCAGCCACGGAGAACAAGCAAAAGATTCTGCCAGTGCCCTAAAAACCGACGCTTCCAATCTGTACAATAGGAATGCAAGGTACCTCCTTTAAATCGTCCTGTCCCCTAAAGCAATAAGATGATTCTATCCTTCCAACTCAACAATAGTGCCACCTCGTTAGGAAAGTGTTGACTGCAGTGTGTGTGTGTGTGTGTGTGTGTGTGTGTGTATACACTGTACTATGCATAGTACACAATGCAGCTTTACTTAATAAAAGCAGCTAGGGTGCTTTTTCTTTCTTTTTTTTAAAGCTTGCAATACCATTGTTTTACCTTAACAGGGATACTGCAGCACTGTATTATGTTCTCCACCTATTAACCTGATTTCTGACCAATAGTAGCAGAAAAAAATAGATGGGTTTCATATAAAAATGAAACAACATACCTACTCAGAATACATTTGTCATCCTCTGAACATTCTTCTTTTGAGCTGCAACAGTACAAATGGGATATGAACCTCAGCATAGCCTTAGGCCACAGCTAATAGAGATCAGTGACTAAATTCAGCAGCCTGCTTTCCTCCTGTGAAAGCTCTGGCCACACAATACAAGAATGCCATTATGAGAAAAGCCCATTTAAAAAATGCCAGGTCCTCTGTTTTCCAGTTAGAAGAAAGCAAAATGTCAGAGCAAATATAAACTGCTGCAGAACTCTGCGCGCTCCTCTAGTAGCTTCTGATTCAAGTTGCACTCCTTTCCCTATTTTTATTTCCAAGCCGGGATGAGCAAAACCTCGTACATTTACAACATGCTGTGGCAACACGAATATCTCTCTGTCTTCTGCAGCAGAGAAGTACAGAAGAGCGTGCTCTTAATAGCAGTCCTCGGAGGGACGCTATCAACAATCTAATTCAATACTGCCCTCCCCTTCTTCCCCCTTTCTCCTCCCGTTCACCCCCTTACTCCTCCCCCGCCCCCCAAACAGCTCACAAATTGTCTAGAGGAAAGACCGACACTGCTAGCCAAGCCGGTGTCCAGCAGGGACCACTCCACAGCTCAGCAGCGGTTCAGTAACCTCTTGGGATTAGCGATTGTCAAAGAGGTTCCAAAAAATTGAAGCTGCTGTTAAAGCAGCTTGAGGTATTCCATGAAAGCAATGTCAAATAAAGGGTTCATCTACATTGTTTTAAAAATACTGCCTGAAAATAATGTTGTAAATAATCCCAAAGTGATTGGGTTTTTACACTTTTGTTTAAAGCAGCAAAACAAATTCACAAATTTTCTATGCAACTTTGAAAGTAAAATTAGGTTAAATTAAATTAATACTATTTACAACTCTTTTTTTACAAGCTGAAAAATACTACTTCTTAAATGGACAAGTTGCTGCTAAAAAATAAAAACCTACCTTCCTAACACCTCTCTATTCTAGTTAAAAACAAAACTATCTTGTCTCCATCAATGCCAACTTAATAAAGGCAGACCACCAATAACAGAAAAGTCACACTACCTTTTAAAGACAATAACTGCCACAACAAAGAGCTCAGACTTATTCTTATATTCATATCTAGACAATAACCTTTTACCTCCAGCCAAACAGTCTTTTCAAATTGTCTTGCTTTTGCTTTCTAAAGACTGAGATTCAGTCCCTTATAAAAGATTTTTTGTATTAAAAAGAATCTTACAGATGAATGTTTCTTTAATAAGAAACAACTTTCAAAAATCCCAAAACCACATCACTTAATTCACCAGAAACACAGCATGAAATCAACTGGGATTACCACTACTTCTTTTTCAAATTTAGTTCATTATGGAAGCAAAAAGCCACTTCTTATGAGATATAAATACAGATGTAGGAATGGTATTTACATGCACATACATGTCTGGAAAGACAATGTTTATTTTGAAGCACATACATGTCAGTAATCCATAAACCTTATAAATATTAAACTAGCATTAGCCATCATTGCCTCACACGTAATTTTTATTCTATCATACATTAACTACTTCTTGAGAAAAGAAAAGGCCAAAAAATTTCCAAATCCTTTTAGTATTCAACCCAAAACTATCTCAGAGAAATCTTTAAATGGTTCAAAGAAAAGAATATTCATCAATATCTTAGCAGGGAAAACATACTTGATTAACAATAAACCACAAATACAAATATACCATAGGCACTATTTCATATTGGGAGATTTTATGTTGTCTAGGAAAGGCCTCAGAAACAGTAAGTTGTTTGAAATCCAAAGGAAAAATATATGCATAAACATATACACACAAGCATGTACAGAGATACACATGTATGCATACATCCATCTTGCAATGCCTCATTCTAAAATGAGTTTCCAATAAAATTTCAATGTCTAAAGCACATGCAGACATTTGAAAATATTAAACATAAAATAACAATATGTTAGCTGTTTGCAGTAAGAAAATGTATATTTAGGAAGAAGAGATCTAGGCTTTTATACTTATGGCAATTATACAAAGCAGCAATTACAAATGTGACTTCACCTTGTCAGAACCCAGACTTGGACCAAACCACAGTAACAAGTGCTTCTAATAGCTATCTATCCAGAGAGACACCTCAAAATTGCTGAACAGAAAACAGGGTGAGAGTTTTACAACTTTCAAAAGTATATAGTTGATCATTTTTCTTACAAATCCCCTTTAGGTATCATTCTTCTGTTAATAACTGACTGAAGGAAGCAAACAACAATAACCAAGCAATCTTTGTCTCCTATCATCGAGAACCAATGAAACTAATCAGAGCCATTTTCATTTGTCAATTATCAGTCTAGATTTCTGAGATATTTAGTGTTAAATAAAATGATTTTAATAATTTCTCAACGTGAGAAGAAAGAGAAACTGCCTCCTTGCATCCCATTTTTAGCGTCCTTAAGACATAAAATGCAAATACTATTAGACTAAATTTTAATCATTTATTTATATTCAAGTCTAGGTTTGGGGATTAATAAACTGCTATATGCTTTGTAATTATCTGTCACCTTCAAATAATCATTATGCCAAGGGCATAAAAAATAATTACTTTAAGTAGAAATATGGTCCATGAATTGTCATCAATTTAAATTTGCTTAACAATAGTATTCTTCATATATTGTTTAGAAATAAACTCTACCCAGGTAAAATTTCTACATTAAAAACTAGCAGTATCTAAATTAATCGGATTTCATTCTTTTACCAGAGAACCTAATAGCAAATATTGAATGTAATCATAACTACCATCATACCCCAGAACCCAAAATATTTGCAGCTATATAAAAATGATTAATTATACATTTAAAATACAATTTTACTCACTCAGTAAAACACTACTTTGATAGCACAGGGAGCACTGATTTCATTTACAGAACACTTGGAGGCTATCATATAGCACCACAGAAGACAGAGGATATTCTAAGTAGTTTATAAACATTAATGTCTTAAGTACCTGTGCAATTACATCTCAGAGATAAAATAGCCAGAAGACAATGATGGTTCTCAGTCAAGGCCATAGAAAGAAAGATCATTTTTGGATAGCTCCTAAACCACAGAACCCTATGGCTTCCAAAGTAGGCAAAGAAGATTTTAGAACTGATATATTCCCTACAAAACATCTTTTTCAGTATTCTCATTTGTAGAGATTAAAATTCTGAACTCAGAGAAGTTAATTTGTCTTCTGTCATAGTGCTGACTAGCTAAAGGATGGTTTTCAATTTCCTAGTCCAGAATTACTTCTATAGCATTCCTAAAGTTTTTCATTCAGACTATCCATTAGATGTATGCTTCTATCTGAAGTGAACCACATCCTGTTAATTATCTCAGCATATTCTAAAAGAAACAAGTACAACTAAGAGATATTTCATCCTTCTATTGGACGTCCACTAAAAGACAGAAATGGGACAGAATTACCCAAATGAAAAGGTACACTACAGAACTACATCTGACATTTTAATTCTACAATGTATAGAATGGTCAGGTGGAAAAAAATGTAAGTACAACTTAAGGCAGTGTTAGTATAGGGAAAATTGAGAAAATAAAGCAATTTTTCTTGACTCTTTTTCTCAGTAGTTATCAAATAACTTGTAGAAGTGAATTAACTGACTGGCTGGTACAGCCTGTTGTATTCTGGGAATCTATTTATCTTGTAATTAGTAATCTTGATACTATCTCTTCAGACCAATCTACAATAATATTGTCCTGACAAGATTGTTACAGATCATACAAGCTGCACACTCATTTATGTTATATTCTACCAATTAATAAACTATATACATGACAACCAGGACTTGTAATTCTCACCAAATATGTAACAACCACCACAACAACAACAAAAGTGAACAGCACATCAAAATTCTTTGGGGAAATACTCTTCACATATACATGTATGTGTATCTTTCTTATATAGTAAGATTACAATCTTGTCTGTCTCCTTAATTTGTTTCTGTGAACTTGAATACAAAATATACAATAATTTTCTTCATAGATACTCATATACATAGCCTTGTTAGAATCAATCTCAAACGTTTCCACAGAATACTATATTGGATAATTCTATTTTGAAAATTTCCTAATGGAACTACACAGATATATATGGTCCCACAACAGATCTATGGAGACATATACAATTATAGCTAAGACTACTCCTTACAGAATACCACTATCTTATGTTCATATGTAAATGCATAAATTCAAATTCCTTACTCAATTGTAGCATAAGTAATACAAAGGACAGAACTCTTGAATAGCCCCAATGGCTAACAATAATTAGTTATGCAGTGGTAGAACAGCAATGCAAAGAGCTGGTGTACTGAAAAAGCAGAGCATGTGATATAAGGAATCAAAGGATGAAATTGTTTAAGGAATAGCAAGGGAGGAAATGACTGGAATGGGAACAGAAAGAACTTCCTGATTTTTATGTCAAACATTTATAGTTGGTTAAACATTTATAGTTGGAAGTCTTACTTGATTGCCACCTACACAGTCTTACTAATTTATTGGTAGAACCTATGAAGGCTATGGGGCTAAGTCAGGAGTAGTTGTAGGTGGATGAAGATGCCCAGGGACTATATATTAAGCAATGAACAAAAGTCCAGTTGTTGAGGAACCAAAAGACCTGCAGATTCTGACTATAGTTACTATACCCATTGTCCTGTTAAAAAAAAGAAATGCTAAATGGTAAGTTTAAGAGTTCTTGCCATCCCTACCGTCTATCTTCTGGTAATATCTATATTATTTATATATTTTCTTGTTTTCTACCCTTCAGTATCCCATCTGTTTAGAATTACGTTCACTAGAAGTAGGCAACTAGAGTGCCTGTATTTATTAGGGATGTAGTAGCAAAAATTAATGATTTTAATATATGGATTTAAATAAAGATTCTTATACTATAATTTTAAAATTAATTATAAACAGCAATATAAAGAGACAGTTTGTCATCACCTTAGAGGGATAATTTAGTTGGTGCCCAAGAAAGATGTCATCATGTTAGTAAACCTTGTACCACAAACATGTTACATCAGATGCTCACCCCAAATTACTGTCCATCCTTCAAGAATCCTTTAATTTGTATAACTTCCTACTTCAAAATCATTTCTGTCATATTGGGAGGCACTCAGTGCATATTAAGTTGTGTGAATTGAATGGAAAATATGCAAGCTCATGATTGACTCAATCAGAATATCCTACTGAAGTAGGTGTTTGAAATAGTATTGCTAAATTTGCTAGGACCACAAATAGAGTTTAGGAAAAAGGAATATTTATTAGTTTGATAAATTTAGGCTATAAAATCCCTAATATCAAAATATCTATCATCTATCTATCTATCTATCTATCTATCTATCTATCTATCTCTATTGATCTATTATATATTATCATAGATATAGATATAGATATAGATATAGATATAGATATAGATGATATAGATATAGATATAGATATAGATATAGATATAGATCAACAGATAAATAGAAATGTGGAAATGTTGCCACAAGTTTAAGGGCTGAGTCACAGATGATGACAATATTTTGGGAAGAGGTGAAAGGTAAGAGGTAAGGAAGGAGGTCACTGAAGTGTGTTCTGGAAGATATACCCTGGTCCTTAGCCTCTCTACCCCACTATAATATAAGCAACCTCTAGAGTATGCTCTCAACACCTCGCCTTAGATGTAAAGGATTTTGCTGACCTTGAGCTGAAACCTCTGAAACTAAATTATTTCACTGAGATATTTGCCACATTGATGAAAAACTGAGCAGCCCAGATACCATCTGGATAAAAGAAGTACATGGTAAATAAAATATATACTTACATAATTTATAGTAATGTTTATTTATGATAGTTGAAAATAATAAGCACAGTGCATACCACACAAAAAGTGTGCCAATTAAAGAAAATCAACACTTTCTATACTATTTTAGATATAGTTCATCATTAATAAAACCCAGGGACATAAAAGGACTTTCAAATAGTAGATTTGCTTCAACATTTCAAGTTTAATTGATAAAATTCTAGCATTTTTAAGAATAAATACTTAAATGCAAAGATCTATTATATTCCCATGAGAATATTATTGCTTTGGCTAAAGCTGAGATTGGAAGATTACCCAATTACTTCATCCCTTCCTCTCTCTGTTTAGAAATTTACAACATTTGGGAGGGGGTTCCCAGAAGCAGTTTTTGTGGAAAGCTAATCTTAATGATTTATTAAAATTATACAATACTAAATGAAATTGCTATATGAAATGTTGAGATTTTCTTTTATTATTTTCTAGACGTTTTCATTAAAACTTTAAATTTCCTACAAATATATTCAATAAAACCACTATTATTTGGTAGTAGCAAATGCCTTTAGTCCTAGCACTTGGGAGGCAGAGGCAGGTGGATCTCTAATGTTGAGCCCAGCCTGATCTATAGATTAAGTTCCAGGGTATCTAGTACTGCACAGAGAAACCCCCTCTTGAAAAAAAAAAAGTAGGACAAATGAACAAACAAAAAAACCCAAATAAACAAATAAACCGAAACACCCCAAATCAAATAAAAACCCCTACTAATATCAAAACATTAAAAGTTGATTTGGCCTTGCTTTTTTTTTTCCTGAGACAGGGTTTCTCTGTGTAGCCCTGGCTGTTCTGCTGGAATTCACTATGTAGACCAGGCTGGCCTCAAACTCAGAAATCCGCCTGCCTCTGCCTCCCAATGTGCTGGGATTAAAAGCCTGCGCCAAATTCTTAGGCAAATGGATGGATCTGGAGGGTATCATCCTGAGTGAGGTAACCCAATCACAAAAGAACTCACATGATATGCACTCACTGATAAGTGGATATTAGCCAAGAAACTTAGAATACTCAAGATACAATTTGCAAAACATGAAACTCAAGAAGAAGGAATACCAAAGTGTGAATACTTCTTCCCTCCTTAGAATGGGGAACAAAATACCCATGTAAGGAGTTACAGAGACAAAGTTTAGACATGAGACAGAAGGAAGGACCATGCAGAGACTACTCCACCCGGGGATCCATACCATAATTAACCACCAAATGCAGACACAATTGCATAAGCCAGCAAGATTTTGCCAACAGGACCCTGATATAGCTGTCTTGTGTGAGGCTATGCCAGTGCCTGGCAAATACACAAGTGGAGGCTCAGAGTCATCTATTGGATGGAACACATGGCTCCCAATGGAGGAGATAGAGAAAGTATCCAAGGAGTTGAAGGGGTCTGCAACCCCATAGGAGGAACAGCAGTGAACTAACCAGTACCCCCAGAGCTCATGTCTCTAGCTGCATATGTAGCAGAAGATGGCCTAATCGGCCATCATTCGGAGGAGGGGCTCTTGGTCTTTCAAAGATTATATGCCCCAATACAGGGGAATACCAGAGCCAGGAAGCGGGAGAGGGTGGGTTGGAGAGCAGAGTGGGGGGAGGGTATAAGGTACTTTTGGGATAGCATTTGAATTGTAAATGAAGAAAATATCTAATAAAATTGTTTTAAAAAACGTTGATTTGGGTATGAGTGGTATATGCTTCTAGTCCTACACCTTGATTCAGGAGGATTGAGGCTAGCTAGGATACAGAAGAGCAAGACCACGTATCTAATAAACAGTAAAAGATTCAATTGTATAAAGAAAAATATCTTTAATAACTTTGTCTCAAACGAACCTATTGACTCATTGCTATAACATGCAGTCCAACAGTTATGTTAAAGGGTTGGTTCCCATTATTGCAGTCCAACAGTTATGTTAAAGGGTTGGTTCCCATTATTGCAGTCCAACAGTTATGTTAAAGGGTTGATTCCCATTATTGTTTTCTATGGAAACACCCTGAAGACTTAGTAATCTTTTCAATACCTGTATTTTTCATGACTGTTTCTAGAGACTTCTCATTTTTAAACTTAGTGTTCTTCTCCCTTGGTGATTTTGAGAGCTCCAAAATAATAAAGATACCAAAAATGTACTTAAATATGGAAGATGTATAGTATTTTGTCTGAACTATAGAAGTAGTTTTAAATATTCCATAAGTCATTTCTTGTCCTTTATTTCATGTTCTATTATTCATTGAATGTAATTTTGAATAAAAATAGAATGTACCTTCTAGGTTGACCATACATTTATGCTAAAGGTAAACTAAATTTAAATTTTCTACTTGCATTTGTAAATCTGTCTACAGCTTCTAATACATTCAGAACTACTACTTCATGTCTTCAAAATCAAATACCTGCCTTAATCAGTTATTTCTTACAACATTCAGAAGCTCTGTAAAACTTCAGTAAAGTACATTTCTCTGTTGGTGTATGTGTGTGTGTGTGTGTGTGTGTGTGTGTGTCAAGAATAACAGCATTCCTCCTTGAGATTGATCTAAATCAGAAATATACATTTTATCTGTCTTCTATTAAAGGGTCTGAACACTTTGTTCTTATAAAATTGCAAGATATTAAAGCAAAAATATTTATGCTTGGAGATTTTCAGAAATACAAATTTTCACGATCCAGATTTATAAAGTATAGCAAAACTTATAAATAACAACACCTGAAGAAGTAGCCAGACTGAGCTTAAAGTGTTTATGTAGATGATCAGCAAAAAAATTTAGCAAATTTATTTATTAAATGAAGAGCATGCATTCCTATAAAGTAAACGTATCTTTCTACCAAGACCTCTTTAACATATTAGTCACTCTCAATAGTGCCATATAAACTTCTCATATATTACAAATATCAAAACTAACAAATGTACTCTATTTGGTGAAAACTCTCTTGAGAGAATCTGCATGATAGATGAGTTGGCTAAGTAAGCACTGGCTACTTTGCTAGGTGTTACAAATATACAGAAACGCACATGGGACCTGGCCACATGTGTTGTTCACAGATGTGTCTCAGCCGACACACCCAAATGGAAAGAAATATAGTGTAAAGATTTCACATTTGACAGTCTAATGTTATAGACATTCCTTAAAAAATATTTTCAAATAAAAGAAATCTGGCAGAATTTAGCTACTGAAATACCCAAATGCACTTTTCATCTTTTAGTGACATCTTTTTCTTCACCTTTTACTTTCTTCAAGCTTAAAACAAACACAAACCTTTCTAAAATACCTCACGGTCTTCAAAATTCATAAAAATCCATTGTAATATGCTTCAAATTCAGACATAGAAATGTGCACAAATGGTGGCTTTCATGCCTCCCCCTTGTCTGCCCCTTGTTCCGACTGTCTTAGTTGATATGCTTTGACACAAAGCATAGATTCTGCTGAGGGAAAGATGGTCTTTCCTTGGCTCTTCAAGAGTCAATAATAAGGCAAAATGCTCTCAAACATTAGTGTGTGAAGAATCACCTGGGGTGAATAAAATGTCAAAGTCTGGGGGTGGGATGCATACTATGCATTTTAAACAATTACTCAGACTCATTATCACACCAGGTCTACCAGGATTGGGGAAAGACTGCCTTAAAATTAGGTAATGAACCCCTGCCCAAGATACCCACGCTACTGTAATAAATAGTTGTCTCTCTCAGTCACTGGCCTTCCTTAGCACATCAGCATTGGCTGCTCACCACCAACTGTCAAACCAGTATCCACAGCTCTTCTCTTGCCCTCCCAAACTTAAGATTCTTTCCAGTCAGTGAGAGTCTGAAAGCAAGGTGTCCATCTGACAGAATCAGACAGACAGATGCACAATAGGAAAAAAAGTGGGATGTACAGGAATAAGGAAAGAAATATAGTACAAATTAGACTGATTATGCAATACAGAAACCTATATTAAAGTGAAAAACTTGTTTTCAACTTCATTCATTAGCAAAAGAGGACAGAACAAGAGACCTGCAGTCTGGTTGTAACTCTGACACTAATTAGCTGAATGACCCCAAGTGCTATTTTCCTCTTCTGTAAATTAGAGAAAAATGCTACTGTCCTTTTTTTATCTCACAGAAATGATATGAAAGCCAAATGAACTTAGGTTTGCGAATACACAATGAGAAGCACAGAGCCAAAACAACGATGCAAATATTATTAGCACATTTCTCAATCAACACAGACCTAGGCATTAACGGAAGTTTATTTGATAACTGAATGTCTTCAGATACCTCAGGGTCTTTCATGAAAATAAACTCTCATCACAAAAAAAAAAAACAAAAAAACAAAAAAAAAACAGGTACAGGAAAATGTGGACCCTTCGACATACCCTGCAGCTGCCTTTCTGAATATATCCTTGAAATCGGCTTGTTTTAAAGACAATTGCCTCCGTCTCCTGAAAGTGGAGTGCAAAACAAAACAAAAAAATCTGGTTAATTGTGGCTTTATTGTATTTGGTTCAAATTTTTCAATACATACCCTGAAAATATTTAATGTAATTTAATGTCATTTTTTTTTTAAATTCTGAACATTTAAGGCTACACAGAACAATATAATACTATATAAAGTCATTTTACAAAATGTAACGTAGAAAACCATAAGATTGCATTTGTTTTTAGAAGCTTTCTTAATGTTTCAGAAACCATAACGTGCAGATTGGCATTAAGTAAAGCATTGATTTGCAGCTGATCCACAAGACCAAGCTAATCAAATTAGCCTAGAAAGAAACAGTTTTTTTTCCCCAGGTGATACCCCCTTAGTCTTTGGGATGCTTTGTCATTTTTTTTAATGCTTTTTGAAGCCTAAAGTTCTGTTCTTTTCTGATATATTGCTTTGCCATAAAGACCAGAAAGCAAATGACAGACATTCTAAGGTTTCAGAGAACATATGGCTAATGTTCTTCTAGCTTCATTTGCTATCATTTCTTTTTTTGTTGTTATTATTTTCATACTGCTTGTAATTAATTTTAAAAAGGGAAATGGATGTACAATCTCCTTTAAAGAAAATTTGTGCAATTATTTTTGTGAAGTTTTCTCATGTAACTAGCCCTTTTGGAGATAAATATATAAAATCTCCCAACCACTGGACAGGCATACTCTTGAACTGCCTTGGGAACGCAGTTTTAAAAATAGAGACTACTACAGAAACCCTGCAGGATATGCTGCTGACAGTTAACCCCCCCCCCTAAAAAAATTACAATTTGCTGGCAGATGTTTGAGGCGCTCCAACACAATGCATAATTTATTTGCATTTATTGCATTGATGTTGCTATCACCTTATGCAAAACAAACATTAGCCTCACCTAATATTTTTGTCAAAATAAACCAGCTCAGATCTTTTTATGGGTCATTTCACAAGCACTAGTGCATTATTAAAGTCAGAAGTACATCAAAGTCTAAGAGAATTTTTAGAAAGACCTTGACAAAGATATTATCCAAATGCCTTTTAAGTCCAAAGGCACCCTACAAAATATGACAGTTATAGAGAATTTGATTTCTGTGTGGAAATTATATATTCAAGACAACATCTCTTAAATGCTAATACTATTTCAAAGCTTACTTTTAAAATTCTATACGCATAAATATTGTGTTGAATAATAAATAAGTACAATATGTTAAATTCACATTTGTCATTATTTTCTTATTAAGCCTTGCCAAACAAATGGCAATTGCATTACTTCTGTAATTACAAATATACTGAAATATTTTTAAACACAGGATATTTTATATTCTTATTAATATTATTCCTTTTCTTTGTGTATGTAAGAACAATCTGGTGTGCCACCTTCTGGTAACTAAGTGAAATTATTTATTTCTACACAAGTCACTATCCTTTATTTTAACTTTATAAAATATATATTTCTCAACATGCATTACATTTATGCTATATAAATAAATCCATTCCACAGCCTGAACTAGAATAAAAATTCCTTAGAGGCTTTTTAAGAAGAAACCAAGCTTTACACACGTTGCCTATGATTTTTACATGGTTACCAATATGTCTCCTGAATTCTACAATACATATAAAATTGATTTTTATATACCGCTTCACAGCCACATCTCAAAAAAACAGGCTTGCTATTTTAATGAATAAGTAACAGTAGTAAATAAAGGAAAAGAAAGGTCTCTTACCAATAAGCCCATTTTTCTCTTAAGGTTTGAACTCTCATCATTTGTCATGTTCTTGTGGATCCCTCTCTCATCAAATTCTCTGGAGTTTTAAAGTTAAGAGCTGTGATGCACAGCTAAGCTCTGCTACTACACAGTAGCGCACCCCAGTGCCTCTGCCTGGTATAACACTTCAGCTGTAGCTCCCAGAAACGGAAACAAGCCTTTTATATTCAAAAGCCTATGTCCTGCACACTTTGCCTTGATAAAAACTACAATCAGTGTGGTTTAACTATTTATATTTCATATCTAAACTCCTGATCAGATATGAAAATGAAAGCCAAATGAATCCCAAGCTTAGTTCCAGCAAACTGGACAGGAGCAACATGCTCCTCCTACAGCAGAGGCAGTGTGAGACAAAGGCTAGTATCAGGAGCTCTGACTCAGGCAAACATGTTTACTTAAAAGTAACCCTATTTTTACAAGCATCGATGTCTTATTATTTGCAGTATGGTTTTAAATCTTTATTCGCATTCACACTTCCCTCTCTCTGTCAGACAGTAATAAATCCTAGCCAGTCATTTAAATCCTAGATTTTTCCCTTACACCAATTTTCCAGAAGTCAACCTCCTAATTGTTCAGCTAAACAAATATGCTACTTCAAAAGAGAGACATGTAACTGTTCTCCCTCCACCTTCCATTTCTATTCTCCAATCATATTATTTCTAGATTACCTTTCAATAAAGCTACATATGATAAAAATTTAGCATTCAGTGAATACTCAAAATTCATTTATTTTTGGAATTAGCCGGGTTAAGTGCTAAAGTGATTACTGATACTGATATGAAAGTGAAGGAGACACAATTCTTTTGATGTCAAGAACCACCTGAGTGAGGGAAACAGCCACAAAAACGTGGTGCAGAAGCTTCAGTAGCATAGAACCAGGATGCCAGAGTAGAAGAAAAATGAGAATCGTATTGCAACTGAGGCTAAATACTGACTTCATATAGCCAGTGTTGAGAGACATATGCAAAAGGCATGCAAAAGACCATGTAGTGGAAGACAGTGCACGACGCAAAAATATTTGCATTTCACCCTTTGTGTTATGAGTAAACATGTGTTGAGAGAGTGGCTGGATCAACCGCAGAATTAATCAAGCAGGAAAGCATGGCATCAAGGATCCACTACACCGTGGCTAACGGGGCTTTTCTAGCTTTCTGCTGTAGCAGCCCAGAAATCCTAGCCTAACATGCTTCATCATACCCAGTTTTCTTTGTTCTTTCTTGCTTTTGCTCCACAGGTCCTCCTAGCATGCATTTTTTTTCTCTCAGCCCCCTTTTCTGAATGAAATGTATACTTATAGATTTACCTCAAATTGTCCTCTTTTCTATGGTATCATCCCATTTTTCTTAAGAGGAACTGTGCAACATTCCTAATGTTTAGAAGGTAATGAATAAGAAATCACTTTAATCCTATGTTCATTATATGAAACAGAATGATTAAAAAGGTGACAGTTAGGGCTAAAGAGACCCAATTTCCCAGATATCAAAGAGCACACTACTTTTAATAACTTCCTAAGGCATATTTAAAGTTCCAAAGGAGAATATGTGAATGGAGAGGGAGATGGACCCCTGTTAGTCAGGAGCTTCGCAACATCACTAGTTGCAGATGAGATAAAGATGCCGACAGAATAGCTGAAAGCTGTACAAGTAGCCTTTAAAAACAGCTGTTAAGTTGGGGAGAACTGTGGCTGTGTTTTATCACTTACAGTAAAGCAAAAGAATTCACCTTGAAGGCATACAATAAACTAGAGGAATTCATGAGGACCACAGGAAGAGATGGGGAAACAGGGAGAATCATTTTTTATCTAGGCTCAAAATCTGCAAGGATGGCCCATGAACAAAAGAAATCCAAGAGTAAGAAGACAGTGGCATTTTAAAGGGTTAACTGTTTTGCTAGGAGATTAATCTAGGGCAAGAAAGTGTCCTTAGGTGTGTGAATATCAGTATTCTCACCATATGGAATCACATCCCATTACACCCAGTGCCAAATACTCAGTAAGTATTTAAGCTACTGTTGGTATTCATCTTTGTTTCATCCTGTTTATGGATGCAAAAATGTTAACATTTATTTAACACTTGAAATGTAATGAAGAAAATATCTAATAAAAGTTGAAAAAAAATGCTTAGCCAGAATATTTATATTAAAACTAATCATTTGTATTTCTATAGATCAGAAGCTCATATTCCAGGCATATTACCAGAATTTCATACTATTGCCATTCAATACCATTGCAGAGATGAGAGCAAAGGAAAGAGAGTGGCTAAGAATGCTCTTTGCTGATACTAATAATGGCTGCCTGTGCACTCAAAAGATTAGGACAAAATGGGAAGAAGGCAGCATCCAGGGTTTCATCATGTGGTTGTTTGAATAGGTATGGCCCACACAGGCTCATGGGTTTGAAAGCTTGGCTTATAGGGAGTGAGACTGCTATAAGATGTGGCTTTGTTGGAATAGGTGTGGACTTGTACTTGGAAGTACACCACTGTGGGAGCAGCCTTTGAAGTCTCTTACACTTGAGCTATGCCCAGTGGCACCTTCTTCTGCTGCTTGCAGATCAAGATGTAGAACTCTCATCTCCTACTGTAGCATGTCTTCCTGTATACCTCCGTGCTTTACCCCATGATGATAATGGACTAAACCTCTCAAACTGTAAACCAGCCCCAAATGAAATGTTTTCCTTCATAATAGCTGCCATGGTCATGTTGTCTCTTTATAGCAAATAAAAACCAAACTTAGACACCTAACATCCCAAAGCTAATGAAATAAATCAGAAATTTCTCAGACATCCTTAGGTCAAAACTCAGGGCAGTAGAAATGGCTCAGTGGTTAAGGGCACTTGCTGCTCTTTTAGAGGACCAGGTTCAGTTCCCAGAACCCAAATAATGACTCACAACTATCAGTAACATCAATATCAGGAGGGCAACGTTTTCTTCTGCCCTCCACTGGTAAACCATATACATACACAGTGTTAACATTTTGTCTAAGCTCCACCCCACAGTTACCTGACAACAGCCAGGTATGATTCACCTCACAGTCGTCTGGCAACAGCCAGGTATGCCTGATTCACTATAACAGGGGCTTCTTACCCTCTTCTCTCTCTTGTTCTTGCCTTCCTGCTCTGGCTCTGTCCTTTCATCCCTTCCCCTCTCTCTCCATTCCCTCCCCTGCCATCTCTCCATGTGCTCATGCACCCCCCTCTCTCTCCTTTTCTCTTTTTCTACTATCCTCTCAACTGCCCTCCCAAGGCCCTAAATAAACTCTGTTCTATACTAGGGGAAGGGATGCCTGAATATGGACCCACGGAGACATCCCCTTCCCCAGACCTAACTAAACGTCCACCAAAGCATATCCCCTCTCTCTTCTTTTTATAAAACACAACACAGTGTATATATACATTTAGTGGAAACACTCATACATATAAGCAAATAAATCTCTTTAAGAAACTAGTATGGAACAACACTCATATCATCCAACTGCATAGACATACAGTTGACAGATATTCACACTACTTAACCAATATTGATTATTCAAATTTGACCATGAAATATACATATTTTATTAACCTAAAGTAAGAACTTGAAAGAGGTTAGGATTTAAATTTACATTTTTAGCATATCAGTTTGAAAACAAACAAACAAACAAAACTAACCCCTCCCAAACACAAGCCCCATCTGTCAACTTCCTGTCAGCCTGATTTTCCTATACAGATACTAGGTATTTAGTTGTTTTAGGTATTAGTTTAAATCCAACCAGCAGAATTTTTAGGATTTTATTCCACCTCTTAATTTTGAAGTACCTCATCTTCATTTTCATGTTTACCTGGTCCTCATGTAGGCAATGTAGGTGTTAATGTTCCCATTCATTTTACCAGTGAGAAACAAAGTTGTTAAATGATTCAGCTTAGTAACAGCTGCTGAGATAAATGGAAAACAAGAATTCAGGCCTGCGACATCAAATTCAACATTTAGTAGGGGCTCTCTCTCTCTCTCTCTCTCTCTCTCTCTCTCTCACTCACTCTCTCTCTCTCTCTCTCTCTCTGTGTGTGTGTGTGTGAGAGAGAGAGAGACAGACAGACAGACAGACAGACAGACAGACAGACAGATACACACAGAGAGAAAGACAGAGAGACAGAGACAGAGAAAGACAGAGAGACAAAAACACAGAGAGAAAGACAGAAACAGAGAAAGACAGAGACAGAGAGACAGAGATACAGAGAGAGACAGAAAGAGAGAGGGATGGAGTGAGGGAGAGAGGGAGAGAGAGATAAGAGAGAGGGGAAAGAGTCCTAAACACACTGTCCTGCCTAAAGAAGCTGCAAGTTTTATTAAACGTATATGACAAAAGTTGCAGAAAAGTCAATCTATACTTGTGCCAGAAATATCTTCTCAAAGTCAAGTTGGGGTTACCTTTCATCTATCAATCAGCAATTTCTTGACATACATATTCTATCCTAATCTATTGTGCACAATTAGTTTCATAGATGCTTCCACTTGGAATTCCATACTCTGTCAACTAAATTAAAATCTAGTCATACTTAAGTGTTCATGGATAGATACCCCTTCCACAAAACCCTCACACACATTCCTTACCACACAAGATGCTGGGTTCTAGCCCACTGAATATTATACCTTCTATCTCTTTGGATTATAGCTGTTTGTTTCCATCCCCATTTTTCTACACACACACACACAGATGCACACACAGGCACACATACATGCATGCACACCATACTACTCATATAATCTGAGAACTGAGGTTAAAATTTTGTATGCTTTTTATAATACCTAACTCAGTGTCTTACAAATAACAACCAAGTAAAAAGGAGAAATTTGGTGAAAACCATGCCATCAGTGGTAGGGTTTTTTTTTTCCTCTCTAAATTTAATTTTTAGTGGTTAAATAAGGATTCATTAAAGGTTTTTTTTTTTTTATCTTACTCAAACTAAAATATAACTCAAAAAATAGAAATAAAGACATAATACCAAGCAGTATACTAAAAGTGGTTCCTTTCGATGCTTGCATGATAGACTCTGTGACTAGCAGAATGATCAGCTCAGTAGGTAAATAACTACATAGTAGATGGATGTGAGGGTGGCTCAGTAAATTACTAAGGAACTGTATTGAGTAAGAGAAATGCTTAGCTAGAATAAAAGCAATGCTCTTGTCAATTTTCTAAGTAAAGATAAAATGGCTAAAATAGAGAGTGAAGAAATGTGTTTCATAGGTTTCTCACCACCTCATCTGTGAACATTGAAAAAATGAAGTTGTGTCTCCTAAAGTTAGTCATTTCTACAGGCTAGTAATTAAAAATGATATAGCCTATTCTGTGGACTGTTAGCATCTATTAAATTCTTATTTCAACCAGAGGTGATGAAAGAACACATTTTGAAATCCAATACTGACAATCAATGTTCCACTAGATGGAGCAAAAAATATGAACCAGTAAGTTCAATCAAGCAAGCCACTGCATATCACTAATACCCAGGGACACAAATGGAGAGTGAACTATACAAAGAAATGGGAGACCCAGGGAACAAAAGTAACCATCATAATGAGGAGGAGGAGGAGGAGGAATGAAGCAGAGGGGGGAGACTATGGGGGTGTATACAGTCAAAGCACATCATTTACCCAGAGAAATCTCTTGTCTTATGAAACCCAGCAGTATATACAGTGAATGCACCCCAATAAACAAAACATGGTTAAGTATCCAACTGAAACATGGGAAGGCATAATGCAACCATGACCCTTACTTTCAAAATATAAACAGACATATTTTTGATTAGAGACATATGAAACCCCACCCTAATAGAGACTTATTTGGGTTTTAAAGTTTGTCTTTAAATTTTATCTCCAAATTTCCTTGCTTCTCCTTCCATACTGACTGGTAGACAAAAAATATCAAGGGCATTAATACAATGAACAATACAAAAATAAAATAAAATAAAATAAAATAAAATAAAATAAAATAAAATAAAATACAACTGAACTTCCCAAGAGAAAAAGACTGTTTGCAAACTCGATAAACCTATGGAGTAGAAGGAATGAGGGCAGAAGCTGCAGCAGCTATGATAACTGACTATTAGCCACTATCTCTACTATGTTCCGGGAAACCGCTGGAAGTCCTGTTAGCTTTCACTGAAAAAGAAAAACTGTTGTCTTATAATGTGAGTTTTACTAATATTGGATTCAAATCTGAAGACACAGAAATTTAGCACACAAGACTTTATGGCCTAGCTGAGAGTATCAAAAGCATAAAGGCTGTTAGGAATCTGATCCTGAAGATCGTCTGCCCCAGGAGCCACAGAAAA
Source organism: Mus minutoides (assembly GCA_902729485.2). Lineage (NCBI taxonomy): Eukaryota > Metazoa > Chordata > Mammalia > Rodentia > Muridae > Mus > Mus minutoides. The sequence goes on along the minus strand of LR749612.1, from coordinate 653,939 downwards.
CAGTCAGCTAACCAGGAATACAGACACTAACAGTTAAAGGAAGGAGGTCCTGGACAGTGAAATATAGTAGCCAAAGGTTGGAACCCTGCATTGACAAATCACAAATCAAAGCGAGTTTTGATACTTGTAATCTTCCAGAACCTCTTTTTAGATCCAGTTCAATTTCCCACTACAACTACCAGAAATACCAACTTATCAAGAACTGCCATCTAGCTATTAGGAAAAAAATGACACAACTTGCTGCGTATAGTAAATCTGTGCATGAGAATACACAGGAACACTTTAAGGGGGAGAGGTCAAGAAGGGAAATTAAGAAAAAAAAAAAAGGTTTTAAGCATGGCTTTTGCCTTCTCAAAATACCTCCTCGCGTTGTGAACCTCCCTCTCCCTCTAACCTCCCTCATCCTACCCCACTGTTTGCTTTGTAGTACTGCCAGAAATTATAGCAATTACAGGTTCATGTGAGCTAACAAGAAGCCTGTTGAAATTATATTAACTACGGCTTCCAGGATGAGGGAGCCATCAGTTATTCACACATTGGTGTGAATTAGTTCAATCAAGTCTCTTCAAATAGCAAAGAGCTTTTGCCCTGAGGGACTAAAGCCAGCTGAACTAGGAGAATGACTTCTCTAACCTTGGCAATATTAACTGGGGTGCTATTTCAAGAATGTTAAGCTGCACAGAGGGGTTTTAAAAGACAGAAATCAAGAAACTGGGGCTCAGTGGGTAAAGAACCCTGCAGCCAATCTAATAACCTGAAATACATCACTGAAATCCACATTGTATAAAAAGAGAACTGACTCCTAGAGGCTGCCCTTTGACCTCTACAAGTATCCTGTGGAATACACAGACAACCTATACAGATATACATGTTTATATACATACATACATACATACATACATACATACATACATGCATACATACATGTTCATATGTGTAACAACAAAGAGGCTATGAATTTGAAATAGAGTAATTATTGGTACAACTCAAGACCCATCCCATAGGCAAGCACCTATCCCTGACATTATTAATGATACTGTGATATGCTTGTAGACAGAAGTCTAGCATGGCTGCCCTCTGAGAGGCTCCATCCAACAGCTGACTGAAACAGATGGCAGAGACCCACAGCCAAACAGTGGATGAAGCTTGTGAGTTTTTTATGGAAGAATAGGAGGAAGGATTTCAGGCCCAACAGGGAACAGGAACTCCACAGGAAAACCAACAGAATCAACTAACCTGGACCCCTGGAAGCTCTCACAGAACCAAAGAGCACACATGGTCTGGACCTAGGCCTCCTGCAGCCTGGCATCAGTGGAGGAAGATGCGCCAAGCCTTGCAGAGACTTGGGTGTGCCAGGGTGGAGAGATAACAGGGGAACCTCTACCTGCTCAGAGGAGAAGGGAAGCGGGGAATAAGGGAAAGGAATGAGGAAGAGGGTGACCAGGAGGGAGTCAGTAAGTAGGATATAAAGTGAATAAGGAAAAAAAAAAAAAAAGCATTGCAGTAGTTTTAATAGAAATGCCCATAGGCTCATATGTTTAAATGCTTGGTCCATTAAGTGTGGCATTATTAGAAGTTGTGGCCTTGTTGGAGTAGGTGTGGCTTTTTAGACAAAGTGTGATACTATGGGGACAAGCTTTGAAGTCTCATATGCTGAAGCTATGACCACTGTGGCTCACAATCCCCTGTTGACTATATATCAAGATATAGAAATCTCAGCTCCTTTTCCAACACCATGTCTGCCTGTAGGCCACCACACTCCCTGCTATAATAATAGACTAACCCTCTGTACTGTAAGCCAACCTCAACTAAATATTTTCCTTTATAAGAATTGCTATGATCATGATGTCTCTTCACATCAATAAAACTCTTAAGACGTTATTTTACATAAAATACCACCACAATAAAAATTATGTGAGACAGTCACACACTTTTTCCACTTTTATCTAATTACTCGTTTGTATATTCACTAGTGGCTAATTCTAAGACAGGGATAGGGCCAGTGTCCAAGACCAAATACATTTACATTTACATTTGCAAATACTTATTGCAAATACTTATACCTGTGCACACTATAGCTTGGTATTACAGTGCATGACAGGGAAAAAAGCAAAAGAAAAAATTATGACAGCTAAAACTTGTAACACTTCAAAACAGAATCAACCTAAAAATTAGTATTAAGAAATTATTTATACCATGAAATAGTTGATGACATGCAGCTATTTTGTATACTACAAGTTTTTATTGGCATATAAAATTTTTCATGATATAACTAGGATAGAAATAAAGGTACCATACACAGTATAACAAAGCAGTGTTTCGTTTCTATTATTTAACATTCACTACATGCCAGAAATTTAACTCTTAGATATATTTCATTTAATATATATATATATATATATATATATATATATATATATATATGTGTGTGTGTGTGTGTGTGTGTGTGTGTGTGTGTGTGTGTGTGTGTATACATGCATGTACACACATATCTGTATATATCCTACACAGCATGACATCATTAATTTAGATATGAAACAAAATCAGAGATGTAAAGGAACCTTCTATATTTTACACAGCTAGTATTACCGGGGTTGGGGGTGAGACAATGTGAGACGGACTGGGAGAAATGGAAGGAGGAGAAACTGCCCTCAGGATGCAATGTATAAGAAAAGAATAAAAGAAACAAAGAGGGCTTGAATGGAGTGTGGTAAACACTCCTGCACACCTATCCCGTTCTATCATTTTAATTTGGTAACATTCAGAAGCACACCAAAGACCAGAATGAACATACATTATCTTATAGGCTATTTTTTTACCTTATATATATGCTTTCTCTTTTTTCCATGTATTCTACAATAAATGTGTTATGCAATGCAGCCTACCTTCCCAAATTACAAAAAGTAAGAATAATAAACCTTTAGCCTGTGATCCATGAAAAAAGTTTAAGATTTGAGACAGGAAGTAATCAACCCACGGACAAAGATTAACAGGATGGCTGCAGATGAGATTGTATAACAGGAAGGTGTGAAATTCAATAAAAATTATGACTAACAAGACATGTAGAAAAAGAGAAATCTAGTAATATATTTTTCCTTCCTAGGAAGAGAGAAAACTTTGTGTGGTCTGGAAAATTCCTTAAGATTATAAAACATAGAACATTACTAAAATCTATATGCCATTTGTATAAAGATATAGAGCCTTTCAGTGATAGGAAAAGATGACAACACGTTGGACATAGTATAAAATCTTACAGCAAAAATAACAGATAACCAAAATTCACATGATTTCTGAAGCAAAATGAGCCAACTGCATAAAAAAGCAAATGGCCTCAGTATTTTAAGTTTTACCCTCTGTCTAATCCCCATAATCATCTTCTGGAAGTTTGTTTGACTTAAAAACAAAAGCACAAAAATATCTACAAATCAGTTTACAAACATAAATCATGAAAAAGTAAAAAGCCAGATCTTTGGTGAGTAATAATTTTTTTAAGTTTATTGTCTATAAAGTTAAACAAATATATTTTTATTTGTAACCACTATGTGGGTATTGTATTGTATATATGTGTGTATATATATATGTGTGTGTGTGTGTGTGTGTGTGTGTGTGTGTGTGTGTGTGTACACAGACATATATACATATATATAAATAACAAAATTACATGTATATAGCAAAATTATATATACAATATAGGTATGATTGTAGATTTTAACTCAAAATGAGAGGCTAATACCTCTAACCTTCATATTTCATAGGTGTGTACACCTTGAAGCTAATAAATGCTGAATAGTTTATAACATCATCTGGCTTCAGCCCTGCCCTGTGTTCATCTGACACCCTACGTTATTATGAAATTATTATTAGTGTAGTTGTTTCACTCATTAGAAAATTTCTCATTTGAAAATAGAGAAAAGAGAAAAGCTTACAAAAATGTTACAATATACTAGCCTTGTGAAAAAGGTCTATAAACATAAGAAAAAAAATAACAAAACGGGGCTCTAAATAGAAGAACTAATTACTGCTCCTTAATGAGTTGATACAAAAATTAATTCAAGTCTTATATGTAAGGCAATTAAGCTCATAAGCTCAATCAGAACAAAAAGTCAGGAACCTGAAAAAAAATATAAAAACATAAATTTTACTAATAGACTAAAATTTTTGAGAAATGTATAAGTAAAATTATATTTATAGATTATGTAAGGCAACTCACATAATCAAACTGAGCTAGGCAGGCATGCTGCAAGCAGGTCTAATTAGCAAAAACAGTCTAGTTTCTACCACAGAAACAGGATGGAAAAGACGTGATTACATATTATACGAGTTAAAATATCTGAGGAGCAAAGGAAAAATGTGTGAAAAAAGAATTGAAAACAAATCTGAGCCATTTCTAGAATCCAAACTCAATTACTTTACCTCACGTTTAAAGACTTCCGACATCCAGTTCCTTAATTGTAACAAGATGGTTGACTGCAAACGATCTTATACCCTCTAAGCAAAGTTACCAGCAAAGAATGATGTCATCAGTGATTCAATGTGTGTATTTATTGAGAACCTACTGTGCAATATCATAGTGTAAACGACATCAAATGAATTTAGTAAGTCATTCATGCTCGGAAACAGTTCAGTGAACAATGCCATAGGTATCAACAAGGTAAAAAATTGCTTCAATGTGAAAATAAATGTCATACAATAAAATTATTAAATGAGTCAGAAGCCAAGAGACCTTCTTGGACCATCTGGCTGATTACAGGGCATGGGATTTGAGCAGAGTACTGAAAAATAGGTTGCATTTTGACCAAAACAAGAGGACAACTTTGTTGGCACAGTCATGTTTTAAATTTCAAAATTATTCTAAGTAGGCTGTGAGTACTCCAGGTCACCACAGAATGCTTCCAAATATAACCTAAATATTCCACAAGGCCATTCCTTCATTTTCACTGTCAACCATTGGGTTCTTCCACATCTCACTTTGACTGCTACAAGAGGTACCTGGTCCCCCAAAATATTTCCAGCCTTCCTTCCCCAAATAATTCACACAGATATCATATCTCTTTTTGAAAGTGTCAGTAAGTCCTACAGGTTTTGGTTAATTCACATTCATACAACAAAACAGAGTGCACTACAGCACATGCAGCAAGTCCTTCACACACCAAACTCTCCTTAATTTGGCCTCCTCCCACTTCTTCCAGTCCTCTTTATTTTTCCCTTGACAGCATAAATCATTAACTTTTCCCCCTTACAGTTCCACAGATATGTTTCAAATTTGCATGCCCTACTGCACATGAGATTAAACATCAGGCAGGCATCTTCTTAAGCTTTAAGAGAAAGTCATAGAATCTATATAATGATCTAGGGAGACATCTATCTTTGACTAGCAGTTTTAGGCTTATAATTAGATGCTGGTATGTTACATAAGTATTCTGCCTTACTTCTGAGAATTATACTTGAGATTATTCCAAATATTTATGCTTTATGGCTATTTTAGTGAAAAGTTTTTTCCTTGGAAATTTGAAGTAGCCACTACTAAGACAAATAAAACATATTGATATTTTAATTTTTATTTACATCAAAATGCTTTTATATAGTCCTTTATGATTATTTTAAAAATCTTGTGTAACATTCTTAGGTATATGAATACATCTTCTTGTCATCTATTTAGACCATTTATGGTATACATTTAAGGTCTATATCATATTGTTTTAATATACATAGTCCCAGTCACAGTGAAACAATTATTAACACCCAAATAAATTAATATTTCTTTGGTTGTTTTAACTAGGTATGGCTCCCATAGACTCATGTGTTTCAATGCTTAGCCATAGGGAGTGGCACTCTTAGGAGGTGTGTCCTTGTTGGAATAGGTGTGTCCTTGTTAAAGAAAGTGTGTCACTGTAGGAGTGGGCTTTGATGTCTCCTATGCTCAAGCTATACCCAGTGTGAAACACAATCTGCGCTTCTGGCTGCCTGTAGAAGACAGTCTCTACATGGTTGCCTGGGGATCACAATGTAGAAGTCTCAGCTCCGTCTCTTGTATCATGTCCACCTGCATGCTGCCATGTTTTCCACCATGATGATAATGGATTAAATCTCTGAAACTATAAGCCAGCCCCAATTAAATGTTTTACTTTTTAAGAGCTGCTTTGGTCATGGCTTCTCTTATCAGCAATAAAACCCTAACTAAGAAAATTTCATTCATCATCCATATCTGTCATCTTTGGTGAAAGCTTCTAAGATCTACACCCCTGGCAATTTTTCCTCAAATACTGCAGTATCAACTATTATGCTAAAGCTGTACTTCACACCTCCAAAGCTCTAAAAATTACCTAAGGATAAATTTGTACTCTATGACTCATTTATCCGTATATCTTCCTACTCCCTGTCCATCATTACCATTCTACATCTCTGAGGTTTGTTTGTTTGTTTTTTCTTAGATCCCACAGTAAGACTGGCAACTGTGTCATATCACTAATTCAAATGTCTCCTGATTTATCTATATTGTGGACAATGGCTATGCCCCTTTAAAAAGAGAATTGAGACTTCTTGACTGTGATTTTACATAGAAAAATTCATTAAATTAAAGATAACAGTCCATTATTATATTAAAGGTAGTTTCCTACCTCTTGGCAATTGTGAACAATGCTATAATTAACATGGGTGTAAAGATACCTCTCAAAAAGTTGTACACTTCGTTTCCTCATCACATATGCTAAACAGGAGGATATATGATTCACATAGAAGTAGTTCTGTGTTGCTTTTTGAAAAACCTACATATACTCTTTTCCACAATGGCATGCATATATATATATATATATATATATATATATATATATATATATCCCTACTAGTATAATATAGGCTTCCTTATAGTTCTTTATAATAATCCCTACATCCTTTCTAAAACATATCCTTTGTTTTTCTAATACTTTCTGTCAATCTGTCTTTCCGTTTTTGTTGACTGCTTTCTTTGTCCTATAGAAGCTTTTTGTAAAATAACTTATTTATTTTCCTTTTATGTGGATTTTGCCTGCATGCATATATGTGTACCACATGAATGTTTAGTGTCCTTATAGACATGAACAAAGCTTCCGAAGCCCTGGAACTGGAGTTACATATGTCTGTAAGCTACCATATAGATACTGGAAATGGAATCTGGCTCTTCTGCAAGATCAGTAAGTGCTTTTAACCACTGAATCATCTCTCTAGTTCCCACACAAAATTTTGTGGTGTAGTCTGAACTAGTTGATATTTTTATTCAGTTGCCTAGCTTTAAATGTTACATTAAAATCAATGCTAATGTCACCAATATCAAAGAGGGTTTTTATCAACATTTCCATCTAGGAATTGTATTGCCTCAGAACTTATGCTTAGGTGTTTTACTCATTTGGGGATTATTTTTGTGATTGGTATAAGATTGCAGGTTCATTCTTTTGTATACATCTAGTTTTTCAAGATTATTTAGCATTCAAAAATGTCACTTTATAAACTCTAGACAGAATGTATAAGTATTATTAATTAATGGTAATGATGGCCTTTTCTGCTGTTCCTCAAATAGAGCTGGTTAAGCCAGTCAGTGGTGGTGCATGCCTTTAGCCTTTAATCTCAGCACTCTGGAGGAAGAGGCCAGCCTGAACTTCAGAGTGAGTTTCAGGATAGCCAGGTATATATAGAAAAAGCCTGTATTATCCTAGAGATCGAATATCAGGGAAGAGAACAGGAACAAAAAGCAAGCATCACCAAAAGAATACAGGACAAAAAAGAGAGAATCTGAGGTGTAGAAGAAACAATAGAAGAAACTCATACATCAGTCAAAGACAATGTAAATCTGAAAAATTCCTAACACAAAACATACAGGAAATCTGGGACACCATGAAAAGACTTAACCTAAGAATAATAAAAAATAGAAGAAGATGAAGAGTCCCAGCTCCAAGGCCCAGAAAATATTTTCAACCAAATCATAGAAGAAAACTTTCGCAACATAAAAAAAGAGATGCATATGAACATATAAGAAAAGAAAATACTCCTGTCACATAATAATCAAAACACAAAAACAAAATGTACACCACAAAGGAAGAACATTAAAAGCAGCAAGGGGGAAATGGTAGGTAGCATACAAAGTCAGACAGGAGAATTACACCCAACTTCACAACAGAGAGACAAAAGCTAAAAAAACACAGATGCCAACCTATACAGCTATATGCAGTAAAACTTTCAATCACCAAAGAGGGAGAAAAAAGATATTTCAAGAAAAATCCAAATTCAAACAATATTTATCCACAAATCCTACAAACTCATAGAAACTGAACCACTCCCTAATCTATGACAACTGTGTTAAAGAAGAAATAAAGAAATCAAAGACTTTCTAGAACTCAATGAAAATAAAGTCACATCATATCCAAACTTATAAGACACAATGAAAGTGCCAAGAGAAAGCAGTACCTTCAAAAAGAAATTGCAGAATTCTCATATTAACAATTTAAAAGTATACCTGGAAGAAAGCAAACACATGCAAGAGAAGTAGACTACAGGAAATAATCAAACTCAGAGCTGAAACTAATCAATTACAAAGAGAACTATACAAAGGTTAAACAAAACTAAGAGCCAGTTCTTTGTGAAAATCAACAAGATAGACAAGCCCTTACCTAAACTAAGACAGAGAGACAGTACTCAATTTACCAAAATCAGAAATGGAAAGGGAGACATAAAAGCAGACCCTGAGGAAATTTTAAAAAGAATATTAGGTCTTACTTCAAAATCCTGAACTTCACAAAATTGGAAAAAATCTCAATGAAATGAATTATTTTCTAGATAGATACCACTTACCAAAGTTAAATCAAGAGCAGGTAAAAAAATATATTTACTAGTGTCCCAGAGTGGAGGGAGGTTTAGAGAGGAAAATCTGTTTGGTCCACTGGAGATAGGAGATGAGGGTAGGGAAGGTTACAGTAGATGGTCTGCTACAGGAATGGGATGTGACTGGGGCATTGAATTTAAAGGAGACAGAAGAGAGGTGAAGATGTGCAGTTAGCCTACCTGCTTTCTGGACTGGAATGTCCTCTGTCATTTTACCCAACATGCCCAAAAATTATTTTTATTATTTTGCTAAATTCAGTGTTATTAATAAGCAAATACATCTTATAGATGTATGGATGAGTATCATATCCTTCCAAAGATGATAGTGCATATTCCAATTACTTTGGGATTACTATGCAAAAAGCTTTTATATGCTACATATAAAATAGCCAAGACTTTGTATATGTTCTCTTTCTGCCTTAACCTTTCCCATTTTTGTCTCTCAATTCAACTATATTTAAAAATATCTCAGAACTCAGAAACAGAAATACATCATGACTCAATGATGGCAATGCATCTTTGTGAAATACATCATTAGTTAATTTTACCAATGTTTGCATAGCACACAGTGTATCTATACATTTCTACAAACTTAGATGGACAGTCACTAATCAAGAGAATTTGTTAGGAAAAACTTTCCACATGATGTCACTGTCAGTGTAACACAATGTACTATTTTTTTAGCCAATATTTTCTATATAAATAGAAATAAATTCCCAAATAATATTGAAAATGTAGTATAATGGAATACAACCTTATAATGTAGTAGTCATTTATTATCATTACTAATTATTATATCTAACACACAACTGCAATAAGAAAAATTTATATACAAAACACATAAATATGTACATTACTACCAATATCTCCACAAACCATAAGTAATGAGCTATCCTATGTCATTAGGATAAATTAATAGGGCTTTTCAAGTGCATTATAATCTTATAGGACAGCAGATGTATATGTTTCTATTATTAATGGAAATGCTGTGTAGTGTTTGACTGTGCTACATTTTAATAATTAAAATAATTTAATAATTAAAGTTTTGATAATACTAGCACTTGCACAGCCTTTACTATTTGCCCAATCTGCTACCTCTCTATCCTTATACACATTACAAGCAAACACATACCATATTACATATATTTCATCTTCACAATCATTTGTAACATTAGTATTATGGCCCCCACTTTACAGATGATGAAACTGACATTTATAGCAGTTAACATTTGTCAAGACTATACTCCTACCATGAATAATAACCAGAATATAGAGAACTCTATTCCCATACTTCACCAAAACTGTGCAATCAAACAACTAGGAGAGATATTCTTTCACACCTGCATAAACAAGGTTATTTTACTTTTATTTTTTCTTTTAATTATATTTTATTTCATGCCATTTGCGATGGGGGTCTTACACAGGTCTAGCTAATCTGAAACTTACTATGCAAACCATAGTAAGGCTATTTTTCTTTAAACCATTAATTTAAATTCTTAATCTGCCTCAGGGAGCTTTAATGGCTCACATTAATTCCTTGGCAAGCATATAACTGGACTTTTAATGACAGAAATATGTACATAATCACAGGAAGTACTATTTGAAAATCTTATTGGAACTTTTACTCTTAAGCCATGATTATATTTACTAACAGATAATGCTTTTAGAATTAAGATTTAAAATTATAATCTCCAGTGACTATATACCAGCTCTTCACATGTTATATCCATTGTGTTTTCTTGGTATAGTCTGTTTTTTTTCACTAGCTCAGAACACAGTGTCACTAATATGTTTTATCTGATTAGACAGTTCTTCTCTTATTTACTTAATGAATAATTTCTATTTTTACCTAGGTGTAGAATAGTATCTATAGAGTACCTTCTATGTTAAGTATATAAAATAGGAGAGATTATATAACTTATAAAGTAAATTGTTTCTATAAATACCGATTGCGGAGTATTGCGGCAACCAATTCTCCTCTGTGCAGAATATCCATCACTTCTCAGGGTTGAGCAGACCTATTCGGAAAGAAAAGAAGCCAAAATTCATTATAAAGATCAGTACCACAAAGCCTTTGGAAGCAGTTGCACTAAATACAGGGCATACATGTACAACATCTTAAAATCGTAAATATTAAACACAAGGTAGCAATTTTGTTTTTCTTGAAATGAATGGAATTAGTTTCATAGTTCTTTTGGTTTAGTTGTTTACTTTAGGAAGTAGATCTAACCCTAAGTCTATTTTTCTGCAATAATGTCAATTTTTTAAAAATGGAGTATATATTAAATATTTATCCTCTTTATTTTGAGTACGTTGGGAAGCAAAATGCATATTTTATTTTAATGTTCCTTGTTAATAAAGTCAACTCATCACAATAGAACTATAATGTGAAGCTGGGCGTGGTGGCACACGCCTTTAATCCCAGCACTCAGGAGGCAGAGGCAGGAGGATTTCTGAGTTCGAGGCCAGCCTGGTCTACAAAGTGAGTTCCAGGACAGCCAGGGCTATACAGAGAAACCCTGTCTCGAAAAAAACAAAAGAATAATGCATCACATGCAGTTTATTTATTTATTTATTTATTTTTGTAAAAGTGTCTGCTCTGAAGGTTTACAGACAAAATAATTGACTAAGGCATGGCTCTTTCCAGCCCCCTTCAGGTTTTTTTTTTTTTTTTTTTTTTTTTTAAGAATTAGGAGAAAAGGAAGAATATACTCTGCTTAGACATGTTTTTAATAAACTTGAAATAGGAAACCAATCAAAACACCATATAGCATGTACTTTTTCACATCATATTTTCTGCTTACATTGTTGCAAGTAATCAAGCACCTTAAATGAAATTTAAAAAAAATTAAGTATCTCAAAATGAAATGACTTAGGTTTTACCCTTTCTTTTAAAAAGTTTTAAATGAGAGAATTTTGAGATGTTGTAAGGTTTGAATTTTGCTTAGGCTCTATGGGGTATTTTTAAAGGAAATTTGATAAAGCATCAAAAAAAGCAAATGTACCAAGATTGCTACTAGGAACACAGATAAATAAGATGAGTAATACAGTCCTGTTTCACTAATAAGTAGACATAAACTATAAAGTCATGAAGCTAAGCATGCAAACTTATTCAAACTCCTTACTGACACTGAGGTGTATTGCCCTCTGAAAACATTATGTTGGAAAACTTTAACCCACATGTGGCAGTACTGGGAGGGGTTTGGGTTTGTTAAAGATATGATTCATGGGGACAACACCATTATTAGTGATAATTTCATGGAGTGGATTCCTCATAAAATGATATGTTTCACTTGTATGTCTTTTGTTTTGTTTTGTTTTGTTTTGTGGGTTTTATTTTTTATTTTTTATTTTTTTGTTTTTTGTTTTAATTTTAGTTGCAAAGGAGGTACATGCCATGGCATGCACAAAGAAATCAGGCAGGGGGTCAAATTGTGGGAGTAACTGCTCTCCTACCTTGTAGCACCTATGATTCAACTCAACACAACCAACTTGGCAGCAGGTACCTTTTTCTGCTGTGCTACTACATTAGCTTTTGGTGTCCTTTTAACTTCACTCTTAGTTAATTCTCCCCTTTCCTTTTCATCACGGTGGTGATTTGAAAAGATATGGCCCTCATAGACTCATGTGTTTGAATGCTTGGCTATATGAAATGGCACTATTGGGAGGTGTGGCTTTTTTTGGAGTAGATGTAGCTTTGTGGAAGGAAGTGTGTAACTGGGTAGGTGGGCTTTGAGGTCTCCTATGTTGAAACTGTTCAATGTGAAATAAGAGATTCTTCTTCTGCTACCTGTGGATCAAGATGTAGAACTCTTGGCTCCTCCAGTACTATGTCTTCCTGCATGCTCCATAATGATAAGGGACATAACATCTGAAACTGTAAGCTAGCCCCAGTTAAATGTTTTCCTTCGTAAGAGTTGCCTTGATCCTGTTGTCTCTTCACAGCAACAGAATTGAAACCAAGATACCTCCCACAGGATAAGTCAAGAAGATCCTAGAGCCTTGATTTTAGACATCTACTCTACAGAATAGTGAGGAATAGTTTTATTTTCTGTATGAATTATCCTTCTTGGGGTAAATAATTTCACAGCAGCAAAACCAAAAGATGGGAAGTGTGTATGTGTGTGTGTGCACACGTATGCACAGAAACTAAACTAGACAGAAACTAAACAGATAAATAATGAAACTAAAGATGTTATAAATCAAATGGATCTAACAGATATCTACAGAATATTTCACTCAAATACAAAATAATATACTTCTCAGTATCTCATGGGACCTTCTTGAAAACTCATCATACAAAGCGAGTATCAACAGATATAGGAAGATTGAAATAACCCCCGTATCTTATCTACCACCATGGATTAAAGGTAGACTTTAACAACAACAGAACCAACAGAAAGCCTACACATTCATGGAAACTGAACAACTCTCTACTCAATGACCATTAGATCAGGGAAGAAAAAATGAAAAAAATAAAGATGGGAGAGAGAGAGAGGGAGGGAGAGAGAGAGAGAGAGAGAGAGAGAGAGAGAGAGAGAGAGAGAGAGACCTTACCAGATGGGCACAGTAACTAAACAGATGCACTTGAGCTGCCCTAAATGTTGGTACATGCCTATGATCCTAAAATCCAGAAAGCAAAGGATTATGAGTTTAAGCCAGTCTGAGTGACATTATGAGAACATGTCTTGAACTTCTTCAATCACTCCAGAAAACAAAAGAGAAAAAGACAAGAGGGAATAAAAAAGAAAAACTTCTCATTGCCTGTAACAACATGATGAATAAAAAGGGAAATCAATTGCTACTTAAAAATACACCTCACATAGACCTAACTGTAGTTTACCCTTTAAAATATTCTATTCAGCTCACTAGAAATAAAACTGGCAAAACTGTTCCTGATAGTTGAGATATCTTGCATATATCAAGCAATTTTTCTATTAGCATTTTAGTAACTCACAAATCTAATATTTTAAGAATCTATCGTGTTTCAAATAGAGAGTCCTATGGCTTTATATTTAATTAAAAGCCACCATATAATTCCATCCATGTCTGTACAAGAAGCAATAGTTTTAAAAATAATGAGATTTGAGATATTCCAAATTAATTTCATATCACCTAATATAAATCTTATTTAGAAATTAAACTGGTGTTTTATGAAAGAAAATTTAGAAATTTCTATAATAGTCTACCTTCATTAAAGTTTTAATAAGCCCTGTTTTAAGAAAAGAAAGCTTACAGGACTGTTGGGGATCACTATGCATCAAAATATTTTAAAATTATAAAATCAAGCAAAATTTAAATGTATTCTTCTAAATCAAGTTGAATGTAGCATTATCACTGAAAATTTGAAATTATGAAATTTGTAGTTTAATCATCAGAAATATATTCTTTAAGTATTATTAAATGTAAGGATATATTTTACCTGTCTTTTTCTTTTTATTGAAAATACATTTTTAATATAACATATTCTGATTACAATTTCTCCTCCTTCTACTCCTCCCAATTCTTACCCAAATACCTCCAATCCAGATCCTCACTGACTCTCATTAGAAAACAAAAGACTCTTAAGGGATAATAATAAAATAAGATATGATAATATAAATTAAAAAAACAAATAAAATATGACAAAATAAGCAAAGAAAAAAGCCAAAAAAGGAGCACAGAAAACATATAGAGACTTGCACATGCACATACACAGCAATCCCATAAAAACTTAAAACCAGAAGCCATAATGTATACACAAAGGGTAGATTTTAAAATGTCAGAGAGTGGGCTGGGGATGTATTCCAGAGGTACATCACTATGTACCATACATGAAACACACAGTTCTATCTCCAGTTTTTTGTTTCTTTTTTAAAAGTCAGAATGATAAATCATCATAAAAGCTCATAGCTAAACCCTACCTGTAACATGGAAGAGGTCATATCCCAAAACACCTATATGCCAATAACTGCAGTAGACAGTCTTTTCTCATACTAAATCGAAATTTGAATCTTATTCAAAGTATTTTTCACCCCTTCTAAACTGTGTAACATTATGAACTAGAGCAGTCATACTATCCTAAGAGGGTCACCTAAATCTGTTTTTACATTCCATAATTGAACTAAGTGATCAGCTTGCTAGGATTTCCGCTGACCTATGTTGGGTTTAAGCTACAGGTCTGAAATAATGGGTTCGCTTCAAGAGTTGGTGCTGGCTATTATCCAGAAGTATCAATAATAATTCTCACTATGAAGTTGACTTGTTTTTATATCATTCTTTTTTATGTAGCACTAAACCTGGAAAGAGATGCTCAGGCTGCATAGGACAAATACTCTTTCCTCTTACCATAAATTTAGGGATGTTTCAATGACGTTGTCAGCTCATTGTCAACTTCATTGAACTTTTGGGGTCCAGACAAGTATACTACAAGTATTTCTAGATCCAAACTCCCACTTGAATAACACTTCTACATTTGCATCTAATTCTTGTTTTCTTTGGTGGAATGACAGAGTGGATGACACACTCTTCTTAAAAATATTCAAATAATTTTCTCTAGTC
The DNA here is from genome assembly GCA_902729485.2 of Mus minutoides. Classification (NCBI taxonomy): domain Eukaryota; kingdom Metazoa; phylum Chordata; class Mammalia; order Rodentia; family Muridae; genus Mus; species Mus minutoides. Next base: position 638,549 of record LR749612.1, on the reverse strand, counting down.
ACTGAGGCAATATGCTCATGTTATCACCATGCAGTGACTACTATCTTGCTGTCCATTACATGTCATATACATTCAGTTGCAGTAGTACCACTCTTTCCTTTATTGTCTGTAGTTATGTCACTCATAATTGATATAGAAATGCCTAGGAGTTTATTGTTGTTTATGAAATCATTTGTCATTTTGCAACTGATCATTTTTGCTGATGATTATATTGTACTCCAATTAAGAAAATCATCTGTTATTTTCAAGAGTTTATTGGGGCTATTCTTCTATTATTAAAGGGGCTAATTTTCTTTTAACAAACATCTACTGAGTGTCAAATGTTAGTCATAGCTAACTCAATGTCTTGCAATTCCACCCTTTGAAATTTTGATTGCCTATCATGTCTCAATTTGAAACAAACTTACTTCTGCTAATCACCAAAATATCACCCCTTCCTGATTACTCTAATTAAGGAACTGAAACTGAAAAGGAGTGTGCATATACCATAATCTCTTCCTCCCTCTTACTCTTAGAAATTAGTAATTGGTTTCCACTGAATTCTGCTACAATATCTTATAAGGAAATATATAAATAAAAGGAAATATTCTTTGTATCGGTGTTCTACAAACTTGAGCATAAGAAGCCCCTAGAGACATGTTAAATACAGAGTGCTACACAGTTTCTCATTCATTTAGGATGGAATGAGTCCAGAGGACCTGCATTTCTAACAAGTTCCCAAGGGATGCTGCTGCTACATAATCATGGATAACAGACTAAGGCCTAATGATTTAGAGCTAACACAATATTTCTTATGCATTGTGTAAGAGTATAATCTGAAAATCTGGCAGAATTGAGGCTCACTATAAAAATGTTGATCCTATAAAGAGAAGAACTGCTTTTATTCCATCAATGCCATATTCTAAATGCCATGGAAAAAGATCACTTACTCATAAGTAACAAAATTTGTAATAAACATGGAGAAAGCCTCAAGGTATATAGTTTCACATTTTTACTAAAGTACATAAAGGAATGAAGGACCTTAGAAAATGAATATTGGATGTCCAGGGACAGACAGACTAAAATTCATATAGAAGTTATTTTTTCCTCAGTATAATTTCAATAAATTCCTTAGAGAAAAGAATGAGGGGAGTTAAAGGAGTTGTCTCTGTAGTTTGGACATCTAAATGCTAAGTTCCCAGTTGTTGGAACTGTTTGGGGAAGATAAAGAGGTATGGCCTTGTTGAAGGAAGTATTACTGGAGGCAGGCTTTTTAAAAATTATGTATTATATACACACTATTATATTGTGTCTTCAGACTCACCAAAAGAGGGCATCAGATCACATTTCAGATGGTTGTGAGCCACCATGTGGTTGCTGTGAATTGAACTCAGGACCTCTGGAAGAGCAGTCAGTGCTCTTAACCACTGAGCCATCTCTCCAGCCCCCAGAGAAAGGCTTTGAGAACTTAAACCAGCATACCATTTTTATTCCCTTTCTCTGCTTTGTGCTTGCAGTACAAGATGCGAGCCCTCAGCTATTGCTCTAAACATCCAGCTCTTGCTGACTACTGCCTTCACCAAACCATCATAGGCCCTAACTTTCTGGATTCATAAGCCCAAATAAACTCTTCTCTACATTGCTTTAGTCAGGGCATTTCATCACAACAATAGAAAAGTAATAAATAAAGAGAGCATTGATATTTTAAAGGTTGAATCTATAATTAGGTTCTATTTATAGAATCTATATATTAGGAAAACTAAACAGGTGAAAACTTTCCCAATTGTAATTAAAATGCATTGAAAAATAACATTAACTCTAATACATAGTACTAGTATGAGATCAGAGAAGTATCTTGATAAAATGTAATGGGTAGATAGATAGATGATAGATAGATAATTATCTATTAGCTATATTGTGATTGTAGCAGTTGAACTCAAGAATAAATATGAATATTTCCAAAAAGTTTGTAAGAATATGATTATCCAACACTTGGTAAAGGTAAAGGAAGGCAAGGAAATCATTAGTTGGAAATCTGCCTAATCCAAATTGTGAGTTCGAGACTTACTCAACAAGACTTTGTCTAAACCTCATCCAAGGCCACCTTCTCAAAAAGAAAGAACAGTGGTTGGAAAACGGCTACAGTCCGTACAAATCCTACTGGCATCACACATGTATATTAAAGACAGATTAAGTGTGTGAGTACACGTAAGTAGAATTATAAAAAGTAGAAAATCAAGAATACAATTTAGTGGATACAATGTCTTTCTAAGGTCTGACACAAAACAGAGATGCAACAAAGAAAACGGTTTAGAACCAAAGAGATGATGATTCAATGAATGAAGGTGCTTGCCAAGGGTCCAGGTTACTTGACTCTGCTGGTCTTCCTGTCGAGTTCCTATTTCCTTATAGGCCACAATCCTGCCTCCTGTTCTTCCATAAGAGTCCCCAGGCTCTATCTACTGTGTGAGAATTCTTAATAAAGTATCAAATCTTAATTTAAATCAAATAAGTTAACTCATAAGACAGAGGGACATTTTATCACATGTGATAAAGTCACCTGTGTCCTCAGTGTGGGAGATCAAGCCCTGGTGAGGCTGTTATCTTTTTTAGCCCAACTAATATTTCTTCCTTAGCTATTTACTTGACACATCGCTGAACAGACTGATTACAAAACACACAGTCCCCTATACTAGGGTATAGAACCTTCACAGGACCGAGGGTCTCTCCTCCCATTGATGATCAACTAGGCCATCCTCTGCTACATATGCAGCTAGAGCCATGAGTCCCACTGTATGTACTCTCTAGGTCGTGGTTTTGTTCCAGGGAGCTCTGGGGGTACTGGTTAGTTCATATTGTTGTTCCTCCTATGGGGCTGCAAACCCCTTCAGCTCCTTGGGTACTTTCTCTAGCTCCTTCATTGGGGACCCTGTGCTCTGTCCAATGGATGGTTGTGAGCATCCACTTTGTATTTGTCAGGCACTGGTAGAGCCTTTCAAGAGACAGCTTTATTAATTTCCTGTCAGCAAGCTCTTGTTGGCATCTGCCATAGTGTCTGGGTTTGGTGGTTGTTTATGGGATGGATCCCCAGGTAGAGCAGTCTCTGGATTGTCATTCCTTCAGTCTCTGCTCTGAATTTTGTCTCTGTAACTCCTTCTATGGGTATATTGTTCCCCCTTTTAAGAAGGATCAGGAAGAGGGAGTGGGTGGTTTGGGGGCTGGGGGCGGTAGGGGGAAGGGGATTTTTGGAGGGGAAACGAGGAAAGGGGATAGCATTTGAAATGTAAATAAAGAAAATATCTAATAAAAAAAAGAAAAAGAAAGAATACAAGCAACATTAGGCCAACCCACTACATCTATAGAGATTCTTATTATACAAAATGATTAAGTAAATATAAGTAAGTAAATAGAAAAAGGATACTGGTGAGAATAAATCTCATCAGTAATATTTATTTAATAAATAAACAAAATGTAAATACAAAACCAAAATGTACAATCTGGGCAAGTGAAATTTCTTAGCAGGTAAGGTGTTTACTGCTAAGCCTGACAACCTGAGTTCAACCCCTGAGCCCCACATGGTGGTGAGAACTGACTCTCTCAAGCTGTCCTCTGACCTACATATGTTCAATGTGTTCAATGTGGCAAGCATACACTCTCACCCCTCCTATTCCCTAAATAAATAAATGGTCTTTAATAAATTTAAAGGAACAATATAATATTTTATAAGGACTTTCATTCATATTCTTTACCACAAAATTAGTAATTTTATGATTTTTATAACAAATCATGTGGTGGTGGGTTTAATGTTTTCAGATTAAGTCTGAAATACACAGGCAAATTACTCTTTTTATTGGCCAAGGCTATTTAGGTTGATCTATAATTAATGCAGATAAAAATGTACAAGTGAAGGACAGTTTTGCTTCTATAATATCAACACTAGATAACTTAAATTTATTTATGTAGTTGTGAAAAATAATTCACACTATAAATAGTGGTCTTCAACAAAATTTTCTACAGTACACCTTATTTTCACATTAAAAATATGGTATTTGAAATACCAAGTTTCAAGTATATAAACACGAAAAGCTTAAAATACTTCTCCATAAAGTTTAAACAGTCTTTGCTTTCTTCGTTCTGTTTGTTTAGCCTAAAAAAAGAAAGGTCAGCTTTCCCCTATTCCCTCAATCCTCAATTTAGGCTGCATTAATGTTTAGAATATATGGACAAAAAAAATGTCTCTTTCCCAAATGCAGAAGCTTCAACTATTTTTAAATATTGATTCATCACTTTAATGACCCCTGAAAAATCCAGGTGCTTCGTGGCGAACATTAGACAGCTACCGCAAGTCTCTCATTCTCTTCCAGATATGGTGAAATTGTTACCACACATTTACAGACAAGAAAACAAGCAGAGCAGCTTCTGTAGATCCTTGCCTATAAGCTCCTCTGAGAGAGTTTTATTCATGAGCTGGGGAGGGCAGTAGGTTCAGGGGTTTACCAGAGCACAGCGTTCTTTCATCAATTCAACTTCCAGAACACATCTGTGGAGGCTCATTGTATACACACATACACACACATCATCATCATCAATTACTTAATCGACTGACTAATTAAACATTTGAAGATACTCATAATACTTCCTAACAGTAGATTAGGCAGGAAGGATTCATAAATATGCAGACATGACAATTAAATCTCAGCCTTGTCAGGGAATCACCATGCCTGACCTCAAGCTGTACTACAGAGCAACTGTGGTAAAAACTGCATGGTACTGGTACAACAACAGACAGACAGATCAATGGAATAGAATTGAAGACCCAGAAATGAACCCCCACACCTATGGCCACCTATGGTCACTTGATCTTTGACAAGGGAGCTAAAACCATCCAGTGGAAAAAAAGACAGCATTTTCAACAAATGGTGATGCCTTAACTGGCAGTTAGCATATAGAAGAATGCAAATTGATCCATCCTTTTTGTTTGTTTGGTTGTTTTATTATTTATTTATTTATTTATTTATTTATTTATTTTGAGACAGGGTTTCTCTGTGTAGCCCTTGCTGTCCTGGAACTCACTCTAAACCAGGCTGGCCTCAAACTTAGAAATCTGCCTGCCTCTGCCTCCCAAGTGTTGGGATTAAAGGAGTGCACCACTACCGCCTGGCTGAATTGATCCATTCTTATCTCCTTGTACAAAGCTCAAGTCTAAGTGGATCAAGGAACTCCACATATAACCAGAGGCACTGAAACTTATAGAGGAGAAAGTGGGGAAAACCCTCGAAGATATGGGCACAGGGGAGATATTCCTGAACAGAACACCAATAGCTTATGCTGTAAGATCAAGAATCTACAAATGAGACCACATCAAATTGCAAAGCTTCTGTAAGGCAAAAGATACTGTCAATAAGACAAAAAGGCCACCAACAGATTGGGAAAGAATTTTTACCAATCCTAAATCTGATAGGGGACTAATATCCAATATATACAAAGAGCTTAAGAAGCTGGACTCCAGAAAAACGAATAACCCCATTTAAAAATGGGGTACAGAGCTAAACAAAGAATTCTCAACTGAGGAATTCCAAATGGCTGAGAAGCACCTGAAAAAATGTTCAACATCCTTAATCATCAAGGAAATGCAAATCAAAACAACCCTGATATTCCACCTCACACAAGTCAGAATGGCTATGATAAAAAATTCAGGTGACAGCAGATGCTGACAAGGATGTGGAGAAAGAGGAACACTCCTCCATTGTTGGTGGGATTGTAAGCTGGTGCAACCACTCTGGGACTCAGTCTGGCGGTTCCTCAGAAAATTGAAGGATCCAGGAATATCTTTCCTGGGCATATATCCAGAAAATGTTCCAACTGGTAATAAGAACACATGCTCTACTATGTTCATAGCAGCCTTATTTATAATAGCCAGAAGCTGGAAAGAACCCAAATGTCACTCAGCAGAGGAATGGATACAGAAAATGTGGTACATTTACACAATGGAGTACTACTCAGCTATTAAAAACAATGAATTTATGAAATTCTTAGGTAAATGGATGTATATGGAGGATATCATGCTTAGTGAGGTAACCCAATCACAAAAGAAGTCACATGATATGCAGTCATTGATGTGGATATTAGCCCAGAAACTTATCATACCCAAGATACAATTTGCAAAACACATGAAACTCAAGAAGAAGGAAGACCAAAGTATGGATACTTCATCTCTCCTTAGAATGGGGAGCAAAATATACATGGGAGGAGTTACAGAGACAAAGTTTTGAGCTGAGACAAAAGGATGGACCATCCAGAGACTGCCCCACCCAGGGATCCATCCCATAATCAGCCACCAAACATAGACACTATTGCATATGCAAGCAAGATTTTGCTGAAAGGACCCTGATATAGCTGTCTCTTATGAGGCTATGCCAGTGCCTGGCAAATATAGAAGTGGATGCTCACAGTCAGCTATTGGATGGAACACAGGGTCCCCAAAGGAGGAGCTAGAGAAAGTACACAAGGAGCTGAAGGGGTCTCCAACCCTATAAGTGGAAAAACAATATGAACTAACCAGTATCCCCAGAGCTCGTGTCTCTAGCTGCATATGTAGCAGAAAATGGCCTAGTCAGCCATCATTGGGAAGAGAGGCCCCTTGGTCTTGCAAACTTTATATGTCCCAGTACAGGGTAACTCCAGGGGCCAAGAAGTGGGAGTGGGTGGGTAGGGGAGCCGGGCACGGGGAGGGTACAGGGGACTTTCGGGATAGCATTTGAAATGTAAATGAAGAAAATTTCTAATAAAAATTTGGAAAAAATCTCAGTCTTGTCATATATTTACAGGATATTTTTTTCCTGCGCTTTAATTTCTCTTCCTTGGTTGTAGAATAATAATAATACTTCTTAAAGTGTGGAAATAAAGGTGGAATAAAATGACAAAGGTTAAGTAGCTACCTCAACAAACATTTAGTAATATGAGTCTCCTGTATGCCCTTCCTTCCCTATCCATGGGGAACTAAATGCTAATGTATTTAAATTAAAACTCATTAAGAAGTTTGTAATAATTTTTTAAAATATTTTATGTATCAATTTTCTTAAATTGTGTGTTGTGTGTGGTATCTTTGTCCATGTGTACGTGATTTGTACGTGTGGTGTCTTCTTTCTAAACCAGTTGCAAGTAATCTAAACTAAAAGTGAAATTTCAACACACCATGAAAGAAGAAACAGAAGAGGAAAAAAAGTTATAAAACAAAATTTTTACTATCATAATTACTGATGCTAAAATCTATATTGCCCAAATAAAAACAAAATTAGAAACTCCTATTTTAATAAGCCTTTCCCCTAAACATACATATAAATAGAACCTTGCAGACTGCTGTAGCCAGCAAAAAATAAAAATAAAAAATTAAATTAAATTAAAACAAAACAAAAACAAAAACAAAAAAAAACTTTTACATGGCATAAGGAGATATAAGAAGTTTGATTTCTTAGGGATGTTAAAAAAAGCACATTGGAATATGAATGCAACAAGTGTCAACTGAGTATCTATTATGACTGCTAGTTTTATAGCAGTGCGAGCCTCATGAAAATGACTGGCAAACCCATCAGTATGAAACAATGCCCTAGATGAACTGCGTTATCAACCAAGGTCATCAAGCTACCCTCAAAGCTAAAGGAAAGCTAATAAGGATGTGTGGCCCATTTTCACATAGCCTCTCTGGAGCTTGACCCAGATGATCATTCTCCAAGTTATCATATCTTTCTCTGCTTCTTATCCCATTCACTCCAGATCTCCGCTGCTTCAGGTCTCCCTTTCCATGTCTTGAATGTCTTCTCACTTTTTTATATACTCCATGTGTGATTCATTGCATGAATCATGTTGGTTTCAGCTACCATCTATGTGCTGATTACTTCTAAAATTAAACATATATCTTGACTATTCTATTATGGTAATAAATAATCTAATTTTATATTTATATTTATTATTTTACACGATTTATTTGTTTTATGTATATGAGTGTTTTGCCTGAATGTATGGAAAGTGCACCACAAATATGCAGTGCCTAAAAATGACCAGAAGAGGGCACCAGATCCCCTGAAACTATAGTTATAGATAGTTGTGAGCTACCATGGAAAGTTCTGGGAACTGAACTTGGGTCTTCTGAGAGAGCAACAAGTGACCTTAACCACTAATCCGTCTCTCCAGCACCAGGACCATCTATTCAACTGTTTACTAGGTAATTCACACAGCACACACAACTGGAACAAATTAAAATTTCTTTTTCTTTCTTTCTTTTCTTTTTGTCTTACTTTGAAACTGATCCCAAGGTCTCTGACAAACCAAGCAAGTATTACTGAGGTACATGCCCAAATTCTTAACTGTATGATGCCCAAATTTTAACTACTCACATTAGCTAAACGATTTAATTTTCCCTTTCAGGCTCTTGCATTCTCTGGCACTAGAAACAAAACACTTCTCATACCAAGGAACACACAAGCTCAAACCTTTACTCCTCTCTAATTTCTCACTCCCTCATCCATCCCAAGGTCTGAAATCTTTGATTGCCAGTCAAGTTCGTCTGTCCCTCTCTCTTTTCTTTATTAGATCTTAATTTGTATTAGTCTGCTAAACCCCTAGCCTCAAGGCTTCTTTCCTTTTAATTAGTTCTGCAAACTGCACTCTGATTTTCTTTTTAAATTGCTATAATTCTATTCTCAAGTCAGTCTTTTGTTTAAAAATCACTTCAAGGGCTGGTGCTCTTCCAAAGAACCCAAACTCAGTCGCCAGCATCCATAGCAGGAGGCTCAAAACCACCGAACTCCAAAAACTCCAGCTCTGAGGGATGCAGTGCCCTCTGTGAGTATCATAGGGACCTGCACATGTATGTGCACACGGGCACACACAGCGGACTATTCTCAATGGTGTGTGTGTGTGTGTGTGTGTGTGTGTAGATTTTATATGGATTTAAATTTGACAATGAGCTCCTTAACAATCACCAGTGGAATATGCTTTCTGTGTTCATAAACTCATTGACTCACTTGAAAAAAAATGTTATTTTTTTCATATCAGTAATATGTCCCACCCAGATCACACAACAAACAGTGGCACCATCCTGGAACTGTCACATAATGCTCTAGAAGTTTGTGTGATAAGAGAAGATTATTTACTGGATAAGGCTAGCAGTTGTTAATACTAGTCTGCCAAAACAGACTCATAAATATGCATTCAACGAGATTTGGGATCCTTTGAGAACCAGTTTTTTCTCAACCTACAAGGGCTGACAGATTTATGTTCAGGCATTTACTTCACAAACAAACCATTAGAACCAACATTTCAACTGAGGTCATAGTGCCCCTTTATACTAAGGAGACTCCTAAGAAGGAACAGTTTTACATGCAGATTTATACACATAGAACACTCTGGTTGTCAGAGGATATCAAGGTCTATCAATGGGTGTAATGAGAACCCCAATTAAAAAAAAGAAAAAAAAGAAAAATGGGATATGAGAGCCAAAGGGGGAAATTTTGACCCTGTGATAAATGTTCTAAGTGAAAATTTAAATATATTTATTTATTTGTATTCTAAAGTATATTAGGGGTGAGAAAGAACAACTAAAAACTTCTCAAGGTTCCTTACAGTCTTGAGAAAGTACACTTTGACCCAGAGTGACCTGCTTGACCAATGTATTGAGAACAAAATAGAGTTAGGAAAACATAGAAATTATCAGGAGTCAATAATATACAGAAAAGTAGGGTAAAATATCTGAGGTGCAAATTGGGACTGTGAAAGCATCAGTCATTTTCTAACTTCAGATTTCTCAAAATTAATTTCAGAAATATTTTCTTCATTCTTTGCTGGCTATTTTATTGTTAAATGCAGTATGTGGGGAAAATAGAATCATAAATATTGTGTCTCTGGTTCCAGATAGGTTCACATTCCTAGACAATCTACTGTTGTTTCTATAAATAATTCTGTATTCCATGGGTATTACTGGAGGAAAAAGAGCAACAGAGGAGATATAGGCATTTTTCTCTCCCTGTGACTATACATTATAAAAATTTCAATTTATTAAGGGTCAGAAGATATAGTTTAGTTAGTAAAATGTTTGCTTAGCATGTATAAACCTCTGGGTTCCACCTCCAGTACCACATAAGCCATACATGATGGCACACACCCACAATCCAAGCATTTTAAAGGATCATGCAGGAGGACCAGGCTTTAAAAACCCTCCATAAAATGAAAAAAACAAAACAAAACAAAACAAAACAAAACAAAACAAAATACCTGTGAGTTTTAAAGTATATTCAGTGTATGTCATGTATGCACGTGTGCGTGTGTGTGTGTGTGTGAGAGAGAGAGAGAGAGAGTGAGAGAGAGAGAGAGAGAGAGAGAGAGAGAGAGAGAAAGAGAAAGAGAGACAGAGACAGAGACAGAGACACACACACACAGAGTCTTCATGTACGTCAGTGTCTATTGTGGATGTATGTCCACATATGATGCATGTTGGAGACCAGAGGACAACCTCAAGTGTTATCCCTCAAGTGGTATCAACAGGTAGACTAGGCTAGCTAGCCAAAAAGCCTCAGGAATTCCAGTCTCATCTCCCCATCTCCCCATGCCCACTCACCTACTGAGAGCATAATTATGTGCCACTACCCTTGAGTTGTTTTGTTTTGTTTTTTTAAAAACCCGGGATCAAATTCAGATACTTATAGTTTTTTTCCGGGCTATCTATTCAGCCTTGAAAGTGGTATTTTTTGATCAAGCAATTTGGCTAAAAGTCAATAATAAATTAAAACACTCATGTTTATACATTAAACATATTAAACTTCTGAATAATAATCACTGTGCCAAAGAAATCAAAACAGAAATTATACTCAAAGAAATTTAAACAACATATATAGAAAAGTCTGTGGGGCTGGCAAGATGCTTGAGCAGGTAATGGCACCTGTCAGCAAACCTATTAATCTGAGTTCAATCTCTTAAGAACCAGATTATGAAAGAAAATAAAAAAGCTGTCTTCTGTTATCCACACATGACCTTACACACACACACACACACACACACACACACACACACACACACACAAATGTAATTTTAGAAGTTAAAATATCTAACTATATTACTAATATTAAGAAAAGGTTAAAGGAAAGCTTAGAGCCTTAAATGCTCAAGTTTTCAAGGTTAAAAATTGATGCTTCATAAGCTAGAGAAAGAACACACTTAAGATCACAGTACAAATCTAAGCTAGATAAGACATAAACACAGATACTGAGGGACAGAAGTGTATCAGTGCCAGCTGGTAACTTAGCAAGATACTGCCTTAAAATTAAAAACAAAATTAAAGTTTGAAACTGAAATTGTAGTAGCTCAGTGGTAGAGTACCTACCCTCTCCCTCCCCAGCACATGCAAACACTGTATTTCTATCAGCATAGGAAATATACAAATAAATGAGATAGAAAACAAAAGAACAAGCGCTCAGACACATTAGTTATAGCAACGGAAAGGATAACCTTTTCTGTTAGGTTGTAGGACGATAAGTATAAATTGAGAAAAGCTTCTTAGAGGTCAATGTGGATCCAACTCCCCATTGGTATGCTGCAGCAATTGTACCTCTAGACTGTTCTCTCACATACACAGAAATGATATGCACTGCTGTTTATGAAAGCAACTGCAAAGTCTAGACAAATTTAACATCTATTGGCCAAAGACTGTCTAGATATGCTATACAATTGTTTATTTGCTAGTAGCCAGCAAAGCAGCCAAAGGTATTAAGAAGCAGGAAGCAGACTGGAACAAGGAATCAACAGCACACTGTCCATGCTGGACAAAGGTGGGGACAGTAAGGTTACACAGTGTGGGAATTCTTGCAGTTACTGTAATAACTTTTATTTTTAGATATTTTCTTTATTTACATTTCAAATGTTATCCCTTTTCTTGGTTTTTCTCTCCAAAAATCCCCTCTCCCCTCCCCCCTGCTTCCATCCCACCCACTCCTGATTCCTGGCCCTTGTATTCCCCTACACTGGGGCATATAACCTTCACAGGACCTAGGGCCTCTCCTCCCATTGATGACCAACTAGGCCATCCTCTGCTACATATGCAGCTAGAGACAGGAGTCCCTCCGTGTGTTTTCTTTGATTGGTGGTTTAGTCCCAGGGAGCTCTGGGGTTGCTGGTTAGTTCATATTGTTGTTTCTCCTAGGGGGCTGAATACCCCTTCAGCTCCTTGGATATTTTCTCTAGCTCCTTCATTGGAGACCCTGTGTTTAGTCCAATGGATGGCTGTGAGCATCCACTTTTGTATTTGCCAGAAACTGGAATAGCCTCACAAGAGAGCTCTATCAGGGTCCTTTCAGAAAAAAAAATCTTGCTGTCATGTGTAACAGTGTTTGGGTTTGGTGGTTGTTTATGGGATGGATCCCCAGGTGGAGCAGTCTCTGGATAGTCATTCCTTCAGTCTCTGCTCTACACTTTGTCTCTGTAACTCCTTCCATGAGTATTTTGTTCCACCTTCTAAGAAGGATTGAAGTATCCACACTTTGGTCTTCCTTCTTCTTGAGTTTCATGTGTTTTGCAAATTTTATCTTGCGTACTCTGAGCTTCTGGGATAATATCCACTTATCCGTGAGTGCATATCATGTGAGTTATTTTATTATTGGGTTACCTCACTTAGGATGATATTCTCCAGATTCATCCATTTGTCTAAGAATTTCATAAATTCATTGTTTTTAATAGCTGTGTAGAACTCCATTTTGTAAATGTACCATATTTTCTGTATGCATTCCTCTGTTGAGGGACATCTGTGTTCTTTCTAGCTTCTAGCTATTATAAATAAGACTGCTATGAACATAGTGGAGCATGTGTCCTTATTACATGTTGGAGCATCTTCTGGGTATATGCCCAAGAGTGATATAGGTGGCTATAAGGGAGCATAGACTCCACATCTACAAGGCTACTGGGATGGTGGCACATGTAGCAAAGTAAAGAGTTTCTCTTCCAGTACTGCCCTATAGGGAAGTTATTACCTTTACACAGCTATTATTACCTTTCTTATGGTGGCAGTCCAGACCACCTTGAGAGAAATGATAAGGTTTTCCCAGTCCTCCCAGGCAAGGAGATATATATCAATGCACTGTCACCTTATCAGTAAAGAGGGTAGCAATTTGGTTATCAACAGAGGTCCCCTGAAGAACCTGAAAGTCCAGACCTGTTTGGTAGCAAAGACTGAATCTGTTCTCTGGAGTCAGAGAGATATCAGAGGATGATAGAGAAGACAACTCAGATTCAGCATCACGTGGCGTAATGTGCAAAATGTCTAGGTTCCTATAGAAAATCATTTACCTAACTAGGAGATTAAGCTACACACACACACACACACCAATAATTGTGAATGTCCAAAATGGCAGAGATGTTCAAACTGACAAAGTTCTAAAAGAACAATCTTAAGAGGACTTGAATAAGCAATGATGGGCACACTTCTCAAAAAAGCCTTATTTAAAAAAGAAGCGGGGCTGGTGACATGGCTCAGCGGGTAAGAGCACTGGCTGCTCTTCCAGAGGTCCTGAGTTCAATTCCCAGCAACCATATGGTGGTTCACAACAATCTTTAGGGGGATCTGATGCCTTCTTCAGGCAGGCAGATGTATATGCAACAGAGTACATTAAATAAAAAAATGTATATGCAGCAGAGCACAGCAGAGTACATTAAATAAAAAATTTATAAAAGAAGCAACAGAATGCCTTAGTAATGCAATAGAAGTCAAGGCCTTATCTCTTGATATAGGCCTATAGTCCCAGCACTGCACAAGTTTTAGCTCAGCCTAGACTACACAGTGATAGTCTGTCTTACAAAGGAAAGAACAAAAATAGAAGATACAAAGTAAAACAACATAAAAGATTTAAAGTCAAAACACAGTCATTAAGTTTAAAACACTCACTGAAAAGACAGGCTCAATACCACAATGGCAGCAACAGGAAAAGAAATGAGTGAACTGGAAGACACAGAACCTTACTTATTACCAAATCTGAACAACAACAACAACAACAACAACAACAACAACAACAAAAATACAGTGAGTTTTTAAAAAAAAGTTGTCAGAAACTTCTGAAAAGGGATTTAAAAAAATCAAACATCCAGGTCAACAGGTTCCAGGAGGGAAGACAAAGAGAAGCTGATTACAGCACCCCTCCCTTTTCATCTGCAGCTACATTCCAGTGGGTCCGTGAAACTGATTAGTCCCACAGTATAAACTCTCTATATACTGTGCTGGTTTGCAATACATATTTGTATGCTGAAAATATAGTTTAGGAATTGAACAAATAAAAGGAACTAATTAGGGGCTAGGGAAATGGCTCAGCAGTTTAGTGAGAGAGGATATGCTTAGTTCTGCTGGGATTTGATATCCCAAAGTAGGAAGGGGTAGTTGGGGGGGATTTGTATGGGTGGGAGGAGAGGAGGGGGGCTGTGATTGGAATATAACAGGAATAAAAAATAAATTATTGAAAAAATGGATATTTATTGCTCTTGCAAAGGACCTAGGTTTGAGTTCCCTCAGAACAGCTCACAACTATGTATACCTCAAGTTTTTAGGGGATTGGATACCCTCTTCTGCTCTCTGTGGGCACATGAGCCTATGTAGTACATGAATCCTCATGCAGACACACACACACACACACACACACACACACACACACAGAAATAAAAACAGGTAAATACACCTCTAAAAAGAAAGGAATTTACTATCCAAACAATGATAACACAAGCAGGAATAGTTAACATTCTGGAGAGAATAGCACACTGCTCAAAACGGGCTATATTTTAAAACATGAATTGTTTACTTCTCAACCTTGCCATGGAACATTTTCAGGTTGAATTTAACCACAAGTTAGTAAAAGAAAGGCAACCAAATGTGCACAAGGGGAGAAGATTAAACTTAAAGAAATAAGAAATCCATAGTCACGAAGCTGAACTGATGCGAAACGGTACCTTACTTATGTGGCAAAAGCAATCCATGTGACAGAAGATTATTCTCAGAAAATGTTAAGGCCATAAGGAAATGGAAAAAGAGATTTTTAAAAAAGTACTTAAAAAAAAAAAAAAGAACTGCCAAGCAAGAACCCTGAATCCAATTAAAATGCCCTTCAGGAATAAATGGGGGGGGGCAGGGGTGGAGCAAGGAATTTTTGAATGAGGGAATGAACCATCTGTCATTAACACATCTACCCTATAAGAAGTAGTAAAGGAATTTTTCTAGTCTGAAAGGAAATGATAAAAGAATTTTGGAACATGGAGAAAAAGGAAAATAAGAAGGATTAAAAAATACCAGTTACTTTCCTTCCTTATCTTTAGTTTGTAAAATTATGTTTATAGTAATTAGCTAGTTTTACATTTTCATTGTGGAAATGGCTATATGAACTACATCATAGTAAAATTAAACAAAACTATGCATGCTTGCATGCATGTGTGCAATTATGTGCATGCATGCACACACACCCACAGAACCAATAACTAGGTAATTGAATTTGAGCATTGAAAGATTATCAGTTAGCCTCCCTGGTCAGAGTTTATTTCCTTTTTTTTTTTTTTTTTTTTAGAATAAAATGAAGACAAATAAGAAAAATGACTAGAAAACTAAGATTGATTGCCTTTAATTCTATTTTCTGTTCATTTATTTATATTTTAAATCAATCTTACATGTATTCCAGTCTTGAACTTGTATGGTAGCCCAGGGTGGCTTCAGGCTTCAAATTCTCATAACTTAGCTTCTGAATGCTGGGATTACACTACTGTTCCCTGCTAACTTGTATTAATAGGAATTGCTTTATGTTTACCTCCCTAGCTAGGAAATCACCATACCTGTAGCAGGTATTTTAAAAGATTTTGTTTTGTATATATTTTTGAGATAAATTTAATTTATCCCAGGCTGGGCTCTAATTCACTTCATAACCAAGGATGAACTTGAATTTATGATCCTCCTGCCTCTACTTGTCAAGGGCTAGAATCATCCACAGACCTCTTAGGGTTCATGCATGATGATTCAGCAGTCTACCAACTGGCGACATCTCTAGCCTTACAAAAGTTACTGTAACTTATTTTGAGAAGTGGTCATGTATATCCTTCAATCTCATGCTAGAAACTTAACAGTGCACTTGAAAGTTCGAGAACAACAGAAAAGGTATGGGGAAGAAATAAAATCCAAAAAGGAGTAGATGACAAGAAATAATCCAACTTGGGGTTGAAAGTGATAACACAGGAAAAAAAATGCAAAGAATCAATGAAAAAAAGAGTTGGTTCTTTGAAAAAAATCAATAAGATTAGCACATCCTTCTTCAATTTAACTAAAAGCTAGAGAGAGAATATCCAAATTAACAAAATTAGAAAGGAGAAGGGAGCATAACAACATATACCAAGGAAATCCAGAGAATCATGACATACTTTAAAAACCTATACTCTACCAAATTGGAAAATGTCAAAGAAATATATAATTTTCTCTATACATACCACCTACCAAAGTTAAGTCAAGATCAAATAAGCAATTTAAACAGAAATATAACCCCTAGTGAAGTAGAACCACTCATTAAAAATATTCCAACCAAGAAAACCCCAGGGCCAGATGGTTTCAGCACAGAATTCTACCAGACTTTCAAAGAAGCGTTAATGCCCATACTTAAATTATTCCACAACAGAGAAACAGAAGGAACACTGCCCAATTCATTATACAAGGCCACAGTTATGCTGATACCACACAAAAACCCAATAAAAAGAAAACACACACCAATTTCTCTTATGAATATAAATGTAAAAAATATCAATAAAAATACTTGCAAACCAAATCCAAGACCATATCAAAAAGATCACCCACCATAATCAAGTAGACTTCACCCCAGACATTCAGGGATGGTTCATCATAAGTAAGCTAATAAATGTCATCCACCATATAAACAAATTAAAGGACAAAAAAACCCCATGACCATCTCATTAGATGCAGAAAGAGCCTTAAGTCCTTGGCAAGATTAGGGACTGAAGGGGCATACATAACATAATAAAGGAAGTTTACAGGATGCCTATAGCCAACATACAGTTAAATGGAGAGAAACTCAAAACAATTCCATTAAAATCAGAATTAAGACAAGGTTGTCCATTCTCTGATACCTCTTCAATATAGTATTTGAAGTCTTATCTTAAGCAATAAGATAACTAGTGGAGATCAAGGATATAAAAATTGGAAAGGAATAAGTAAAAGTATCTTTATTTGCAGATAATATGAGAGTATAAACAAGTGACCTTAAAATTCCACTGGAAATCTCCTACCACTGATAAAATAAATTATTTTTGAAAATTTAATAAATACTTTCATCAAAGTAGCTGAGTACAAAATTGACTCACAAAAATCGTGAGCCCTCCTATATACAAAAGGCAAATGGACTGAGAAATAAATCAAGGAAACAACATTTTTCACAATAGGCTAAAATAATATAAAAAAATATCTGGGAGTAATTCTAACCAATCAAGTAAATACTTACAAAATAAAACCTTTAAGACATTGAAGAAATAAATTGAAGAAGATATCAAAAGATGTAAAGATCTCCTGTGCTCATGGATTGGTAGGATTAATATAGTAAAAATGGTCATCCAACCAAAAGCAATCTACAGATTAAATGTGATCACCATCAAAATTCCAATGCAATTCTTCATAGATTTTGCATGGACAATTGTCAGCTTCACATGGAAACACACACACATGTGCGCACGCGCGCGCGCACACACACACACACACACACACACACACACACACAGAGAGAGAGAGAGAGAGAGAGAGAGAGAGAGAGAGAGAGAGAGAGATGATAACTAAAACAATCCTGCATAGGAAAAGAACTGCTTAATGTTTCACCATCCCTAGTTTCAAATTGAACTACTGAGCTATCGTGATTAAAACCAGCATGGTATTGACACAGAAACAGACATACATATTAATCAATGAAATAAAATTGAAGACCCAGATACACATCCATACCTATGAACACCCAATTTTTGATTGTGAAAACAGAAATAGAATCTGGGAAAAATTGTACAGCAGCATGCTGAAGAATCTAAATAGATCTATTTACCTCTCACACTGAACAAAACTCAGGCCAGATACACTAAATCTGATATGGGACAGTGGACCATGCCAACAGACAGAACTACTGGTAAGGTTGTAGCAAGCTGAGAACCTCAACAAATCTCATAATTGAGAAAAGCAGGAGTTTAAACTAGCTTCCAACCAGATTCTGTCCTGGAGAACTTAACCACAACACCCCACTAAGAGTGCCACAACTGGTCATGTGGCATAGAACCCAGAGTTCTCCCTGCTAATGAGGTATCTAGATAGGCCCCAAGTGTACAGCCAATGAGCTTCCCTTCCTGGGCATCTTTTCCTACAAAAGGTATTTATTTTCTAGTTCACCCTGAGTAAGACATACACATCTTCATCTACCATAGACAAAACAGTTTGGACAACACAGGGGCTGTTTCCTTCATTAAAGACCACATGCAGGGGAAGGGGGCAAATTGGAAGCCTACTTCATTCACAGGCACACCTAGGTTTCCCACAAAACACCCTCTGTACTCCTGGCACTCATTTGGAGCTAAGCCTTATTTCCCACCGCCCTGTCTGGGCTCATCATGGGCCACAAACCACCTTTCTCAATTCCTCCAGGTCCCCAGAGGTGTCTGGGTACACAGGAGGATGTGACCTACCTTTCTCAACTCCTTGTGGTTCCTAGCAGCATCTGAGTACACAGGAGTTTGAGAACCACAGTCTCCAACCCATCACCTGCTGTTTTTATTCAAATAAACACTGGCTGGGACCCCTATCTTAGACAGCATTTTGCCTTTCCACTCCAGCACCTCAGTGGCAAGGGAGAAGTGCAGCCTAAGGGCCCTGAATTTTGCCTTCCCTAAGCTGTACATTGGCACCAATCTGAAACCCCAGCAGCAAGACGGAAAGACAAAATGACAATCTGATAGAAGAAGAAGCAGGGAATAGCCTCGAACTCACTGGCACAAGAAAAATAATGCTTCCTGAACAGAACACCAAGCACAGGCACTAAGACCTACAATAAATGAGAATTCATGAAACTGGAAAGCTTTTATACAGTAAAGGACACTGTCATTCAGATAAAGGTGCAGCCTACAGAACAGAAAAAAAAAAAGATACCTTTACCAACTACGCATCTGACAGAGGACTAATATCTAAAATATATTAAAAACTCGAAGAACAAGTGTCCAGAAAACAAGTATCCCAATTAAAAGTGAAACACATGTCTAAACGGAGGAGATTCAAATGGCTGGGAAACATTTAAAGAAATGTTCAACACTCTTAAACACCAGGGAAATGCAAATCAAAACAACTCTGAGAGTCCATCTTACATCCATCAGAATGTTTAAGATCAAAAACTCAAGAGAAAGCATATGCTGGCAAGGATGTGGAACAAGGGGAACACTCCTCCATTGCTAGTGGGAGTGTAAACTTGTACAACCACTTTGGAAATCAATTTGGCAGTTTCTCAGAAAATTAGGAATACTTCTACCTCAAGAATTAGCTTTTCCCTTCCTGGGCATATACCCAAAGGATGCACCAACATCCCACATGGATACATGTTCCACTATGTTCATAGCAGCTTTTATCATAATAGCCAGAAACCAGAAACAACCTAGATATCTGTCAAATGAAGAATGGATAAAGAAAATGTGGTACATCTACACAATGGAATACTACTGTTTTTTTTTTTTTAAGTACAATCCACATGTAATATGATTGAACAAGAAAAAAAAAAACCATCATCCTGAGTGAGACATCTCAGAGGCAGAAAGAAAAATAGGATGACTGCCTTGCTCAGCCATCAGAGAAGCGCTTCCTGCATAAAATCAGAAGAACTAGAGAGAGCCATGGCCAGACATTTTGTAGAGAATGAGACATCTTGGGAAACTCAGCCCTAGAAGGGATGTCTCCATCAACTCCTTCCCCTCAGGGAACTCTCTGGAAAAGCAGACAGAGTATCACAGCCAGAGGGAAGGGAGGATACCAGGAAAACAAGTCCCTCTAAATCAGCATGAGCAAAGCTCATATGAACTTACAGAGAGTGAAGTATAGGGTCTTCTGCTTTTAAATTATGACTTTCTTTCAGTTTAGTGAATTTTTAAATCAGATTCCTGAATATATAAATGAGTGGTTCTCTGATTCTTCTTGCTTTTCTTGGGCTCTTTTGCTTCTATTGGTTTGTTTTGTCCAATTCTGATTTTTTGTCTTGGCATATTATATTATATTATATTATATTATATTATATTATATTATATTATATTCCCTTAGAAGACAACTAGTTTTCTTTCTTTCTTTCTTTCTTTCTTTCTTTCTTTCTTTCTTTCTTTCTTTCTTTCTTTCTTTCTTTTCTTTCCTTCCTTCCTTTCTTCCTTTCTTTCTTTCTTACTTTCTTTCTTTTTCTTTTGTTTTGTTTTTTCGAGACAGGGTTTATCTGTATAACCCTAGCTGGTAGACCAGGCTGGCCTTGAACTCAGAAGTCTTCCTGCCTCTGCCTCCCAAGTGCTGGGATTAAAGGCGTGTGCCACCACCTCCAGGCTGACTGTTGGTTTTCTACAGAGAGACAGAAAGGAGGCAGATCTGGATAAGAGGGCAGGTGGGGAAGGGTGAGGGAAAATTGTAATCAGGATATATTATATGAGAAATTTTATTTTCAATTGAAGGAAAATAAATACATTACCTTCCAAAAAAGAAATGAAAATGAATAATTTACTCATTCATATTTGGTAATGACTACTATTTGATGACTAAATGACTTGTTTTCCCTTACCTAATTCTTACTAGATTGTTTCTTCTAAAGATGCTTATTTTAAATAAAACAACTGAAAAAGTATATTTGGAAGGAAAAAAGATCTTTCAGTTGTAGGATAAATGGTACTTGTATGGAGGAATTATAATAACTAACATTCGGTGAAACTTACTGTATTAGGGGTTCTGCACTTAAACACATGCCACATTCATCTACTTCCTGAGACATCTATATTTTTCTATATTTGAGAAGGGTAAATCATGACTCAATGAAATGTACTGATTCAAATAGCAAGTAGCAGGACCACTTAACTAAAACTATAGTAAAACACTATATTTATAATCACTACCATATACAATGCATAAAAAGAAAATGTACGCGTATGTAAAAAGAAGAAGACATCTGATGTTGACCTCTGGCTTCCACGTATGCACACACATGCAATGTACATTTAGTGTACATGCACTGCCCCCTAAACATGTACATATAATGCATATATACACACAAAATGTTATTGTGCAAGAGTAAAAAGTACATTATGGGCTAAAGATGACCACATCTTACAGTAGGCAAAAGGAAAAATCAAAGAAAAAACAATATATGCCTTTAAGGTAAAACTGCCTTTAATTTTCAAAAGCATACACAGAGTTGACTAAATTGTATTGAAGTTCAAAGATAGTATAGAATAGGTTAGCACAGATTTATCTGTGTCATATTTAATATTTTTGATACAGGTTTCCACAAAGAAGCTTTTAAAATATGCCTGACACTGGTTCAGAGATTAAGAGCCCTGACTTCT
This sequence comes from Mus minutoides, assembly GCA_902729485.2. Taxonomy (NCBI): domain Eukaryota; kingdom Metazoa; phylum Chordata; class Mammalia; order Rodentia; family Muridae; genus Mus; species Mus minutoides. The sequence goes on along the minus strand of LR749612.1, from coordinate 616,955 downwards.
CTTACAAAGAACAGCGCTTCGGTTTCCAGTACTGACATGGCAGTTCTCAGTGACCTACAACTCCAGCTCCAGGTGATCCAGCTCCCTTTGCTGGCTCTGTGGGCACATGCATGTGCTAAGTACACATACACAAACTCAGGCACACGCGTACACAATAAATAAATTAAACCTTTAAAAACATGATAGACTCAAATCAATATTATATAAATGAACATTCATTTAACTCAAATGTTCTTCATAAGTCTTAGGTGAAAAAGAAATGATACAAATTTGTTCACATGTAGGTTCTTTACAAAAACAGAGTATTAATTTTTCTTTAATCCCCAAAAAGGAGTAAAAAAAGGAAAATGTGCTATAAACTTACAGACTTTCACAAACCAAAGGTAAAATAATCCAAGTCTCTCCTCTCTAAGAAGCATGTATTTGTTCCCTTAAAGAAATATAACTTTCTCTATTATTATGGCAGGGCATAATGGCTCACTCACTCTTGACTCTAACATTATGGAGGCTAAAGAAGAAAAACCAAGAGTTTAGTCATCTCTCACTATATAGCAAGTTCAAGACCAGCCTGAACTACATAACCCCAAACAAAACTAAATGTGATTACTACTAACGATGAAAATTAGGTATCATCTTTATAGATGTTCCTTTCACAATATATCTGCATTGCATAAGGTCAGAATTCAAGGTTCTCTTTCATGCTTTTCAGTCAGAGGAACTGTAACATTTGCAGAACTCAGCTCTTATAGTGTATTAGCTTGCTAGAAAACCATTCTTTAACAAAATGGCTTCCAAATGCATAGGAAGGGTGCATGCTTCATGTTAATTTGTCTAGATGAGTGGTTAACTAACACAGGCTGATGCTGCAGCTGCTACCATGTTCTCAGTTACTTCAGGAATGTTTACACTTGATTGGCGTAACATTAGAGTTTATGCAATTATCTATAGTATTTCATGACTAATACACACACATTTCAGATAGTACAAGTTTTCTTCTTGGGCTTATTTTTCCATTAGGAAAAAAATTCTGACATTGTTATGTTAATTATATTGTAAATCGGTGATATATATCATGTTTTTCTCTTTAAGCAAAACCACCAACAACAAAAACAAAAACAAAAAAACCATGATTAATCCCCTAATCTTTAAATTGGCATATTAGGCATCGTGCCAGTTTCATGACTCGTTTATCTTAAACCCTGACCACATATCAGTCAGCTAAAATATAAAAGTTATTTTCATCATCTAATTAGAAACTGTACATGGTTTCCTCAAGTAGCATCTTAGCCAAACACCTATACTTTCTGGTTCCAATTTTCTGCTATTTATTCCTATTGCAACTCTAAACCAATCAGATAAACATGTTCTCCAATTCTCTGTACACCTACCTAACTGTATACGCTTCCCACACTTGGAAGATTCTCTCATTTCAAAATCATAAATACCTATCCAGGGTCATTTCACAGCCTAATTCCTTGGTTAAGTTTATTGTTTCTATTCAAGCCCCTTCTATTTCATTGGCACCTAATTTTTAATTGTGTTTTTCATGATTATAAATATCATCTGTTCTATGACACTGCACATTCCTTAAAGATAAAGAATGATTTTAATTCTTTCTCTCTCTCTCTCTCTCTCTCTCTCTCTCTCTCTCTCTCTCTCTCTCTCTCTCTGCATGTACTATATTAAGGGAACCCTAGAGATGCTCCTAATTCTAAAATTTTATACACCTATCTCTTATACTTTTTATAACATGGCGTTGTTTTAAAATAGCTGACTTTAACCATACCTAGTAGAAAATTATCCAGTTCTAGCAACTAGACAGCTAATATTATTTACAATTTCAAGAGAACAAAGGAATAAACTGTCAGCTTTAACTCAACAGATGTCACTAGTAAGTAAAACATTCATTCATTCATTTTCTTGGTCAGCAACTATTAAACTTAAATCTAAGCCAGCTATCATACCAAGCAATAAAAATACCCAATTTTATTTCCTGTCAATGAACTTACAAGCCAGTGTGAACAAGAGAGAAGTAAAAACAATAATAAACATTGCTAAAGAGAGGAGCAAATGATCTATATAAACCTGGAAAAGATACCCCAGAGTGGAATTATGAAGTTGAAGAGATTCAAGAAAATCTTCCCAGAAGAGATGTCATCTAAAGTGAACTCGAAATGACAGGAAATAGTTAGCATTCCAGAAGAGAAGCAAGTGCAAATCTTTGAGGCTAAGAGAGCATAGCCAGTTTGGGGAAGTGCAAGAAGGCTGGGTAAGGATCCCAGTTAGATTGCAACATTAGTAGGCGTGAGGGAAGAGCTAAAGGGACAAGCAGAAGACAAATCTTAAGTCTATTACCATTTGAGCCCTCAAATGCTCATGGGCCAATGCTTGCTTTGGGATACAGCCATATTTCAGATGTTTGGCTTTTAAGAATTTACTGGATTGTGAGAACTCTGACTTTATCACTAGGCTACTCCACTGATGAGTTCATAATCTAGTGGGCTATTGGGAAATGATGGAAACCTAGGAAGTAGAAGAGATGAAGGAACGGGGCTATTCTAACATGCTGGTGGGGACTATATCGTGTCCCTTTCTGTCTCCTTTTGCTTCCTGGCTGCCATAAGTTAAGCCACCTCTGCTACAGCACACTTCAACTGCCTGGCTAGCCTTGCTTCAGGCTCCTCAAAGCAATGGAGATACCCAACCGCAAAGCAATATATCTGAAACAAACAAACAAATAGCCAATGTTATAGAGATGCCATCTTAAAAAAAAAGCATGAAATTGGCCAATGATACAGAGTTTGCATTTGGAAAATGTATAGGAGATACCATTGGTTATCTAATATATATGTTCTTCCCTTCTCAATAAGAAAAGCTTTTGTGAAGGACCATTAGGAAAGGACAGCATTGTTTCTGCTTTCCTTATAGCTAGATGTCACCATAGGTCTAAAATAGCTAGTGACGTATCTGTGAAAGTGGTGTATGCAAGCACCAAGTAGTATCATTGAAAGGAATGTGGATTCTCTGCCAGAACAAAGAGGAAAATAGTGATTGGCTCAGAAGATGAACCAGGGCCTTGGTATTAGTCACTACCGCATCCTAACACCTCCGCCAGGGAACTTACTAATATATCTCAAGTAAATTTATATAAAATATTTCATTTCCTTCCAGAGAAATAAAGTCCTGCCTATAAAACATATGAAGGCTTATTAAAGCCAGAGAGTCATTATCTGAAGATAAAGCAAAACTATCTGAAGTAGAGTAGATAGATTTAAGCCACATGAAGAGTCCTTCTTGACAATTTAAAACTCCAAACCATGTTAAGCACTACTATAAGCAAAAATATCAGACCACATAGAAGCAATGTTTAATGAGAATAATGTAATGGGTTCTTTTTTGAATCAATAAAGATTTAAAGCCATAGTGAATTCAACATTCACATGACTCTAAATTGTTGTTGCTAAACAGTAAGTATGACACTTTCTCATTCAGAAAGCCTCAATTTTGCTTGCTTTAAATGAGTAGATTTCTAACATATTTCCATATAGCCGAAACCACAAAGGCTTAATAAATAAAATCTAGCCATAATAAATACAGTAATATTATATACATGGCAACCATTCTAAATCAAGAATCTTTTTTTCTCAGAATCTACTCAATGCCTTGATTCCCTCACCCCATGTGATATCAAGTTCCTTGGCAATAAAGCTATCCAGATCAGTGGTTCTCAACCTTCCTAATGCTGTGACACTTTAATATAGTTTCTCATATTGTGGTGACCTCTAACCATGAAATTACTTCATTGCTACTTCATAACTGCAATTTTGCTGTTGTTATGAACTGTAACATAAATATCTGTGTTTTCTGATGGTCTATAGGTGACCTTTATGAAAACCAGTCAACATCACCCATAAAGGGATGGGGACCCACAAGCTAAGAACCTCTGATCTAGTTACATAGTACCCATGGTTTGTTTCCTTCACCTAGAAAAAGCGGTAGCACCTTGCTTGAGTCTATTTTCCCCACCAACTATGAGCACCTGTGCTTCTGCTGCACATATCAAAGCAGACAATCCACCTAAGAAACTAAAAACTATCCTTGACATTTACAGCAAATCCTGTTGAGAAAATCTGGTGACTTTAATGTGAAGTGGTCCTTAGAAACTCCACATAAACAGTAAGCACAAACTAAGCAAGTATAATAACATTTTAAAATCATTTTGAAAGTCAAAGTCAATAAAATCAAAAGTAGGTAAAATAAAACAAAGCAAAGGGGACCAACTAAAATTAACTCAAAATTTGCTGACACCTCATTATGTAGATACATTTTTAATAAAAAAAATGAACAGCAATTCCCTCCCTGAAAAGTAACACACTTATTCATTTAATGAAGAGCTGTGAGCAGACTTTCTCCTCAGATAATCACACAGATAAATGGAAGGGTAACTATAGCTTGACTAAAAGTCAGTCCTCAGTTCTAGCACCAACTAGAGTTTTTCTGAAGGCTGAATGGCTGAAAAGCAAGTAGCCAAAAATTTTTTTTAAATGGCAATCATTTCATAGTGGCTGAATACAATACCACAGTATCCACTATAGTAGACATTTTTCATGACACAGGACCCCAACACTATTCCTCAGCCAAAATTAGGCATAAGATTCTTTTTATGTCAACAAACTTAACAAATTAACCTATGCCAGGCATAACATTAAAAAATACTCTAAAAACACCAGCATGTACCCATAACATTTCTCACCTATGTCTAGTTATGGTTTATTATAAAGAATCCACACAGCAGAAAACAGCTATTCACACTAGTGGGTTTAGAAGTTTGGTTTTTAAAGACAAGTCTGACTACATTTGTTTCGTACTAACATCAAACTTCTATGACAAATACAATTATACAATCAGTGTAAACAAAAACTCATAATCCATTGAACAATGGATAAGTGTTCCAAATGAAATTAAAAGTAGTTTGACAGCAAATTGGAACTATACTGTGTGTGTGTGGGGGGGGGGGAGGTGGTTGTAGCTTCTGAGATACACTGAAAGGAAACCTCCAGATATTTTTATAGGCAAACTAGCAGAACAAATGGACGATCTCCTTTCACCCGGGAGAGGCAGAGAGAGAGGCAAGCAGATCTTTGTGAATTTAAGGCCAGCCTGCTGGACATAGTGACTCCAGGGTAAACAGAACTACATAGTGAAAACCTTGTTTCAAAACAAAACCCCACAGTGCATACACTAAAACCACTAAATTTTATACTTCAAATAGATTAAATGTATATGGTATGGTGTATCAATTACATATTTTTTTGTTTGTTTGTTTGTTTGTTTTTGTTTGTTTGTTTTAAAACAGGGTCTCTCTACATAGTCCTGTCTATTCCAGAATTCACTATGTAGACCAGGCCTGCCTCAAACTCAGAGATCTGTGTGCCTCTGCCTCCCGAGTGCTAGGATTAAATGTGTACATTAACAGACCTAGTTGATTATGTGGTTTTCCTCATTTTTCAGTAAGTCCCCATTCAGAAGCAACTTAAAAATATCTTGTCACAGATCTACACGGATGTCTCTGCAAATTCTTGCACTTTACTCTTTTTCCAAAGGATCCATTTTCAAGTCTCAGAACCTAGATGGCAGTTTACAATTGTCTGTAGGGAATCTGATGCCCTCTTCTGGCTTCCAAGTGCACCAGCATGCAAAATATCCGTAAGTATAAAAAAACATTCTTGCTACCACTCTCTTCTGATCATTCTTCAACATTTTTGCAAAATATATTTTCATATGCTTTCTTATCTATCATATTCTCTTATGTGTTATCCTTGAGCTAAAGAGCTGCTTTTTCCTCCTTCTCCTCCTCCTTCTCCTCCTCCTTCTCCTCCTCCTATCCTTATTCTTTTATTTATTCTTATTCTTATTATTTTCTTGCTTTTTTATATATAGAGAGAGTTCCTCTGTCTGGCCCTAGCTGTCCTAGAACTTGCACTGTAGACCAGGCTGGGCTTAAACTCACAGAGATCTACCTGCCTCTGCCTCCTGAGTGCTGTGATTAAAGGAGTGTTCCACTATCAACCACCCTACAACAGCATCGTATATGATTAATGCATTAGCTATAAGTTAGAAAAGAAACATATTCAACTCCTAGATGTCCATCATAGCAAGTAACTCAAACTCTCTCTCTCTCTCTCTCTTTATATATATATATATATATATATATATATATATATATATATGTGTGTGTGTGTGTGTGTGTGTGTGTGTGTGTGTGTGTGAGAGAGAGAGAGAGAGAGAGAGAGAGAGAGTGTCACAAATACAATTATACCTTAATACTTTATATATTTAATATTTTATACTTATAAAATGCTCTATAAAACAGGTAACATTCTTTCTACTGCCTAGCTCATGGACCCCTTGCAGTATCAATAAACTATCTTTAGCAGAAAGAAAACATCGTCTATGATAAAAGGCATTATGATTTTTTAACAGCTAATTACTTCTCTAAGGGTATAATAATTTTCCCAAAATTACTTTTTTGATTTTTGCAGTGCAGGAAATAAAAACCTAGGACATCATGAATAACTATATACAATGAATATGCCAATAAAAATTGAATCTAAAAGGTGGGGTTACTGGAGGCTAGAGATATGGCACAATGGTTAAGAGCACATACAACTCTTACAGAGGATCCAAGTTCATTTCTCAGAATCAACATTTGGTGGTTCACAGCAACCTGTAACTCCAGAGCGCAGGATAGACACACACACACACACACACACACACACACACAGACACACACAGACACACAGACACACACACACACACACACACACACACACAGGTGAAAACACAGTTAAAATAAATCTTTTTAAAATTTAGAAATGGTAATGTATATACACATGAAATTGCACCACGTATAATAGAATAGATGGAACTAGAGATGATAATCTTAAGTGAAATAAGCTATGGGAACTAGAAAGATTGGTTAGTGGTTAAAAGCATGTGCTACTTTTCAAAAAGACTGGAGTTCCATGCCTAGCACCCAAATTGAAAAAGTCAGAACTTCCTGTAACTCTAGCCCCAAGAGCCTAGGCATTCTTCTGACCTTTTTAAGCACTCACATACATATACTTTCATATATAGACATACAGAGAAATAAACCATAAACCAGACAAAATTTCTCATTTAGTCTCATATATGGGAACACACACACACACACACAATATTGTAAAGGGAGAGGGAGTGTTCCAAAGGAAGAGAAGTGGGAACAAGAGAGAGGAATTGGGCAAGAAAATAAATGGCACATTTATTTTTCTGTCTCATATGAGGCCTAGATTTAATATATCATAAAATCCTAGTATGGACTATTTGGGAAGAGGAAGGAGAGCAGCAAGAAGGGGGGGGGGGGCGAGGAGATAAACTAGGTTAATAGAATGTAAATATGAACACAATCCAATCACAATGCAATGATATAGATGTAGAAAAATATAATGAAACACATTATTTTGCAAGCTTAATAAAAATATCAATAAAAGACAAAAAATGTAACTTTCAAAAACTGAAGAACACAAACAAGTAATGACAACTAATCATAAGAAATAAAAAAAAGTAAAAAGTAACATATACTTGAATAAAGTGTCATACACTTACCGTAAACTTCACGTCTGTCAGAAAACTGATGTTATTCTAAATATATTAAAATTGTTGTTTATTTAGGATCAGGCTATCATAAACACAAAAGACATAATTATCTCTCAGATTTCTGTTCCCTGTGTAAAGGGTAGTGCTTGTGTGTTTGGCCATATTTTCAACTAATTCAGCCACTAATCTAGGAAGAGCTAACACTAAGAATAGCTAACCAGACATGATAGAACATCTCTAAACCCAAAGAATTCAGGATGTAGAGGCAAGAGGACTGCACAAGTTCAAGGGCAGCAAGAACGACATCAAGAATTTGTGGCCAGTATATACTACAGAGTGAAAACCATCTTGTGAAAATAAAAACAAACCAAACAAAACGAGTTAAAAAAAAAAGCCCTTTGCAGTGTGTGATGTGAGCTATGCTAGGTGCTTTATGGGCATTTCTTTGTGTGTTTTGTTGTTTGTTTTGTTTTGTTTTGTTTTGTTTTGTTTTGCGGATTTTTGAGACAGGTTTTCTCAGTGTAGCTCCAGCTGTTCTGGAACTCTGTAGACCAGGCTGGCCTCAAACTCATAGAGATCCACCTGTCTCTGCCTCCCAAGTGCTGAGATTAAAGATGTGCACCACTACTGCATTTCTTATTTAATATTTCAAGTAAGTCAGATACTTTACAAGAGATGAAACAATTCACAGAGATGAAACAATTTACCCTAAATCACAATTCAAACATGAAGAGTCAAAATTTGAACCTAAGCCTGTGATTTTAGGGCTAATCTCTTCAGCTATTACCACTCTCCACTGTCTTCACATTTAGTATGACCTAGGATTAGAACAATAAATGACTAAAATCTTCAGCAATATTTGCTTACATTTTTCTAAAGCAGATCCAAAAAGCACAACTTTCTTACTCACTTTTACTGAAATATACTATAAAGCCCCTACCTTGTAGATTACAAAGTCTTTCCTTTAATCATCATCCTCTATGCCCATGTTTTTTTTTAATAATATTTCAGCACTAACACAACAGCACAGAGATGTCAAGCCCCAGGAACTGCAGCTGACATGAGAAAACACTAAAAGTGGGATAGCAATGTTGAAAAACAGTTGAAAGATTCACTGTCTGACTTGTCCCATTTACTTTCAACTCCCCCCTTCTTTAAAACTTGTTTCTTTTAAATGTTTCTCATTTGCAGCAAATTAAACTACTGCACTGTAACAGGCATTTCTGTCCTACTTCCCAAACCATCCACGACCCTTTATTTTGATCTAGCTTCAAACATGCCAGTAGTCAGCAATTAACACATTGTATACTTAATATGTTGTAAACAAAGTACAATTTAAACTTAGCAAAGATAACTTCAAATCAGCAAGCGCTCACACTATAGGGCACAGCTCTGACCCGTCAACTGTGTAGTTTAAGTTTATGCTCACTGTGTTCTAATAATCTCTCTTCTGAAGATATCAGTTCCTTGGCTAATCACTCACTGTCAGACTTAGTTCTTACTCACCAATGTTAGGAATTCAAAACATGTTAACATTCTGGCCATTATCAAGCAAACAGCATGTAACCCTTTTGGGCAACCAAGAAAAGTATTAATGATGTTTTGACAGGTCTTGATGGAAATTTAATGAACTACATGAGTATTTAACATAAAAGAACAGATTCTAGCACATCTAGTTTGGCCTTGATAACCTTTTCAGGGTAACTGCACACTTCAAACTGTCCCTGGAGAGGCTTACTATGAAATACTGGGGTTTACCTTTAATTGTCATGTGAATATTACATTTCAAGGTACAATGTTTATCTGAGTTTGTATAAGTATTTTCACATATGTAAATTTTAAAAAATAATTAATCTTTTCCCAAATCTTTATATAAAATATGTGGTTCATGAAATATAAACTTGGCTAGATAGAAGGCTCACTGGTTAAATATCACAGAATACTCTTCTAGAGGACCAAGATTCAATCCCAGCACACACATGGCAGCTCATAACCACCTGTAACTGGAGTTACAAGGGATTCAATGCCCTCTTCTAACCTTCCAAAGCCCTCTTCTGGCTTCTCCAATGACCTGTTTGTTCTGTCCTCTAGTCTGAGAATGCTAGAGTATGGGAAAGAATAATGAATACCGATTCTGTGTGTTTAGGTCAGACTGCAGTGGCTCTCAACCTTCCTAAGAGATGCTGCTACTCTTTAATATAGTTCCTCATATTGTGATGACTCCCAACCATGAAATTATTTCACTGCTACTTCATAACTGTAATTTGGCTACTGTTATGAATCATAATGTAAACATCTTATATGAAGGATACCTGGTAAGTGATCCCCCAGAGGGTTCTGGCCTACAGGTTGAGAACTATTGGGTTAGAATAATGCCTGAGATTATTTCTCAGAAAACTGGGAATAGTTCTATCTCAAGACCCAGCTATACAACTCCTGGGCATATACCCAAAAGACACTCCACCATAGCACAAGGACACTTGCTCAACCATGTTCATAGTAGCCTTATTCATAATAGCCAGAATCTGGAAACAACCTGGATGTCCCTCAACTGAAGAATGCATAAAGAAAATGTGGTACAAGCCGGGCATGGTGGCATATGCCTTCAATCCTAGCACTCAGGTGGATTTCTGAGTTCGAGACCAACCTGGTCTTCAAAGTGAGAACCAGGACAGCCAGGGCTATACAGAGAAACCCTGTCTCAAAAAAATAAAAAAAAAAGAAAGAAAGAAAGGAAGGAAGGAAGGAAGGAAGGAAGGAAGGAAGGAAGGAAAAGAAAAGAAAATGTGGTACATCTACACAACAGAATGGTATTTAGTTATTAAAAATAAAGATATGAAATTTGTGGGCAAATGAATGGAACGTGAGAATATCATCCTGAGTGAGATAACCCAGTCCCAAAAGGACATGCATGGTATGTACTCACTTATAAGTTAATATTAAGCATAAAATACAGGATACCCATGCTACACTCCAGAGATACAAAGAAGCTAAACATGAAGGAAGGTACAAGCAAGGATGCTTGAATCTCACTTAGAAGGAGGAATAAAACAGTCAGAAGAGGCAGAGAGGGAAGGAACTGGGTGGGAGAGGAGATGGGAAGGGGGGTGGGCAGTTCAGAATCAGATGTAGGGAGGGACAGGAGACATGGACAGATGGAAATGAGAATGAATGGAAATCTGCTACTGATGTGGGGTGAGGGTAGAAGGCATCTCCAGGACAAGACAGAGTCCTGAGATAAGGGAGGAGCCCAAGAATCAATGGGGGTGTCCTTAGCTGTGACTCACAACACTGGAGATATGGTGCCTGGAAAGGTTGTCTCTTGTGGCCAGGCAAGAATCCCAACCCACCCACAAAACTTTCAACCCCAAACTTATATTGTCTACAAGAAATGTGGTGATTGGCAATGGAGCAGAGACTGAGGGGATGGACAACCAGTAACTGTCCCAACCAATAACTGACCCATTCCATGTGCAAGCAGCAATATCTGACACTACTAATGATAATCTGTTATGCTTGCAGACAGGAGCCTAGCATGGCTGTCATCTGAGAGGCTCCTCCCAGCAGCTGACTCAGACACCCACAGCCAAACAGTAGGTGGAGCTTGAGGACTCTTACAGAAGAAGAGGAGGAAGGAATGTGGGCCTTAAGGCCATAGGAACTCCACAGGAAGACCGACAGATTCAACTAACCTGGACCCTTGGGGCTCTCAGAGACTGAACCACCAACCAAAGAGTATACAAAGAGCTGGACCTAGGCCTTTCTGCACATGTGTAGCAGATGTGCAGCTTGGTCGTCATGTGGCTCCCAAACAACTGGAGCAGGGGCTATCCCAAAAGCTGTTGCCTGTCTATGAGATATGTTCTTCTAGCTGGGCTGCCTTGTCTGGCCTCAGTGGGAAAGGAAGCACCTAGCCTTTCAGAGATGAAATGCCAGGGTCGGGGGATACACAGGGGTGGGTGGTGGGTGGATATTCACCTTCTCAGAGGAAAAGGGGTTGGAGGATGAGGGATGGATTATAGGAGAGGGTAACCAGGAGGGGGCAGTAAGCAGGATGTAAAGTGAATAAGAAGAAAGAAAGAAAGAAAGAGAGAGAGAGAGAGAGAGAGAGAGAGAGAGAGAGAGAGAGAGAAGAGAAGAGAAGAGAAGAGAAGAGAAGAAAAGAAAAGAAAAGAAAAGAAAAGAAAAGAAAAGAAAAGAAAAGAAAGCAAGCCTGAGATACCTTGTACATACTTCATATACATGAGTTGAATTAACTGGCAGAAAAAGAGCTGGATTTCAATTGAAAGACCATTCCAGATAAATATCCACTGAGACATAAAATTATAAATAGCATCACCAAAAGTGAAAGGATTAATAAACTATGGCATTAATGATTGTCAAATATAGATAAGGATGATCCTTAAAACTAGTTTTTAATATATGATAACTTTAATAAAATATGCAGTCTTCCTTAGTTATGTTTTAAAATTATTTGATACATCATATAAATAATTATCTATTATATTGATCAGCACATATTTTGGCTATTAAGAAACAAATTCTCTTCTGCTTTTCACTTGAGTTTTTTCCCAATAATTTATTTTTATTCATTTTACATCTCAATCATATCCCCTCCCTCTCTTCTCAATACTGTCCTTACAAATCCCTCCCCCCATTACTGCTTTCTTTTTTCCTCAGAGAAGGGGGAGCCCCACATTAAGTCAAGTTAGAATGAAATGGCTGCAAAGATATTAGGTAGTTAAGAGAGGGTTGTGATTAAAAAAAGATTCACATAGCAGATACTAAGGTCAGTTAGGCCTTTTTTGTGTATGTTTGTGATATTTAAAGATTAAAGAGAAAAATCAAGAATTATATTGAACACTCATGATCCTATGTAGCCATAGTTCTGAGCTAGGGATTATGTTTCAATTGTCTGGTACTTTTCTTCTGTTTTAAGTACAGGTTCTTATTATATATTATAAATTTTAAAAATGTTTAGAAATTACAACAATGAGTAAATAATCTGAATAAATACATCTTAACTGAATTCTGATCACCCAAAAGACTCCCTTGTTTTAAAAATCCATGGGATATTGAAATAACAAAAGAAACACAAAAATACTCTATAAACATGGTCCTAGATGATTGAGCACAAAGTACCAAGTACTAGTACTGACAGAGCAGGGTGTTAGCTAATTCCAATTGTGTAACCCTGCTGTATCTGCTTTCTTCTCATCTAAGGAGCAGACAGACAGCCCTCTCTATTGAGAGTTGTGTGAGTAAATCGGCATGTATTTATATGGTAACAATTTACATGGTAACCATTATGAGCAAGGTGCTGAGAAGATGAAGTAATTTATTTACCTCCCTAATCACCACCACTCACAGCAACCGCTTACTATTAATATGTGCAAAGCCCTGATTTAAGCACTTTACTGTGAGGAGACAAGGTCTACAGTCTCTTTTCTAAAAACCTCAGTGCTAGATAGAATCCCAATTCAGAAATGTCCAGCCTTTCAGATAGGCAATAACCCGGATCACTGTATAAAATATAATATTCCACTAGAGTCTGTAGTACTATTTCCTAAGCATATTACTAATTCTACAGTAAATATGCAGCCTAACACTAAGGAGAAGAAAGACCTTAATATTTAAAAGTAATATTTTGTTACCACTTGTGTTTTAGCACCTAACTTATCAAATGAAAGTTTTATCAACTTTTACAGCTTTGGAAATCTGAAATATTCAAATCAATCATGAGTCTAGCCAATTCATTTAAGCTTTAAAATATCAAAAAGGGTATGCTTAGTTTCCCTTATTTTAATGATGTAGCGGAGGTGTATTTATGGTACTCCTTCACTCCAGTGCCCCCAGCTACTCAGTATCCTAGAATTAGAACCCAAGCTGCCTAGCTACAGGGTTTATGTTCTCAAAGATTATGCTTCATAAATAAACTCTCCCTTCCACTGCTTTAGAATACCAGAGAGATATGTAAAAGGCAAAGCAGTATTAAACGATATGGTATGCAAATATAACAAGAGAACCATTACAAGGCATTATTCATTCTTAAGTAACAAGAGAGGATAAATCATGGGCTTGGTGCTTGGGATCCCAACAACGAGCAAAGAGATGAGGTCCAGGTCACTTTCACAGAAGCAGCAGCAGCAGCAGCATGTGTAGAGACGGTCAGGTATCAAATAAGCTTAATGATGACTCAATAGGGCAAGTTGATGACTACTACTTACCTGATATTTAAAGTATTCCTTGAACACTGCTGAGATTTGAAATGACAGAGAAAAATAATTGTAAAAATAAATTATAAACATAGAAGTCCCATATTGGAAAAACCCCTTGAAAGCAAAATAAATATATATGAGAATAATAAATGTTATTATTTCTTCTAGGCTCTGCACCACAGTTATCTGGCAACTCAGTATAAAAGGGCTGTTTGCCCTCTTCTGTCTCTCTCTCTTACTCTCTTACCTTCTTATCTACTTCCATCTGTCCTTTCTGTCCTTTCTCTCCCCATTCCCCTCCCCCCTCTATCCACGTGTTCATGGCTTCATGGCGGTCTCTCTCTCTCTCTCTCTCTCTCTCTCTCTCCTCTTTTTCTGACTTTCTCTGTCTCTACCCCCTCAACTCCCCTCCTGATGCCCTAAATAAACTCTACTCCATGCTATAACTATATCCATCCTGTGGCTTGTCCCTCAGGGGGGAAGGGATGCTTTAGCATAGGTCTGCGAAGGCACACCCTTCCCCTCCGCACCGTACAGTGCTTCTACCAAACATATTCCTGGCTTCCTTTTCTTTTCTATATATCAGAAGAATAAAAATGGTAAAAAAAAAAAAAAAAAAAAATCTAGAGAGCCAAGTCATGAAGGATCTGGGCTTGCTCAGTTAAGGAATTGGAACTTGAACCTACAGGAGGTGCTAGAGGTCATTTTACAAGAAATACTTACTAGCAACAGCTAAAAAAATATAACAAATATCTCTTAAAAGTCCAAATGATATTTTAAAAAACCCAAACAATTCCTTTGTGTACAAATGAAATTTCCAGCCTTCCAAAAGAAATATATTTCTAAGAAACTAACAGCTCAGTCCTGGACAAACAAATTCTTAAAATAGCACAATGGTCCATTGGAATGTGGTTGGTGGGGTTTCTGGTTTTTGAGCTTTTGTTTCGCCTTGAGACAACATCTCTCTGCCTTAGAACAGACATCTGCCTGTCTCTGCCTCCGCAGGGCTGAAATTCTAGGCTCCACCACCTGGTCTGGCAAAGCTCTCTTGTTGACAACTTACCTTGCAGCACAAAGGACAATTTGCCAGTGGCAAGGGGACTGCTTAGACTGCTCGGACTGCTCTGACTGCTTTGAACACACCCCAGAGTTTCTATGTCCCCAGTCCCTAATTTAAACAGAGTAGAACTGAATAACTTAACTATTTAACAAACTTTTCAAAGTTTTCATTCTTGGGTATTAATGTAAATAACTGAGCCAGGTATTCAATTTTATGCTCTGTAAAACATGTTTTAAGTTCCAAACACCCTAATGGTTTCCAGTTGTTCCGACCATCAAATTCAAATTCTTTCTGAGGACTTCCAAATCTTATGTATCTATTATCTCTAATACTCTCTGAGACCTCTCAGAACACCAGCTTTCTGTTCTTCATGAACCCTATGCCTGAATGTTCGATGGAGAATGTGTTCCCAGACTTTAAAAAAAATAAAAGTTACTGTGTAGCTCTGGTTGAGCTCTGGTTGCCTGGAATTAACTATGTAGACTAGGCTGGCTTCAAACTCGTGGCGATCCGATGCCCTGTCTTCAGAGTGTGGAGATTATAGATAAAGGCCTGTGTCGCCAGGCCAGGTGTGTTCCAGAATTTTAAAAAAGTATACGCATTCCCTCTTCGTTTTGGCTATGCTCCAACATCACCCCTTCACTAAGAAGTTAGATAGTTGCCAGAGTCTTCCAGAGAGAGATACAGAATAGGAGATTCGAGTAAATCTAAAAGGGGAGATACAGAAGGGAATTAATTGACTTACAGAGTCGCGGCAACAGAGAGGGCCCACGGCAATCTGAAAGCTGGATGGTCGGAGATGCTGGCGGTGGAGCTCAGTCCCAGTCTGAAAGCCTCAGAACTAGGGAAACCAAGAGTGAAGCTCTCAGTTTAAGGAAGGCCAAAAGCCTAAGAGCCTAAGGGCCACTGGTAAGAGCGGAGCCTAGGTCCAAAGCTCAAGGCAGCAAGGGATGAAGTGGCGCTCTTCACTGCCTTTTATCTGTTCTCTGCAGCCAATTGGATGGCGCCCTCCCCTCTGAGGGCAGGTCTTCCCTACCTATTCCTCCCAGATTCAGACACTGTTCTAGAACACTCTCACTGACACGCCCAAAGCAATGTTTTACGGACTCCCGGGATATTTCTTAATCCTTAACCACCATACACCACCCGTGTGGAGCTAGGTGCTTTCGAGTTTTCTATATTCTGTGTATTTTCTTTACTGTTCTTTTTACACTCTATATGAATACTGACTTACAAGGTTTTATACTGTGGCTAATATACAGAGCCTTGGAAGATGGGAGGCTTTCAACAGATTTTATGCCAAGAAATATTAACATTTAGTAATACTTGATAACCTCCTTACGATAAATATCTGTAACTCTGAGAAAACCATTTTCTCTACTTTTGAAAAGTTTACTCTAGGCTGTTTTTTTTTTTTTTCAATACGGTTTCTGTTTTTTTTTAATGTGATTTCTACCGAGTTGTTATCATTTTAGAGAAATAAACAAGAGAATTACACCAAAAACAAGATGCTGAAAAGATTTTAATAATATATTAAATATACAAACCAAATAATTTGAATATTTATGTTAATCTCATTTCAGGACTGCAAATCAAATTAATGAATTTAATATAAACATAGAAGAAAACAGAAATATGAGCAGACATTGAAGTGAGATTTAGTACCATCCTTCTGAGCTGGCTCTGTGGTGTGATCCAAGCACTAAGATCAGAGGATCATGTCTTCAAAGTTATCCTCCATCAGCTACATACCAACTCTGAGGCCAGCATGGGCTGGGGGAGACCCATGTATAATTCTTTAATGAAAAAGAAATACTCAGCATGGTATCAAATCTCTAAGTGTATCACATAATTCATAATCTTCAAATATTGAAAATGCAGAGAAAAGTGCTTATGGCTAACTTACTTTCTTTTTTAATCTTCCAGGCAAAAATAAATAGCTTTTTGTTATAAAGTCATATCAGTGGCAATGTTAGCTCAGGCTTAATAATAATGATCTTAAAAGGAAAACAAACAACATACATGTCTCAAAAATAGGTTGCCCCCAAATAAAAATGGTGGGCCTACTAGGATAAGTGCCCTTTTCCCTATCATCTATCTTTTTTGTTTGGTTTTGGTTTTTGGTTTTTGGTTTTTGGTGAGGGGCAGGGTTTCTCTGTGTAGCTGGGGCTGTCCTGAAACTCGACCTGTAGAGCAGGGTGGCCTCAAACTCATGGAGATCTGCCTGCGTCTACCTCCTGAGTGTTGGGATTAAAGGCAGGCAGCACCACCGCCGCTGCCCATCTTCCTTTAAAAAAAAAAAATAGAACTAAAGTGAACTCTAGAAATTCATTAGAAAAGGAAGTATCAGAGGCAAGTTACCTAACTAAAATAATTGATATCCTTTACTGCTCTTATGAAAACTACTTTCTTCAAAACATTGACTAAAACCTATAGAACCACACCACACAGTTTAAAATTTGCTTATAAAAATGGCAGCTTAAAAATACTGAGCATTTGAAGGTCTTGTCTATTTACAAATGTATAATTTAATATTGCAGCAGAAACTCTTCTTATTGCCACACCACCAGACCTTAAAATTGCTACCAGGAGAGTGAAGTGTAGTCACCATCTTTATTCTCAATGTAGTTGCTTCCCAGACTACTGCCAATTAGGGAACTGTTGTGTCAAAGGCAGCACCTGGCCACGCATTAAGCAAACAAATCTATCACTGTTAAGTGTAAGGACTTGTGGTTAAAGGAGCTAATATTTTTAGATATAAAATGATGTCATAACTGTTTTAACTCATTTTTCTCAGCTTTCAAGTTTGAGCACTAGATAAAGCCTATTTCTAAAGACACAGCTGCATACGTCAGCATGTGCTCATTCACTGATATCTGCCGCCACTTTCAGCTTCTCCATTCAATTTTCCTCACACTAATTACAGCGTGGAAATGAGCGAATGAAGCCCAGTGCAGGAACTAACATGGCAACTGCATGGGCAAGAAAGTGAAACGGCGAAAACTAGTGGGCTTGGTTTGGTTTGTTTTCTAAAGAATTATGAGGTTCTAAAATGTACTATAAGAAACTGTGGCTTCTGTTCAAAAGTCAGGTACCCTCCCAAACAGAGGTAGTTTTAAACCCCAAGGCCTCTCAGTTCCCACTCAGTGTGCTTCATAACCAGCCTAGAACTAAGTTGGGTGGCTTGCTTTAAAAATCTAAGGTCATCCTCTAAGTATGTTTAAATGATGAACACCCTAATTTATAGATAGAAAAATGAAGCCAGGTTTACAAACCCCACTAGACCTCCTTCAGTCCAGCCTGTTCCACTGCCAGGAGGTTAGGGCTGAGAAAGAGTACTGCATACAGCCATACATACACACATTTTAAGTGACTGGTTTTTAGACTAGGCTATTAAAACCTAGAAAGAAATCTTAAAATCCCTCAACAGATGCTTATTAAATGGTATTTAATAAAGAAATTGTTCAATATTTTTCTTCTGTAAACGATAGGCTTAAACCCTGTAAGTCTCCAAGAAAGCCATTCTTCAACTGTGATTAAAAAAAAAAAAAAAGTCCAGAAATTCAGAGCCGAAGACATTCAGAACTAAAGTTAAAAGCTCGGAAAGAAGGGGAGAAAAAGTGTTCTTGACTGGGGAGAAAGCAGCGGAGTCTCTCAAGTTAAGACTCTGAAAGCGGGATGGATTAGGAAGTAGAAAGTGTTAGAGGCCAAGAGACCGTGAGGCTGAGGTTGACAGAGGAACCTCACAGGATCAGGGAAGCGAGAGGCGAACCCAGAGAAGATCCTGGAGGGATGACAAAGAAGTACAGGAAAACGGAGTTCTGACTAGGAACCTAGAGATACCCAAGCTTCTGGTGGAGCCAAAGGGACCTGCAAGTGCAAAGCGTGGAGAGAAGCCCGGTAGGCAAAGAGCGAAGGGGGTTCCCCGCCTCGCCGTTTTGGTGCAGATCCCAACTCCTAGTCGCGCCGAAGGCGGGGAAGATCGTGGAGCCCCTGTGACTTCAGGATTCTGCCTCACCTTGTTTGCCGATTCCCTGCACCCAGCCGCTCCTCCGAGAGCAGCTGCGCTCAGAGGCCAAAGAGGGAGGCGCGCAGCGCAACCCGGGTCCCCTCCTGCTGCGAGGCACAGGCGCCCGCACAACTGCTCCCCCTGGTCACCCTAGCCACTTGGCCCAGTCTTCAGGCAGTGGGAGATTGCTTACCCTAACCCGAACGCCGCTCCAGTTATTTGCCAAAGTCCCTGTTCCAAGCTGCCTGGGAATGGGAGCTGAGCTGCTGCGGCCGCAGCGGCAGAGCCTCCGCCTGACCTCACCAGGGGGTGGGGGATAAGGGAGGGGACCCTGAGCCCAGCTGGGGAGGGGAGGGGAAGGAGAATGGTGGGAGGGGAGCGTGTGGGCGGGGGAAACATGGCGGCAGGGGTGGCCCTGGCGGCGCCTGCGCGGAGGCTGGGGCTAGGACAGTGTGTGGGGTCCGAGTTGAACACTCGGCCAAAGAGAGGCAAGGCTGGGCCCGGAAGCAGGATGACTGCCAAGTGGCCCTGGAGCCTTTGGAAGCAGGACACTTGGGTGTGAGCCCACATGGCTTCTAGTGTCCAGGAGGCAGAAGTGAAAACTGTCAAGTATCAAGGGACAGCAGTGCATAGACTTCTCCAAAGAAGTCACCAAGTACATCCTGCCAGCCATAACTTCAGCTTCTACAAAGTCACTCCAGAGACCAAGCAAAGGGGATTTTGAGCAAGAGGTACCTCATCATCTCAGTGGCTCCCAAACTCCAAAATAAACCTGATCCAGGCTCATACACCTAATCGTTCATAACTCTTATATTGGTCTGGAATGAGTAGTTCATGTCTCCTTCTATCAGAATACAAAACATTCAGAAAGAGGAAGAACAACGACAAACACAGCAGTTAACATTTTACTGTCAGCTATCACCAGCACGTGCTATGAAATCCCTGTACTCTGGGAGCAAGTACATGAAGATTAAGCATGTTGTCCAAGTTACTATGAACTAGTAAAGGGTAAAGCCAAATCCAGGATGGCTGGGATTCTGGCACCCAAATTCTTCACTTCTCTGCTGAGACCGTTCTTGCAAGTCTTAAATCTTTGTTCTTCTCTTCTAATTCCATTAACCTGGACCTCAACCAATAAAATGAAAAAAAAAAAAAAAGTTAACTCAGCCTCCCTGCCTGTTTCCCATTAATCATTTGCCCTCCTGACAGTTGAAGCTTCAGGTCACCTTCTTATATTTCTTCCTTCATCATTTCCATCTATCATTCTAGTCTTCATCACTTCTACTTAAAGTTCTAGTCACAGGCAGGTATGGTGGCTCAGCAGTTAAGGCATCTGCTACCAAATTTGATCCAGAGTTTGATCCCCAGGACTCACAGTCACATGTGGTAGAAAGAACTACCTCATTATTTATTATAATTATTATTATTAATTTACAATACAGCTTTGTTCCCATCCAGTCTGCCCTCCCACAGTTCATCATCCCATTCCTCCTCCCCCCTGTCTCTGAGAGGATGCCCCACCACCACCAGTCCTTCCCCTTCCTGGGTCCTCAAGTCACTCTTTTTGTTTTGTTTTGTTTTTTGTTTTGTTTTTTGTTTTGTTTTGTTTTGTTTTGTTTTCGAGACAGGGTTTCTCTGTATAGCCCTCGCTGTCCTGGAACTCACTTTGTAGACCAGGCTGGCCTTGAACTCAGAAATCTGCCTGCCTCTGCCTCCTGAGTGCTGGGATTAAAGGGGTGTGCCACCACGCCCGGCTCAAGTCACTCTTTAGATGTATCTTCTCCCACTGAGGCCAAACCAGGCAGTCCTCTGCTGTTTGTGTCTGGGGCAGGGCTCTGACTAGCTCCTACATGTTGCCTGGTTGGTGGCTCAGTGTCTGGCAACTCCCAGGGGTCCAGGTTAGTTGAGACTGCTGGTTTTCCTATGGGGTCACCCTCCTCTTCAGCTTCTTCCATCCTTCTCCTAATTCAACCGTAAGGGTTCCCAACTTCACTCCAATGGTTGGTTAAGTATCTGCATCTGTCTCAGTCGGCTGCTGGTTGGGCCTCTCAGCCTAGCCATGTTAGGCTCCTGTCTGTAAGTACACCATAGCATCAGTAATAGTGTCAGGCCTTGGTGACTCCCTATGAAATGGATCCCAAGTTGGGCTGGTCACTGGACCCCCTTTCTCTCAGGAGACAGGAACAATTTTGGGTCAGAAACTTTGGCTGTGGGTTGGAAACCCCATCCCTCCACTTGAGGCCCTGTCTATCTACTGGAGGTAGAAGCTTTTCAAGTTCCCTCTCCCCACTGTTGGGAATTTCATTGAGTCCTGGGAGTCTCTCACCTCCCAGGTCTCTGGTACTTTTTAGAGGGTCTCCCCACCTCCCACCCCCTGAAGCTGCCTATTTCCATTGACTCTGCTGACCTTCTGGGCTTCTTTCTTGTTCCCCACCACCACCCCATACCCGATCCTCTTCCCCTTTCCCATCCCACTCCCACTTCCACCTAGGTCCCCTCCCTCTGCGTCCCATAATTATTTTCTTCCCCCTTGTAAGTGAGATTGAAGTATTGTCACTCTCATAAGAGCTAACTCATAAGTTGTCCTTTAACCTCCACAGGCGCTTTACAGTGTCACATGAGCAACTGCACTCTCACAAACATACAAATGTACAATAATTTATTTATTTATTCATTTATTTATTTGTATTTCTAGCCTCCTCCTTGAAAAATGCCAGAGCTGTCTTAGCAACCAATCTAAGTCATCACTGAGGGACTTCCCCCTATTTTTGAAAGAGTCATGAGAGTAGGGGCTGTAATGATGTGTGTTTGCCCAATACTTCATTTTCCCATCAGTAATCTTTTCTAGGGTCTAAAATCTCCATATTGCTATCCTTGTACTTTATGTTCCATACACTGAAATCCAAATAGTGATAGGTTTTAAGCAAATTGAGGAACAACAAGATACTCAAAAGCTTACTAGAACTAAAGGCAGCCCTACCATAATAATCAAACTAAAACCTGGGTAATAACAAAATACACATGTGATAAGCATTATTACTTTTGACCTATCAGTGTACTCAAACCAGTTCACCTGTGTCAACAGGGATGCACCCACTGGCTTTTCCTCTATGCTTATTCAAAGATTATTGTATGTGTAACCACAAAATTAATATCTAAATTTTTTTTTTTTTTAGATTTATTTTATTTATTATATGTAAGTACACTGTAGCTGCCTTCAGAAAATCCAGAAGAGGGCGCCAGATCTTGTTACGGATGGTTGTGAGCCACCATGTGGATGCTGGGATTTGAACTTATCACCTTCGGAAGAGCAGTCGGGTGCTCTTAACCGCTGAGCCATCTCACCAGCCCCAAAATTAATATCTATTAGCAAGTCAACACCTAATTTGCCAATGCCTAGAGTTATTGAAGCTTCTCCCAGAAGTTCAGAAAGTGTGAAATATTTTACAAACTTAAGGAGACAAATACCTTTGATTATTCTGACTCATCAATTGGAAGAGGTAACGCATTTGATGACTCTATATAAATTTCTGACAGTTTGTGAAAAATGAGCAAATGATAATCTCTGGCTAAATTGAAAAAGGAGAAGATTGAGCTCAGTGATAAAAATTAACTACCTTCTAGCATCCCAGAATATGGTGAAGGACAATAATGAACTCAGTGATAAAACTGACCAACTCTAGATGTACAGTAACAGTCTAAAGGTTTCTAAGTGTGCGCTAGAAGAGAACCTTTTCTCCAGAAACCACAGAGCTCAAGATTCACGAAATCAGACAGAAGCCATAATTATAAGGTTGGCTGAATTACAGTGAAAATTTAAGTCCCAGCCTCAGAGCCTGTTGGTGTTAAAGTAAGATATTAATTGGTAAAGAAAGGGATCGTGTAATTTGGGATGAAGATGTATAGGAGAACCCTGATAAAGCTGAGAACTTTGAACTCAGAAACTCAAGGCTTTGTCTCACCTGAGGAAGTAATCTCTCCACCCTCAGCAGAGAATGTACTCCCAACCTGCACTCCAGGATTTTTCAACCTTGAGGAAGGAAATTCCTCCTTCATTGTCTGCCAAACCAGCAATGACTTTCACAGAGGACATTCCAGGCAAGACAATGCTGGTGTCCCTCAGGGCCACCTTTAGTAACCTCTAGATCTATCACCAGATTAAAGGCTAAATAGGCTCCTAGAGGGGAGACAGAAAGGGTAGTCCATGAGGAGGTACACTATACTGCCTAAGAGCGTAATGAGTTTGCTAATTCATTCAAGCAGAGCTCTGGGGAATGTGTGAGAATGGAATTTAAGGGTGTTGGGATAATGGTGGAAGGAACATAATAATGGATCAGTCTGAGTTTGTTAATCTAGTCCTCTGAGTGGAGAGTCTAGGTTTAATATAGAAACTTGCACAGTTAAGAAAGGCAGGAGGGTGTTTTAAGTTTGTTTGAATGATTGGCTAAAACATTTGTCAAACAATGGCCTTTTGAAAAGGAGTTAAAGATGTGTGATATCCTTTGGCTTAATGTTGATGATTTTACAGCTCAGGGAAATTGTAATGCTAGAGTAGATATGAGGTATAAAACCTAATCTTCTGTAATGGGAAGGCCCAGAAAACATGACCTTCACTAATCCTATAGGACACAAAATTGTTAGGAGGACATGACCACATCTGAAGAGCTGGGTTGGAGACTCTGATGATCAGTTGGATAAGTTAAATGCAGTGGGTTTGATTTGATTAGGACCTCAAGTAATAGGGGCACTGAATCACCAAAGGCAAGATGATCATAGCTATCATAGTGGGCAGCATAGACAAAGCAATGTCCATGATGGTCAGCACAGACAAAAGTAGTTTTATGGTGGGTGGCATGACTTAGATTTGGTTCTGACTAATCAATCATGGTGTTTCTTGGCATGAAACAGATAAGAGGCTTACTATATTTTTGTTTGATCTGTACAAGTGGAAAATTTTTCAAACAAATTAAACAAAGGCTGCATTCAATCATGACAAAAGTGAATCTCAGCCTGTGAACCAATTTATAGACTTGAGCCAGTTTGCAGACCCAGAAACCCTTGAATGAAAGGATAGCCAGGTTTTCCTTTGTTCGCACAGAAGTTGTATGTGGATATCTTTAACAGATGTATTTTTGGTAGGTAAAATTGGAAATAATCCAAATATCCATCAATAAGTGATCAATACATTGAGAATACATGCCCTGCAATACTTACTTACCAAATAAAGGAAGTGAACAAAATAGAGTATAAAGCCCAGAGCAATCTGTATGCATGAATCTCAAAATAATTATCCAGACACTACAGAGTATACTGTGTCATTCTAATTATATAAAATTCTACGAAATTAAAATGCATCTACAGTGATGAGTGGTTGTCTTTGGATATGATCAAGTAGCAGAAAAGACACAAAGGACAAAAAAGATAAAGAAATGTTTAGTGATGACACGAATGTTCCTTAAAGTTTTACAAAAACTGTTTTACATTGCATACATATGCCAATATTTAACTAAATTGTATACTTGAAATATTTATGCCATTACCCCATGATTATACTATTGAGCAATCAATCATGTACCTTTAAAACTTGTAGTTTCACTATTGTGTTTTCTTTCTGTGGAAAATAGAAAGACAGGTACACAATATATAGTATATGCTCAGGAGTGGTTTGGAATCTGGGACTGGACAATGAAGGGACTATCTCCATTTTGTTTTTGCATATTATCAAATAAGGTATTTTTTTATTCTTTAATTTTTTTTAACAATCCAGTCATTATCTCCCTCCCAGTCCACCCTCTGACTGTTCCTCATCCCATACCTCCTCACCATTCTCCAAGAGGATGTTCCCACCCCCCTATCCCCCACCTCACCAGACCTCCCACTCCCTAGGGCCTCAAGTTTCTTGAGCGTTAGATGTGTCTAATATCACTGAGGCCAGACCAGGCAGTCCTCTGATGTGTATGTGTTGGGGACCTCGGACCAGCTTGTATAGGCTTCCTGATTGGCAGCTCAGTGTCGGAGAGATCTCAGGTTAGTTGAGACTGCTGATCTTCCTATGGGGTCGCCCTTCTCCTCACCTTCTTCCAGCACTTCCCTAATTCAACCATAGGGGTTCCTGATTTCAGTCCATTGGTTGGGTTTAAGTTTCTCCGTCTACCATGGTCAGCTGCTTGTTGGGCCTCTTAGACGGCAGCCATGTTAGGCTACTGTCTGTAAGCACACCATAGCATCAATAATAGTGTCATGCTTTGGATCCTCCCTTTGAGCTGGATCCAATTTGAGCCTGTTGCTAGACCTCCTTTCCCTCGGGCTCTTTTATAGTTTTGTCCATGCAGTTCTTTTAGACAGGAACTATTCTGGGCCAGAGATTTTTGACTGTGGGATGGCAACTCCATTTCTCCACTTGATGCCCTGGAGGTGGCATCTCTACTCATTTCTACTGGAGGTGGCACATAAGGTATTTTCCTATTCTGTTACAGATTAGAATTTTATACTTTTTAGGATGATGAAAAAGTTAGTCACAAATTTTTGGATTATATCTACTCTATGAAGGGACTAGTCAGAATAAGGCTAGGATATCTTGTGTGTGCATATGGAAGTGGCTTTGTGTATGTGCATGTGTGCATGTGAATTCTGGGTGGCAGATACACACAATTTTTCCCAGTAATAAAGGGAAAAGTTTTGTTAGATATTAATCCAAACTCCATTACTCAATATCTCTACCACTCAAGACCTTATATCTCTTTTTGCATATCTGTAGCAGTTTTAGAATAATTGTGATCTAATGGGATTCTCCTGGAGGTCAAATAATTTATTCCACTTAACCAGACACAGCAGAATGCACCTGTAGTCCCAGTTTCTCATCAGACTAAAGTAGGAAAATCACTTCAACACCAAAATTACAGCATCATGCAAATATTCAATCCTCTTTTTTTTAAATAAAAAAAGGTCAGGTTAACAATTGATTATATTTCAGAGCACATATGACTGTCTAGAAGGGTGATAAAAGTCTAATGACAAATTCTTTCATCAAAGCATTACAAACATGAGCAGGAATTTCTCTCTTTTTCATTTTTTCTGCTTTCTTTCTTTTTCTTTTGGATTTTTTGTTTTGTTTTGTTTTGTTTTTTCTTTTTCTTTTTGAAACAGGGTCTCACTATATAGCCCTGGTTGTGTAGACCTAGCTGGCCTCAGACTCTGAGATCTGCATGCTTCTGTCTCCTTAGTGCTGGGCTTAAACTACTGCCAAGCTTTGCAGGCATCTCTTCTTATGAGTCTAGTTCTTCTCACTACATCATCAGCTTCCTAGGCCAGGGATGATGATTTACTTGCTGTCTGGCAAAATGTGCTAAATAGATTGGCAAACTGTGTCCACAAGGATCAGTAATCCCTATTCTAAACAAACTAGACCCCTCTCCAAAGAAGACTGTTACAAAAAACAAATAAACATCCTAAGTCTCTTCTTGTTTATTTATAAAATTTAAAACAAGGCTACTTTACAAAATGACCAGAAAACTGTTCAATTCTATTAGTCAAGAAAACGTACAAACTAGGAATGTACCACTCTACAGTATCTCCTCTAGGATCAACTCAGAACATTGTTTTACTTCTTTCTTTGCCATGCTAATGATTGAATCAGGACTTTTGTGCATGCAAGGCAGGCCTGGCACCACTGAAGTAGACCCCTAATCCCTAACTATTTTGTTTAAATACTTCCATTTACACTATTCCACCCTGGCAAGTAAGCTCTGTTAACCACTAATTGATTTGCACAAATCATTTACCTCCATTATCTGTTTCCTAAGCCATAAAATAAAACAAGGTAACACTCATTACTCATCTTTCCACAGTGTAGTTGTGATAGTAAGCTAGTTGAGATCGAAAGTGCTACAGGGTCATTCATTCATTCATCCATTCATTAATAGACTGAAGACCAAACACTGGGTTATGTGTTAGGCAAGCAGTCTCCCATGGAGCTACACATGGAGAACAGTTCTGCAAGGTACTTTTGATGAAGTTTGCCTGGCTAAATTCTTGGTGATTCCATAGGAACTTTGTTTATGAGCAACTTGAGCTTTCAGATTTTTATTCTAACTTTCTTCTGATTTAATACTACATTTCATTCCCATGGCCTTGCCTAGAGATCTCAGGAAGAAAATAAGCAGAAGGGACTTTATTAAAAACAGTAGGCCTAGATTTATAACCATAGTATTGTTAGGGATTTGCTTCTGGAAATTATAGGATATTTGAAAAGCATAGGATCAGGGTTGTCTGTCCAATGTGCCACTCTCAACACAGTATCCATCACACCTACAGATGATGACCTAATTCAGTAAGTGGTTCGTTCTATCAAAAGTCAAACATTCCCTAACCAACATTAATGACTGCTTATTGTCCCTTAAAAACAGAGAACTTGTTAGCTTTCTCTTCTGACTGGCCTCAGCCTTTGTTTACACACACAAAATAAAGACTAGATCAGCACTAGCAAGAATAAATATATGAGCCACAAATATCAGCTCCAGGTAACTTTCTAGTAGCTATATGGTTAAAGATTTGAGGGCTGGGATATAGCTCCAGTTAGAGTACCTGCCTAACATACGGAAGCCTTAAGATAAACTCCCACTCCTGCAAAGTTAATGATTAGGACTTCGTATATTAAAAAAATTAAACTTCAAAAATTAAAATATCCTGGGATTAAGCTAATCAAAGAAGTGAAACACTTATAAAATAAAAACTTTAAGACTCCTAATAAGGAAATTGAAGAAGATATCAGAAGATGGAAACACTTGTGAAAACAGCAGTCCTACCAAAATCAACTTACAGATTAAATACAGTCTTCGCCAAAATTCTAACACAATTCTTCTCAAAACATTTTTTTAAAAACAATCTTAAAAGTTATATAGTGGATACCTAAACACTGCAGCCTTCAGGCTTTCCAGGAAGTCCAAAGTGACCAAGGACACTGGTAAGAATTTTACCCAAACACCAATGCCAGCTGGGGACACCCGCAGAGCACAGCAGACTCAGGTTCTATACCCCTATCTCCAACCCTGAGCTCCACCTTATGTTCATCCCACTTTCCCACCCTGGACAGACTGCCCAAACACTACATCCTGAAAGACTCCCAGGAGGTCCACAGTAACCAAGGACACAGAAGGTCCACAGTAATGAGAGACACAATAGGCTTGTACTAACCAGAGACAACACTGCCTTCTTCCAAGGATACCAGCTCTGACTCAGGTCACAGAACTCTACCTGCCTCCAAGGAGACTGGTTCCATTCAGATACATCTACGACAGTTAAGAAGAGAAAACCAGATGCTCGGAGGCAAGTACAAGATCATAAGCAACAGAACCCAATGCAATTTACTACCATCAGAACCCAGTCCTCCCACCACAGCAAGCATTGGCGACCTCACACACATGAGAAGCAAGATAATGAAATAAGATCCCATCTCATGAAGATGAAAAAGACCTTTAAGGGGGATATCAAGAGTTCCCTTAAATAGAGGAAAACACATGCAAACAGGTAGAAGCCCTTAAAGAAGAAATAAATAAATCCCTTAAAAAATACAGGAAAATACAATCAAGCAGGTAAACAAACTGAACGAAACAGTCCAAGAACTAAAAATGAAAATAGAAACAATTTTAAAAAAATACAAAGGAAGGCAACCACAGAAATGGAAAACTTAGAAAAGATATCAGGATGCAAGCACCAATAACAGAATATGAGAGATAGAAGAGAGAATTTCAGGCGTAGAAGATACCATAGAAAATAGTGACACATCGGTCAAAGAAAATACAAAATGTAAAAAGTTCCTAATCCAAAATATCAAGGAAATTCAGAACACAATGAAAATACCAAACCTAAGAATAATAGTAATAGAAGAGGGGAATCTCAGCTCAAAGAGCCAGAAAACATGTACAAAATCATAGAAGAAAATTTCACTAACCTAAAGAAAGAGATGCCCATAAATATACAAGAGGCCTACACAACACCAAATAGATCTGACCAGAAAAGAGAATCCTCTTGTCACATATTAATCAAAACACTAAATGCACAAAACAAAGAAAGAATATTAAAAGCTATAAATAAAAAATGCCAAATAACATATACAGGCAGACCTATCACAATTACACCAGATGTCTCAACTGAGACTCTAAAAGCCAGAAAAAAACTGGACAAATGTCATGCAAACCCTAAGAGTATACAAATGCCAGCCCAGGATACTACTATACCCAGCAAAACTCTAAATCTTCATGGATGGAGAAACCAAGATATTCCATGACAAAAACCAAAGAAAATTCAAGAAATCTTCAGAACCTACTACAAAAGCCCATTTTCAACAAAACTGAAAAATCTAGATGAAATGGATGATTTTCTATCAGATACCACATACCAATGTTAAATCAAGATCAGGTAAACTGTCTCAACAGTCTCATAACCCATAAGGAAATAGAAAACATCACCCAAATCTCAAAACCAAAAAAGCCCATGGCCAGTTTTAGTGCAGAATTCTACGAGACCTTCAAAGAAAACCTAATACCAATACTCCTCAAACTATTCCACAAAATAAAAACATAAGGAACACTAGCTAACTCATTATATGAAGTCACAGTTACTCTGATACCTAAACCACACAAACTCCCAACAAAGAAAGATAATTTCAGACCAGTCTCACTTGTGAATATCAATGCAAACATACTCAATAAAATTCATGCAAACCAAATCCAAGAACACATCAAAACCATTGTTCACCATGGTCAAGAAGTCTTCATCCCAGGGATGCAGGTATTGTTCAATATATGAAAATCTATCAGTATAATATACTATATAAACAAACTCAAGGGAAAAAACACAAGATAATTTCAGCAGATGCTGAAAAGGCCTTCAAAAATACAACACACCTTCATGTTAAAAGTCCTGAAAAGATCAGGAATTCATAGCACATACCTAAAAATAATTAAAGCAATATATAACAATCCAAACATATACAGTGGAAAAAAAGAATTCATCTTCAATAAATGGTGCTGGTCTAACTGGAAGTCTGTATATAGGAGAATGAAAATAGATCCATATTTATTACCTTGCACAAAGATCAAGTCCAAGTAGATCAAGGACCTCAACATAAAACCAGATACACTGAATGTGAGAAGAGAATGTGAAAAAGAGCCAGAAAAACACATTGCCACAGGGGGAAATTTCCTCAACAGAAACCAATGGCTCAGGCTCTAAGATCAACAATTGGTAAGTGGAACCTCATGAAACAGAAAAGCTTCTGTATGGCAAAAGACACTGTCAGTAGGACAAATTGGCAACCTACAGATTGGGAAAATGTATTTTTCCTAACCCTACATCTGACAAAGTGCTAATGTCCAAAATACACAAAGAACTCAAGAAGTTAACCTCCAAAAATGCAAATAACCCAGTTTAAAATTGGGGTACAATGCTAAGCAGAGAATTCACAACAGAAGAATTTTGAATGGCCAAGAAACACTTAAAGAAATGTTCAAAGCCCTTACTCATCAGAGAAATGCAAATCAAAATGAACCTGAGATTCCACCTCACACCAATCAGAGTGACTAAGATAAAAAAAAAAAAAAAAAGCCCTCAGATGACAGTACATGTTTCAGTGGATGTGGAGAAAGAGAAGCACTCTGCCATTGCTGGTGGGATTGCATACTGGTACAACCACTTTGGAAATAAATCTGGCAGTTCTTCAGAAAATTAGAAACAGTTCTACCTAAGGACCCAGCTACACCATTCCTGGGCATATACCCAAAAGATGCCCCAACATAAGACAAGGATACATGCTCTACCATGTTCATAGCAGCCTAATTTATAATAGCCAGAGTTGGAAACAACACAACCTCAACTGAAGAATGGATGAAGGAAATGTGGTTCATTTTTCACAGTGGAATACTATTCAGCTATTAAAAAGGAAGGCACCATGAATTTTGCAGGCAAATGGATGGAACTAGAAAATACAACCCTGAGTGAGGTAACTCAGACAAAAAAGGACATGCATGCATGGTACATATTCATTGATAAGTGGATATTAGCTACAAAGTACAGAGTACTTAGGATACAACCTAGAGCCCAGAAGAAGTGTAACAAACAGAAATATCCAAGTGGGGGCTGGTGAGATGGCTCAGCGGGTAAGAGCACCATACTGCTCTTCCGAAGGTGATAAGTTCAAATCCCAGCAACCACATGGTGGCTCACAACCATCCTTAATGAGATCTGGCGCCCTCTTCTGGAATGCCTGAAGACAGCTACAGTTTACTTACATATAATAAATAAAATAAATCTTTAAAAAAAAAAAAAAAGAAATATCCAAGTGAGGAAGCTTCATTCCCACTTAGAAGGGGGAAGGAAATAATCATGGGAGGTAGAGGGAGGGACTTGGATGGGAGAAGGGGGGGAAGGGAAAAAGGCAAACAGGATCAGATATGATGGTGGGGGCTGTGGCCAGGAGAGAAGCCCAGAGAGCCAAGAGAATGAATGGAAATAAGTAGCCTCAGGGAGTAGGAAGTGGGAGGACCCTCTAGAGAGTACCAGAGACCCTGGAGGTGAGAGCCTCTCAGGACTCATTGTGGATAACCTTAGCCAAAATGCCCAACATTGGGGAAAGGGAACTCAAAGATTCCATCTCCAGTAGATAGACAGGGCCTCAAGTGGAGGGACAGGGTTACTAAGCCACAGTCAAAATTCCTGACCAAGAAGAATTTTTCCTGGCTAAAAGAACTGCAGGGACAAAAATGGAGAAGATACTAGAGTGAAGGTGGTCAAATGACCAGCCCAACTTGGAATTCATATCATGGGGGAGTGGGGTGGCACCAAGGCCTGATACTATGATGGTATGATGTGCTTGCAAATGGGAGCCTGGCATGGCTGCCATTTGAGAACCCCTACCAGCATCTGACTGAGACAGAAACATATACTTACCCCAACCATTAGACTGAAGTCTCAGACTCCCATGGAAGAGATAGAGGAAGGATTGCAGGAACTGAAGTGGATGGCAACCCAATAGGAAGCCAAACAATGTCAACTAACCTGGACACCAGTGAGATCCCAGAGACTGAGCCACCAACCAGGGAGCATACATGGGCTGGTCTGAGGTCTCTGGCTCATATATAGCAGAGTACTTCTTGTTTTGGCCTCAGTGGGAGAAGATGATGAATGAGAGAAACTTGAGGCCCCAGGGATGGGGGGGGCTTTATTGTGGGGAGGCAAGGAGGCAGGAGGAATGGGATGATGGGATGAGGAAATGTGGGAGGGGGCTGTGGGGAGGTGACAACTGGAATAAAAATAAAATAATTTTCAAAGGTCATATGGTAGTATAAAAGGTTCCAGATAGCAAAATAATCCTAAGTAAAAACCCTAAGGTATCACCATACCTGACTTCATATTATATTTCAGAGCCATAGCAGGAAAACAGCATGATGCTGGCACAAAACAGACATATTGATCAATGGAATAGAATTGAGTATATAGAGATACACACCTGCAACAACATGATTTTTGACAAACACACACACACACACACACACACACACACCACACCACACCACATTGCAGACATCTTTAACAAATGGTGTTAGGAAAACTGGATTTCTACATGTATGCATACAAATGAACTTTGGTCTGTATCTTTTATCCTGCACACAAAGCAATTCCAAATGGACCAAAAATTTCAGTTTTAGACCTGAAATTCTGAAAATTCTAGAATAAAGAGTAGATACTGCACTTCAAATATTGGCTTAGTAAGGACTTTCTGAATAAGACTCTGGTCACACAGGAAAAGGAGGAACATCAATCAACAAATAGGGCTTGATAAAATTAAAAAAGACCTTCTCTGATGCAAGGGAAGCTGTCAATGAACTGAGAGACAGCCTGTAGAATAAAAACAAATATTTGCCTGTTATGCATCTGATGGGTGATTAATGTGTACAGGATACTTGGAACAAAAATGAAGCAAAACACTTAGAAAACAAACAATCAAATTAAAAAGTGGATATGTACCCAAACAAAAAGTTCTCAGTAGAACAATAAAATGGCTAATCAACATTTTCTAACATGTTCTATAAGTATTTTCTAATATGTTCTATTATCTATAAGGGGAATGCAAATTAAAAACACTTTCCAACAATTGTATGACAATCAGAATGTCTAAGATTAAAAAATAACAAAAGACAAAAATTGTTACAAAGGATGTGGGGAACCAGGAGTCCTCATGCCCTGTAAATTTGTGTCTCCCTGTGGAAAACAAGGGAGTGTTTCCTTAGATAACTAGAAAGAGATCCAAGCCTGAAAAGAAATTTATCTGTGTAGTGGATGGTAGTTAACATAGAAAATCAGAACTGGTCAAAGTGTGCAGAATAAATGTCACTAAGTAAGGGGTCAATGGTGTGCTCAGCCAAAAATAGGACATCACATCTGTACTCCCCATACTCAAGTATCATAATGGAAGTGGGAAGATTGTAAGAACCAGACATTAGATAACACTGGAACAAAATAGTATCTTTCAGACATGGCAAGAACTCATAGAAGATTAATATGAGTCTTGAAATTCTGAAAGTATTAGAGGAAAAGGTAAGGAAATAATTTCAATATATAGCCATAAGCAAGAACTTTCTGATAAAGAAAATTTAAAAAAAAAAAACAATTATGTACATAATGAAGCTAAGTGGTGGCCTAGAGAATGGGACAAAATCTTTGCCAACTATGCATTACAGAGGAATAAAATCTAAAATATACAAAGAACTGAAGAAAACTAAACAAGAAATGCAGCAATCTAATCAATAGCCTAATGAAATGAAAAATTGTTAGGAGATGGAATGTGAATGGAATATATGACATGCATATGAAACAATGTTCAACCATACTAATCACTAGAGAATGGAAATCAATTGTATTGAAATTTATTCTGCACTTGGGAGGCAGATGCAAGTGGATTTCTGAGTTTGCGGCCAGCCTGATCTACAGAGTGAGTTTCAGGACAGCCAAGGCTACACAGAGAAACCCTGTCTCAAAAACAAAACAAAACAAAACAAAAAAAAGAAAACAAATAACACTTGTATATCCATGTATATTGCCTCTTTATTCACAGTAGCTAGAAAATGGAATCAACCTAGATTTACATCAATAGGTGAATGGATAAGAAAAATATAGTACATATACACAATAGGAAGTTACTAAGCCATGAAGAAATGAATCAAGAAATTTCTAAGTAAATGGATGGAACTGGAGAAAATCATACTGAATGAGGTACTTCAGGCTCATACAACTTGTTCTCTCTCATGTATCAATTCTAGTTTCAATTCACAAGAGTAAGTTAAAAAACTAGAAAGGGACCATTGGAACAAAAAACAATGAGGAAGGAGAAGTGGTCTATTTTAGGTAAAACAAAAGTAGAAACTATACTGGAGGTGAAAAGGCTTAAGAAGCAAGAGGTGTGACAACAACGAGGTAATTGGGCATGGTGAGGGATAAGCCAAAGGAAGGGTAAATTTAAAAAGTCTTATGGAATCCTACTATTTGACAACACAACTAAAAATACAATTGGAAGGATAGTACAATGCACACGACAAGAAAGGGAGCATACAAAGGGTTAAATTATCAAGTTGGGGAGAGAGTAGTGGGTGTGCTAATCAAAGCTCAGGATGTATGAGAAAGCCTTATGGAAAGCCACTTGTTAGTAAGCTAATCTGAAAATATAGCTTGAAGGAAGAAAAGAGTTCAAATGGAGGTACTCTGTCTGCATGCCTGAACAATGCTGCTCTAAGAAGACACAAGTTATTAAAGACATGGTTTGTGAAAATCACAGTGCAAACTTGAGATAGCTTCCTATTTGCAATTGGTCCAAGAAGTTCTTCAAACCAACACAGGGTATTACCATTCCCTTGATTATTACTATAACTAATTTTAATGCCAACATGCCACAAATTAGAATCACCTGAAGAAGTGTACTGGTTGCCTTGATTGATATAGGAAATATAACATCCCAACTGTACCTCTTGGTAGCAGCCCAGATACACCTTAGGTATGTGTGAGAAGAAAGGTTGCTCAGCTTTTACTCACTTGGCCTTCCCTTTTGCCACCAACTTAATTTTCCTGTTGTTGCTATTGCTGAGACCTTTGTGGATAATTGCACCAGCATTTCCAAGCTTTCAAAGTGGACCAAAAATCAGCAGCTCTCCAGCAACCTTCTAGGTTTCTAGTGTCAGAATAAGACTATTAGAGAACCCTAACTTGTGGATGGAGTAACTGCCAGTTGTCACCAAATAATGACAGACGGGTATTGAGGGACTACTCCAATTGTTGAGAAATTCAACTTCAAGATCCTAGTAACTATCAGATACTCAGATTCTCAGGTATGATCTAGATGTTTAGCTGTTGTAACTATTTTAAAGCTGACTTAATAATGTTGCTAGAATTGTTGAACCCAGTCCCAAGGGATATGTATCTCTATAAAACAACTCCTGCACTGAAGGTTCAGGGATCATTTCAGAAGAGGGGCCAAGACTATGGTAGCTCCTAGTAATGTATCTACGAGGTTGCCAAAAATAGACATGCAAAAGTGTGTGGTGGGGGAAAGCCCAGGAGGCATCAACTCTGAAAATACAATCAGAAAACAATTAGTTAACCCAAAACTGTCTGGCTGCTATTATACCACTGAGCAGATCTTGCCTGGCAGACTGGTATTGTAGCATGAAAAGTCCAACACTGGGTAAGGCCACTGTCTTCCAACTCCTGTGACTAAGCAATGGTAACAGCAGAAGAAATAGTCAGGGAAAACACACAAATATTGGCAAATATTGCTATAAAATATTCAGTGTTAGTCAGGAACACACACACATACACACACATACCCATAATGTAACACCTTTTGTTACCACAAAATTACACACACACACACACACACACACACACACACACACACACACACGCACACAGATTCCTGAGAATCTGAGAATCTGATAGTTACTAGGTTCTTGCAATTGAATTCCTCAGCAAATGGAGTAGTTCCTCAATACCAGTTCTAATCTAGTCTCTAATATAGATAGATAGATAGATAGATAGATAGATAGATAGATAGATAGATAGATATGGATATAGATTAGAGACATATTCTATAAATTCCATCCCTTACTGAGGAGCTATTGTCAATTGATAGCTTCTATGGAAGGGAACATTATTCTTCTTTGAACATTTGGCTACTAGTAGGTTTCTTGTAGTTGAATGGATGGTCCCATGTACAAGTATGTACATATAGGAAGAAGCACTAATTAGATTTAGTGGGTCATAAAAAAGAATACATAAAGTTGAGAAGTAGCCATGTTGGGGAGTTATGGGGAAAGTTGGAAAGGGGATATGGAAGCATGGAGCTGGTTGTTATGTATACATTTATGAAATTTTCAAATGATAACGCAATTCTAAAAGAAAAAAGTAGCAACAAAAGCTGACAAGAATCTGGACAAAAGGGAATCCTTACACGTTGCTGGAGGTGATATGTGGTTGTTTCAATGACAACGGGCCCCAAAGAGATTGGAAAGTTTGGTTCCCAGTTGTGGATCATTCCGGAAAGATTAGGAAGTGTGGCCTTGTTGGAGGTGTTTCACTGGGGATGGGCTTCAAGGTTTCAAAATCCATGCCAGGTCCAGTCTCACTCACTCTGCCTACTCCTGCCTATGGATCAGGATGTAAGCTCTTAGCTACTGTTCCAGTGTCATGTTTGCCTGCATCATGTTCACTGCCAAGATATCCATGAACTCACCCCTCTGAAACCGTAAGCAAGCCTCCAATTAAATAATTTCCTTTATGGGTTGCCCTGGTTGTATCATCTCTTCACAGTAATAGAACAGTAATTAAAACAGGATGCAAACTAGGCCTGCTACCATGGAAGTCAATTGGGAGGTTTCTTGAAAAACTAAACTTAGATCTATAATATGATCCAACTATACTGTTCCTTGTGTATTTGCCCAAAGGACTCCAAATCAACATCACCAGAGATATTCACATATGAAAGTTTATTGTAGCACTTTTCATAAGTTATGGAACTAAAATTGGTGATCAATAACAAAAAAAGTAGATAAAGAAATCATAGTGTATACATACAATGAAAATTTTCAATAATAAAGAACAAAGATATTCACAGGAAATTGGATCCTACTGAAGATAATAATATTGAGTAAATTCAACCAGTCTCAAAGTGATAAATATGGTTTTACAATGGGGTTCCTAGATTTCATATATAGATATTAAATTATAACTTAAAAGTAGAAATGAAACTGTTTGTGCTGCAAGGGAACAAAGACTACTAACTGGGGAAGTGAGGGTGTAAGGGAAGGGAAGAAGCTGGGGCAGGGGAAATATGCTCAGTGAATAGTAGACACTTCTAGGAATGTTTCTAAAACTAAAAGTTGAAAGTTAAAAAAAAATAATTAAATGCAGTAAGCTTTCTTGTTGTTCTCCATTCTACACAGAAGTGTGCTCTGAATCAGAGGAGCTGAAATGACTTCCTTATACTTCCACAGCTATTATGAGACAGAGATGGGTTTTAGTCCTGAGCAGGGTGGCTTCTAACTCTAATACCAATTGACTTTGGTGAAGCCACTCAGATTTTTTTCTTTTTTTTTTTTTTTTTTTTTTTTAGGGCTCTGNTCACCTCCCCCCTCCTCCTTCCCTGCTCGCCTGCCCACCCACTCCCACTTCTTGGCCCTGGTGTTCCCCTGTATTGGGGCATATAAAGATTGCAGTACCAAGGGGCCTCTCCTCCCAATGATGGCTGACTAAGCCATCTTCTGCTATGTATGGAGCTAGAGACATGAGTTCTGGGGGTTCTGGTTAGTTCATATTGTCGTTCCTCTTCTAGGGTTGCAGACCCCTTCAGCTCCTGGGGTTCTATCTCTAGCTTCTCCAATGTGGGCCCCGTGCTCCCTCTTATGGATGACTGTGAGCATCCACTTCTGTGGGAGTCAGCTATATCAGGGTCTCTTCAGTAAACACTTGCTGTCCTATGCAATAGTGTCTGAGTTTAGTGATTGATTATGGGATGGATCCCCCGTGGTGGGTTAGTCTCTGTATGGTCCATCCTTTCATCTTAGCTCTAAACTTTGTCTCTGTAACTCCTTTCATGGGTATTTTGTTTCCTATTCAAAGGAGGAATGAAGTATCCACGCGCTGATCTTCTTTCTTGATTTTCTTGTGTTTTGCAGATTGTATCTTGGGTATTCTAAGTTTCTGGGCTAATATCCATTTATCAGTGAGCGCATATCCAAAGACTTCTTTTGTGATTGGGTTACCTCACTAAGAATTATGTCCTCCAGATTCATCCATTTGCCCAAGAATTTCATAAATTCTTTTTTTAATAGCAGAATAGTATTCCATTGTGTAAATGTACCACATTTTCTGTATCCATTCCTCTGTTGAGGGACATCTGGGTTCTTTCTAGCTTCTGGCTATTATAAATAAGGCTGCTATGAACATAGTGGAGCATGTGTCCTTTTTACCAGTTGGAACATCTTCTGGGTATATGCCCAGGAGAGGTATTGCAGGATCTTTCGGTAGCTGTCTCGTACAGAAGTGGATGCTCAGAATCATCTATAAAATGGAACACAGGGCCCACAATGGAGAAGCTAGAGATAGAACCCCAGGAGCTGAAGGGGTCTGCAACCCTAGAAGAGGAACAACAATATGAACTAGCCAGAACCCCCAGAAGAGGTGTCTCTAGCTCTACATGTAGCAGAAGATGGCCTAGTCGGACATCACTGGGAGGAGAGGTACCTTGATATTGTAATCTTTATATACCCCAATACAGGGGAACACCAGGGCCAAGAAGTGGGAGTGGGTGGGCAGGGGAACAGGGCGGGGGGGGGGGACTTTCAGGATAACATTTGAAATGTAAATTAAGAAAATATCTAATAAAATTTTGAAAAAAAAAGAGTGATGCCTCATACAGCAGTGATAAGCCATTCCATCTCCACTTAGTCCAGACTGTTGATCCAAGAACAGCAAGAAACCAAGGATAATTGTTTTGACTATTTTATTTTCTATGATAGCAGCTACCACTTTATTCAACATGAAATTTCACAGACATTGTGAAGTTTTGAAGCAGCCCCCTGTGTCCTAGGCCTCTAGCTCCAGCCAGCTATCCTTTTACCTTTTGACTGGTATTTGTCGTTTTGTTATTAACAATTCACATGCCACAATGTCACCAAGATTGATTTATGTTGGGGCATAGACTTGATCAATTTCTCATTTTTTATCACCTACTTTGGTAAAACGTTCATATTCCCAGAGCATGAACAACTGAGTTTCTTGAACCATTTGTCCTTTGCATTGCATTGATTTGTTGCTGCTGTTGTTGTTGATGATGATGATGATGATAAAGAAGATGACATGATGTTGAGGGAGAGCCACACCATGTGGTCCAGGCTTGTCTAGGACTCATTATCCTCCTGCTTCTCTTTCCAAAGTACTGAGATTAATGTTGTAGACTACTATCCCTGCCTATAAAAATTCTCTATTTCAGAAGTAGAAGTTCAATTTAATTTAGTTGTTAAATGTTAAGCTTGTATTCCCTAAAGTCTACACAGGTCTGGACTTGCCAACATTTCATCATGGACAAGGGAAGGATACTAACAGTTAATGGTGGCTGAAAGAAGGAACGTCACTTTGTGCAATGATGCTGTTACTTATGCTCCAGTAAAAGACCTCCCATATATTAAAAATATTTATGCTTGCATTCTGGATTTGTATAAGCCTGAGTTTAAATGTTGCTTTACCTCATACCACATCCTCAGAGATATTACTGAATTTTATCATAGCTTCAGTTTTTCTCACACATGGTACAAAAAAAGATAGTAACAATACCTCACTTATCAATGAATCAGTGAAGTTTAATGAAATGAATTAAAGTGCTTATGGGCATCATCTAAAATCCACAAGTACTCAAGGCTGATGTAATAGTTACACAATAAATCACAAATGCTACTATTATTTCCTGTCCTTCCTTCATTAAACCTCTATAAGTTTTTCCATTATCACACCTGGAAAAGGCTCCCTTGTGGAATTTGAGAACCAAGTTTCCTCAACTGAATACTGTCAGTGTAGGCATAACCACCTGTTCCTGGCAAAGGAATGGCAACATCTCCTCAGGCAATTAACCAGACAGCTTCAGACTCTGAATCCTAGACTCAGTTATCCAGACCAAAGGAAACACACACACACCTATTACCATAGTCCTTGTGTTTCCAATAAAGAATTCAGCCAAACAATAACGCTGGGCCTACAATAGTGGTATGTATATCTTGACAGTAACCAACAGTTCTCTAATTGGACTTAAGGCCTGCTTAATAGATAGGAAAACATGCATGGTACTGGAAAGTAGCCAACGACCCAAGGCTAGTGAGTTCATGGATCATGGCGGCAAACATACAACCACCACTTTACTAAACAAGCATAATTCTTAACTGCATTTAAACATTTATCCTAATAACTACAGTTAAATGTAGGTTTTACACATCAACAAAGAAACTACTCTTCTCGACAAATGGAGATCTTCACAGAAAAGCACGATTGATTGAAACTCAACAAGTGACTATATAAGCCTAGCATCAACTGACATATCTATAACACAATTCCTGCATCCTAAGGATCAGGAAACCTCAAAGAAGAAGAGGCAGAAAGAATATAAGAATGTTAGGACCAAAATAAAGTATTTGAAGAGAGCAAGATGGAAACTACCAGATACTTCATGACCTAAACTCAAAACTTGAGTCCTCATAAGTCTTCAATATCCTACTAGTTACACAAGTCATCCCTAGTTAATGTGTGAAGGAGTCACACTAGGATAGAAGTACAGAGACATATCACTGACAGCCATCAGAGGTTAGCTGCCCCTAAGAATCCTATAAGCCCTTAGGGATCATATACCCAAGCACAACCTTTCACTGTAGCTACGCCTAGCCACCTAAAACCCCCAAATAATGCATCTTACTTCAGGAATCTAAAGGCAATGACTTACAAGTAATGATGAGAGGGAGGAATAAAATACAAAAAAAAAAAAGAAGGGAGAATGTGTCTATTCAAAGAACAATGTCTGTAGTTCAGTAACTAGAAAAGATAACCTTTTGAGAAAAGAGACATGGACTGCTCCTAAGGTCCAAGGACAGAGAGTACTATCAAACACAAGTGTGTACCTTGGCAGATCAGTAACTTCTCCTTTTACAATCACCAAGGAAAATCTGGCATCCAGTTCAGCCCTGCTTGTGTGGGTCATCTGTTACTATTTCACTCCAAAACTAGACCCATGAGTTCCAGCCAATGAGGAGCTCCCCCTACTACCCTGAGACAGTGTTCCGGATATAAGGCTTTAAAAAAGAACTTATGCTAATATGAGGCTATTAGGTGAGCCCTAATTTAATCTAACTAGTGTCCCTGGAAGAGATCAGGACATATAAAGATAAAGAAACCAGGGACACAAACAGGAAAGACCCTGGGAGGGCACAGGAAGAAATGATTATATGCAGGCCAGGAAGAAAGGCCACCCTTTCTGACATTTTGTCTTAAATTTCCAGCACCAAAATTGTGGGAAAAAAAAATCTCTGTTGGTTGTGTCAAACAGTTCTGTGGTAGTTACATAATATATCCCTAATAAGCAAAAACGACCTTTGAACTGTTTGCAGATACTGGCTTCTCAGCTAACCCCTAACCTCTACTGTTTAAATGTGATGTAAAGAACCAGACACACAAAGATCCTCCCCAGAGTCTAAGGAAAGAGACATGTTGAGCTTCCCTGGGCAGCTGAAAAGGACAGCCCTGCTAGGAAGCCATAAAAGTAATGAGTCCAGAGATTCTGTTTACACTCCCGGTTCCTTCCATGGGTTTCCTGATGGGCCCCAGACATCCTGTAATCATCCAAATGCAGTTTCCACACATACAAAACCCCAGGGCCACAGCCACTAACCTGCATATCTTCGTGCTAGATACAAAACCTCTTCTGGAATTATTCTTACACTTTGTTTAGTTCCAAGGATACCATCAATTAAGGCACAAGGGGTCCTGACAGCTGTCCACCAAGGGCCACTCAGAGGAGTTTGATCCTGTTACTGTGCTTTGTGCCTTTCAGACCTTCTGATATCTTTAGTTCTCCATTCATCACACCTGAGTCAAGTTTGAGCTAGAGATTTCTGAAAATGACAGCACATGCTTACCAACCGTATCTAGGTGCTCTGAGTTGGCAACCAACGGTATTCAATCCACAGCAGGGTAATCTCTAGGTAGTATGGGGGCGGGGGGAGACATTTAACACGGGCAGAGGATATGGTCCTTTTGGAGCAGAATTATTCTCTCTGTTTACAACCTTGGTCAGAGAAACTTCTTTTTGCTATGAATATTGGTTAATATACTCATAACCGATCAAATTACTGATAATAAGTGTCACCGAGTGCTCAACCATAGATGATCCATCTATATGGACAACCCAAGACATAATAAACATCACAGAAGAATGGGGCAGGAGTATGTGAAATGCTGTCTTTGGCTATTTCATGACTATCACACACATCAACTCACATTGTCTTTGGTTGACAGCATATGATTAATCCAGCAAAATGTCCAACATGAATACAGTAGGTGCTCTAGACGTCCAAAGATAAGAACCAATAGGATGTCGATGGCTGCTGAGGGAAGGACGTCTTTGGAGATACAGCTAGTAGTAGGTTGCCCTTGTCTAGGTAGATGTCTCCCAAACCATTCACATCTGGTCATCTTAAATTGCAGTAGAGGAGGAGGAGGAGGAGGAAGAGGAGGAGGAGGAAGGTCATGAAGTCAGGAGTGATACTTGGAATTGTGTGCAAAGAAGAGTTTGAGAAAAGTAGTACTTGGTTGATAAGATCAAAACACACTGTATATATTATGAAATTTTCAAAGAATAAAAGTAATTTTTTAATAATAAAACAAAATGCAGTTTACTATAAACATTTCCAGATATCCTATTTTTGCTATTTTCTATTGTCCTTTTGGCAGAATCAAGAGGGAAGAAAGGTAGATATCAATGAAATACTTTGGAGGAAAGTACAACAAAAACTAGTGATACTCTTCAGTATAATGAAAATTCAGACAAATGTCATCTTACTAGATATTTTATTAGTCAGGTTTCTCCAAAGAAATTGAGCCAAAAAAAATGTACACATTCATTTTCTGTGTTAGCTTTCCATCATTGTAACAAAACGACTGAAGTGATATACATAAAAGCAGGATAAGTCTATTTTCATTCACAGTTGTAAAGGCTGAAGTTCAGGGTAGGCTGGCATGTTGCTTTTCAGCCTTTGGAAAAGTGTTATGCCCCAAGAGAAGTTCATGGGAGAGAAATCTACTGACCTCATGACAGGTTGGAAACAAAAGAGACTAGGAGGGGCTGGGGTGAAAAGAGGAAGGAGCTGAGGTTCCCACCA
Source organism: Mus minutoides (assembly GCA_902729485.2). NCBI lineage: Eukaryota > Metazoa > Chordata > Mammalia > Rodentia > Muridae > Mus > Mus minutoides. Next base: position 573,575 of record LR749612.1, on the reverse strand, counting down.
CACTCAGCAAGGCCAGGCTTTTGGTAACCTTACTTCTTAACATAGTGGCACTTCTTAAGGGTTCTATCACCTACTAATTTTGCCACAGGTTGAGAATCACAACTCTTAATGCATAAATGTCTTAAGGGACATTTTCTACAGCTGTAGTATTTATAAACACCACACACACACACACACACACACACACACACACACACACACACACACATTTCATCCCATTTAGCTGGTTTTTACTACTTTGTGGGTTCTTTTCTCAACCCCTCTCCACCACTTTCCTTCTTTCAACCCCTCAGAGGAGGAGGGGAAGGGGACTGGGGAGAAAGATCATGGGAGGGGATGAGAATGAGGGGGCAATGAACATGATGCAAAGTGAGTAAGTAAAAAAGAGAGAGAAAACAAAGAATAGAGAGGAAAGGAAAGAGATCCCTGAATAAAATCGGAGGTTGAAAAGGAGGTGACTTAGACTACTTCTTATTGATTAGGGGCATCAAGTTCCTTGGGGCAAGTTTGATCTTCACCATCAGGGTGTCTAATTTCTTCTTGTTGTTTCTTCTTTCCACATTATTACTTAACAAACCACCACTACCACCACCATGGACCAAAAACAACCAACAATGCCCAACAACAACCCAACCCACCTGTCAGAGCTGCAGCATTTATATACCCTCTGAAGAGATCCCAGAATTTCAACACAATTACAGAAACTATCTTCAACTGGCACAACCACGCTTCTGCTAGAGCACGAGGCAAACCATAGGCAGCTGATGCAGACAGTGCAAGGCAGCCTCAAATCCCCACACCTGAGATTAAAACAAAAGCACATCCCTATTTCTGTGTGTTTTTTTTAAAGAAGTCAAAATTCTTACTATAATCCTGAAAGAATGTCATTGTTATTTTGATAAAAATTGCAGTGAATCTATACATTGTTTTGCCTCAGCTAGTATGGCCATATCAACAATATGAATACTTCTAATCAATGAAAATGAATTCTACTTATTTGTATGTTCTCTTAAATATTGCCAGTGCTTTATACTTTTGAATGTATAGCAATATTTACATATTTTGTATATTATACATTTATATACTCTATATATTTATTTATTTTCTTTTATTGACTATTTTCTTTATTAACATTCTCAGTTTTCCTCCATCCTGGAAACACCCTATCACATCCTTCCTCCCCCTGCTTCTATGAGGGTGTTCCTCCACCACCCTCCCACTCCCACTCCCACTCCCACTCCCACTCCCTGGCCTCTATACCCTATACTGGGGTATTTATTGAGCCATCATAAGACCAAGGACCCCTCCTTCCATTGATGTATGACAAGGCTACATATGCATCAAGAGCCACGTGTACTCCTTTGTTGATGGATTAGTCCCTGGGAGTTCTGGGGGGTCTGGATAGTTGATATTGTTGTTCTTCCTATGAGGTTGCAAACCCCTTGAACTCCTTAAGTCCCCCTCTAACTCCTCTGTTAGGGACCCTGTGGTCAGTCCAATGGTTGGCTGCTAACATCTGCCTCTGTATTTGTAAGGCTCTGGCAAGGCCTCTCAGGGAGACAGCCATATCAGGCTCCTTTCAGCATGTGCTTTTTGGCATCCACAACATTGTCTGGGTTTGGTAACTGTATGTGGGATGAATCCCCAGGTGGAACAGTCTCTCGGTGGCCTTTCCTTTAGTCTCTGCTCTACAAATTTTTTTCCATATTTGCTCCTGTGAATATTTTGTTCTCCTTCTAAGAAGGATCCAAGTATCCACACTTTGGTCTTACTTCTTCTTGAGCTTCATGTGACCTGTGATTTTTATCTTCGTTATTTGGAGCTTTGGGGCTCAAATCCACTTATCAGTGAGTGCATATCATGTATGCTCTTTTGTGATTGGGATGATATAACTCAGAATGATATTTTCTAGTTCTATCCATTTGCCTAAGAACTTCATGAATTCATCGTTTTTAATAGCTGAGTAATACTCCATTGTGTAAATGTACCACATTTTCTGTATCCATTCCTCTGTTGAGGGACATCTGGGTTCTTTCAAGCTCCTGGCTGTTATAAATAAGGCTTCTATGAACATAGTGGAGCATGTGTCCTTATTACCTGTTGGAGAATCTTCTGGGTACATGCCCAGGAGTGGTATAGCTGGGTTCACACTATATATTTATATATTATATAGTAAGATATATTACTATTTCATCTAGGTATTCTCTTGACATTGCTGTTTTCTTGGTTTCTATATCAGCGAATTCATAATTGTCTTAAATAAATGCTCCTAAATGCTATATATTTATCTTGTATACTACAAATATTATGAACCTATCAGTTTTAATAGTTTGCTGTTCAGTTTATTTTTGTGGAATCTTGAGGGTTTTGTAGATATGAAATCCCACTATCTGCAAACACTGATAGTTTCACTTCCTTATTTTCAATTTGGATGCCCTTCTTTTAATTCCCTTGACTATTTACTCTAGCTAGGACTCCCTTCTAAAAATTGAATAAAAATAGACTTGGGCATACATGGCCTTTTCTGGATCTGAGAGAGAACATACTGCTATAGTAATCAGAAAACCATAATGTTGACATTAAAGTAAACATATAGGCAATGGAATAGAAGAGCAAACTAAGAAATACATGTACATATTTCATATTGACAGCCATTTCTTAAAACAAGAAGAAAGAGTATGTGGCTGGGGAGTTTGAATAACCAAATTCAGAAAAATTAAATTAAACCTCATTTTTTCCACCAGTCACAAAAGTCAATATGAAATGAATTGACTGGAATATAAGTTCCAAACAGTGAAATTACTAGAAGAAAACATAAGGCAAACATTTCAAACTATTGTTCTGTACAGAGAGTTTTAAACATCATCCCAAAAGGCTTAGCCAGCAAAAATAAACACTGTCAAATGAGAAGACATTAAACAGAAAACTTCTATACAGAAAAAAAAAAGTCAGGAGAAAAAACAATTGGAAACCCCATAGTTCAATGTTGTACTAATATTCAGAGCATAGGAGAAACTTAAGAACAGACAGAAAGTATATAATATGAAAAGGAGCAAGCTAGGAATGATAGTCATAATTGTAGTGACATCTACTCATAAGGTAACAATTAGAGACCAGCCGGTTAATTACCAAAATGTTGTCCCTCAAGCACACAAAAAAAGTAAGTCAGAAAATGTTCTAAATATACATTTCTCAAACATTCAATAAGTATATGAACAATTTTCAGCATCACTAATTATCATGTAACTGCAAATCCAAATCACCATGTGATTTCACATTATACAGTCTACAATAGCCATTCTTATTCATTATTTATTGGTAGAATTATAACTTAGTGCAGCAACTATAGAAAACAGTATAGAATATTACCACAATAAATGATGATAGAATAACCACATGATCCAACAATTCCTTTTATGGTTCTATAGCCAAAAGAGGAAATATAATCTATATGTTGATGAGATATCAACATCTCCACCTCAACTGCAGCATCATTTGCAATAGCTAAGATATGGAATTTAACTACACATCTTTAGATTAGTTGATAAAGAATATATGATATATGCACAACAGAATATAATTCTACTATAAATATGTCATTTATGGCAACATGATGAAACTGGAGCATATTCTGTTAAATTAAATAATTTACTCATTAAAAACATACTGCCTCTTCCTACTTGCATGTATAAGCTTAAAAACTGTGGCTACCATAGGAGAAAAAGATACAATGATAGCAGAGGCTTGAAACTAGGGTACCAGGAATGGATGGAGAAGCCATAATTAACAGATGTAGAAATGCAGCTGAATAGGAGGAAAACTTGTAATACGATAAAGGCACAGTAGCATCACTACAGATGACATTTAATTGTATATTTCTAAATAACGAGACAATTTTGAATGTACCCAACATAAAGAATATTTGATCTCATGGATATGTTAGTTTACTTATTCTAATCATGAACTATGTACATGTATTAGCATATTGCATTCAATCCCATAAATATTTACAATTACATGCCAAAAACTTCAAATTTTTTATATAAATTTATATTATGTGTATGAGTATTTTGTCTGCATTTATATCAGAATATCACATGCATGTCTGGAACTCATGGAGTCCAGAAGAGAGTATTGGATCCATGGATCCACTGGAACTAAAATTACATACAATTTTAAACTGACATGTGGATGCTGGGAATCAAACTACAACAATCTACAAGAGAAGCAATGCTCTTAACCAATAAACCATCTCTCCAGCTCCTTTAAATTTTTTTTTTTAATTTTATTTTTTAAAAATATGTAAACATTCTTTTAAATTTTTTAAAAAGTTCTAATAGTAGTAAACATACAACATATAATTTCCTGACATATCTATTTTAATTGTACAGTTCATTAGCATTACATAAATGGTATGCTATAAAACCAATCTCCATAAATTACTCATTTTATAAAATTGAAACTCTGTATCAAGGGGAGCATTTGTACAGCTCAATCCAAAGGATGGACCCAACGACTGCGGCTGCCAGGGATCCATCCCACACTCAGTCACCAAACATAGACACTATATCATATGCCAGTAAGATGGTGCTGAAAGGGCCCGGATATAGCGGTCTCGGGGGGAAAACATACCAATCCCTGGCAAACATGGAGGCGGAAGCTCACGGTCANAGTGGGAAGAGAGGCCCCTTGGTTATGCAGACTTTATTTGCCCCAATACAGGGGAACGCCGGGGCCAGGGGGTGGGAACGGGTGGGTATTGTAGCAGGGCCGGGAGGGGGGAGGATATAGGGAACTTTCTGGATAACACTTGAAATGTAAATGAAGAAAATATCTAATAAAAGTTGAAAAAAAAAAAAAAAAAAAGAAACTCTGTATCTACTGAAAAACATCTCCTCCTCCTTTTCTTCTCTCAATATCTCCCACCAAAATGCAACTTTTTTTTTCTATGATTTTTGAATACTCTAGATCAGTGATTATCAACCTTCCTAATGCTGTGACCATTCTATACATGGTGTGGTAACCACCAACCATAAAATTATTTTCATTGCTACTTCACGACTCTAACTTTCCTACTGTTGTGAATAATAATGTAACTATCTGATATGCAGGATATCTAATATTCAACCCCCAAAGGGATCACTACCCCCACCTTGAAAACTGCTCTAGATATTTCTTTTTTTAATTAGATATTTTCTTTATTTACATTTCAAATGCTATCCTGAAATTTCCCTATACCCTCTCCCTGCCCTACTCCCCTACCCACCCACTCCCACTTCTTGGCCCTGGCATTCCCCTTTACTGGGGCATATAAAGTTTGCAAGACCAAGTGGCCTCTCTTCCCAGTGATGGCCGAATAGGCCATCTTGTGCTACATATGCAGCTAGAGACACAAGCTCTGGGGATACTGGTTAGTTCATATTGTTGTTCCACCTACAGGTTTGCAGACCCCTTCGGCTCTTTGGGTACTTTCTCTAACCCCTCCATTGAGGACTCTGTGTTCTATCCTATAGATGACTGTGAGCATCCACTTCTGTAGTTGCCAGGCACTGGCATAACCTCACAGGAGACAACTATATCAGGGTACTTTCAGCAAAATCTTGCTGGCATATGCAATAGTGTCTGGGTTTGGTGGCTGATTATGGGATGGATCCCCAGGTGGGGTTAGTCTCTGGATGGTTCATCCTTTCATCTTAGCTCCAAACTTTGTCTCTTTAACTCCTTCCATGGGTGTTTTGTTCCTTATTCTAAGGAGGAATGATGTATGCAGTAGAATCATATTTGACTTTGTATGACAAGCAACTTTACTTACCACAGTATGTTTGTATTCTAACCAAGTTGTTGCAAATAACATTTCTTTTGTTTTTATGGATGAATAATATTCCCTCTGTGTCTGCTAAATTTTCTTTATTTACTAATCTGTGAATAGAGATTTGTGTTGCTTACTCCTCTTATACATTGTAAATAGCTACTATAATTGTGGAAGGTAAAAATGTTTCTTTTCTTTTTTTTTTTTTTTTTGTTTTGTTTTAAATTCTGAGACAGGGTCTATTTTGTAGCCAAGGCTGTCCTGGAACTCAGTCTGTGGACCAGGCTAGCCTCAAACTCAGAGATCTACCTGTCTCTGCCCCCCACCCCCACCCCAAGTGCTGGAATTAAGACATGTGCCACCATGCCCAGCTCTAGAACTTACTTTCAATTATTTTGGTTATGTACTCATAATTGCGATTGTTTAATCATAGTACTCACATTTTAAAAATATTTTTGATGAACCATCATACTATTTCCTGGTAGGATTTGCCACTAAGCTACATTATTTTAAATTCTTAAGAATACACAAAAAGTCCAATTTCTCTGCATCATCACCAATATTTGTTACTTCTGTTTTACAAGTAGCCATTCTTCATGGATGTGAACTGGTATCTCATTTTGGTTTTGCTTTTCATTTCTCTAATGATTTGTGAATCATGAGCCTCTTTAACTATGCTGATGGCCATTTGTAGGCCTTCATTTAAGGAATGTATATTCATGTCATTTACTCTGTTTATATTTGGGTTATTTTTATTGCTGTTGTAGGAGGTATCTTGATATATTCTGGATAGTAGCCCTTTGTTCTTCCTTTTTGTAGGCTGTGTTTTCACTTTTGTGCTTTGTTCTCTTTTCTTTTTGATGAACAAAAACTGTTTATAATTTTATATAGACCTATTGTCAAATTTTCCATTTATTCCATGTGGTTCTGGTGCCATATCCAAGAATTCAATGCCAAATAAATGCAATATCATGAAACTTTCATTTATGTTTTCTACAAGCTTTATAGTTTTAGATATAATTTTTGGTATTTAATCTGTTTTATGCTGGTGTTTATAGATGGTATGACTTCTAAGTTCATTCTTTATAAGTAGCTATCCAGTTTTCCCTGAACTATATATTTTGAGATGCCTCCTTGCCAAGATAATTTGACCATATTCTTGGGCTTTTTCTTAGATTCTCAATTCTATTTCATCATGTTATACATTTCTTTACATTATAAATGTTCATTTTTATGTACTTGAGCTTTGTAATATCTTTTGAACTCATAAAACATGGCTGTGATATGTTAGCATTCAACTCACAGCATTCAGCTGTTGTTCTTCTGGCCTCTAGCAAATTATAAAACTAAAAGGGCTTAGGAACAATGATAATTTCACTGGATTCAATAAGAGAAATGCCATGTTCCTTCAGCGCTCTGGGTTATCTTTTCTGACCAGTGGGACCGCAGGTCACTACCATGTACTAGGTGCAGTGTCCTTTATAACCAGAGTTTCTTTGTCATTCCTCATTTCCTATTCCCAAACCAATGGCCGTTGCTAGAAGTAACAGAAACACTCATATCTAGGTAGATATGAGTTTGGGGCCTACCAAACACACTTATGGAAAATCAATACCTGGTGCTATTTTTCTTTTAGATTTTCTGATAAAATGGGTCATATAGCCTACTTTTGCATTGGGATGTTTCTATAATCAATCATTTTAGAGCCAAAGAAAATACCTTGTTCTCATTCAGCTTCTGTCACCTTTGACACTCCCTATTAGATTGGACTTGAACCTAGAGGCTCTTCTTTTTTATTTATTGCCTCATTTATTTGTAAAAACAGCACAGGACACTGGCCATTTACAAATAGTGTGTAGGTAGGTAGGTGTATCACAGCAGTCCATTTGTCTTCACATTGGCAGGAGCCTTTTCTATGGGGCCTTCACAGGCCCTGGGAGCCTGAGCTGGAGCTGAAGCCTGGGCATTAGCTGGAACTTTGGCCTCTGCCTAGGTTTGAACCTTGGGCTTTGCTTAGCAGAGCCCACTCCCCTTGGCCATGTATCTTTAAACCCACTTCCCAAGCTTGGGTTGAATGACGAAAGCTAGGCAGCTGAGTTTGAGGCTGGGACCCTTTGGCATCTTGGGCTTGATGGCCTGAGGCTTCACAAGGGCCTTGATGGCCTCTGCATGCACAGTCACTGCCTTTGCATTGTTGACCTGCATCTTCTTTAGGCCTTCTTGTTGTGCCTCTTGGCAAAGCACACGTTCCTCAGTAATTTAGGGTCAACCACCTTAAGAGATTCGTATCTTTTTGACCAGGTTTTCCTGAGGCCATTTCGGTGTCATTTGTGGGACTGGTGGTGTGTGGTGTGGTTCTTGGACTTGGCCATGTCTACATGGTATCTTGCAGCTCACACAGGGCCCTAGAGCCTCTTCTATGCTCTCTCTACTCCTGAGCTGCATCTCCAGCCCACCCCACCATTCTTGGCCTGCCTGCTTCTACTATTTAGAATCAATCCATATCTTCTCTGAACAGATTTCATTTGTTCTTTGCACAACTTTTCTGTTTGCATCTTACTAGCTTGTCCTGTCAACGTAGAAGTGAGGGGATTTAGAACTCCACGGTAGTCTAGCAGAGGAATTTTCAAACCATGGATTCAAACTTGTTATTGTGTTTTTAAATCAATTTAAATGATCAAGTAAAAACAATCAATTGGGTGAAATAAAATAGGAAATAACATAATCAGAGTTCATTGCACATAGTGAAGTTTGTCTTTCAAAAATGTCCTGATTCAACTGTAATATTCATTGGGTTATGAAATAAAATATATGCCTCATCCAATTTATAATATCACAAAATATATGGACAAACATGCAATATATAAAACCAAAATATATATGTACTAACAAATACATATTGCTATTAAAATATTCATATTTAACTGTATCCATCCTAGTTGGTATGAGATAAGATCTCACTGAGCCATGCATAAAATGCTTGAAAGGTTCCTGTTTATTCTGGTTGTCAACTCTGAATAAGTGCAGCCTCATTGTATTAGGACCTAAAGAGCTTTAGAAGAACATGCATTCTTCTTCATGGAGCTTAGTATTTTAGGTCTTACGTTACAATTCAGATACAAGATAATCAGTAATAACAACCATAAGTGAACCATTAATGGATTTAAAATAATAAATGATGACTCAACCACTTATTTAGTGCATCTGTGCCAGAAAACATGCTACATACTAAACAGTAATTTTTCAACCCTCAGGACTCTTCCCTGAAACAGAATCACCCTAGACTTCATGCAAAGAGAAGAATAAGTAAAAGCTTTAGAGAGTGGCCATTTATCCTGATCTTCAAGACTAGCTAATAGCATAGCCATTTGATTCCAATATTCCTGTTCTCACATCACAAACTAACCCTCCTCTATTAACCCTCCTCTATTGTTTTAGTAATATTTATATTTCAATTACATCTAATAAAATCAGTAAAATATTTGTAGATTATTCTTTTTCTTTTTATTTATTTTTATTATTTATTTTTTGTTGTTTTTTTTTCAACTTTTATTAGATATTTTCTTGTTTGTTATTTTTTTTTAAAGATTTATTTTATTTATTATATGTGAGTACACTGTAGCTGTCTTCAGACACTCCAGAAGAGGGAGCCAGATCTTGTTACGGATGGTTGTGAGCCACCATGTGGTTGCTGGGATTTGAACTCATCACCTTCGGAAGAGCAGTCGGGTGCTCTTACCCACTGAGCCATCTCACCAGCCCCAGATATTTTCTTCATTTACATTTCAAGTGTTATCCAGAAAGTTCCCTATACCCTCCCCCCTCCCGGCCCTGCTCCCCTACCCACCCACTCCCACATCTTGGCCCTGGCGTTCCCCTGTACTGGGGCATATAAAGTCTGCATGACCAAGGGGCCTCTCTTCCCACTGATGGCCAACTAGGCCATCCTCTTCTATATATGC